>OZ012741.1:564556080-564561080 GCA_963859935.3 Lathyrus sativus
CCTTGGTATCAAATTCTTAACCTTCTCCCTCCCTTATTTTGCACAGCTTTTTAGTAAAGTGGAAACCTTGTATGCGGAGATATCAGATGTGCTTGAACAATTGGAAACAAAGGTTTTCTCTCCTGGGGCTGGAAATGAGCTGTCAGATGCCTATGACATTCATAACCACATACTTGATCTAAAAAACACTCTTCTAAGAGAAAAAATGGATTATCATGTGAGTAGACTAATTTTATGGTGCATGGTGTTGGAGGAAAGGGTTGTTTGTGCATATGCTAATTCTTACAGTTTTCTGATGAATGAATATACTTGTATGTATCTAAGTTCCTGATCTATTTCCTTTTTTTTTTTCCTTCATGTGTGTATGTACAGACTTTGCTAAAATCAGCCGATGTGACTGCTGAGCCAGGAAATATGACTTTAGACATTTTGGAACTGAATCGGCTGAGACGTTCACTTCTAATTGGTTCACATGTTTGGGATCACCAGCTATCCACATTGGATTCTCTTATTAAAAGAAGTCTTAGTTCTAAGGTTAAACAAGAAAGAGAATCATTTGCTGATGTTAATAATGAATTAAGAGTTGACTCACTTCATAAGGACCAAAGTTTTGACTCTTGGCTGGAGCAAAATAATTCCCAGCCTTCAAAATTGCACGAGTCCCATGAAAGTCATAAGCTTGTAGAGCCAGATGACCAAGTTGAGTCTCGTCATGGTTCTGAAGCATCTGCGTGTTATCCTGATGGGGAAGAACCACATTCCGATGGTGAATTTGTTTACAACAATACATTATCTGACTGTATACCATCAAAGGAATCCAATCTTTCTGAAAAAATAGATTTGGCATGGACTGGAACTGATCAACCTGTCCCGGTAAACTCTTCCTTTAAAAGGTTGACACAACCACTGAGAGTTCATTCTTTTGATTCGGCATTAAGAGTTCAAGAAAAATCAAGAAAGACCTGCCCTCATCTTTACACATGTCAACGCATCGATCTTTTCACGCTTCTGGAGACTACAGGAATATGGTTAGAGACCCCATCTCAAATGTGTTGCAAAGTAACTTTCAAACGTTGCCGTGGGAATCACAGAAGATAAATCTGATCTTGAGCTCCACGCCATCATTCCTTTCTTCCATTTCTCACATCGCTGAAGGTGCTCGGTTGCTGCTTCCCCAAACATGTCACGGTGATAGAGTTATAGCTGTATATGACAACGATTACTCCAGCATAATATCCTACGCTCTTAGCTCTAAGGATTACGAAGATTGGGTTTCTGGGAAGTCTGATCTGCTGATCTGCATGATGGGAACTGGAATTCTAGCGAGAGAAACAAAGAAGATTTAGCTAATTCCAGCTTTTCTGCATGGGCCACTTTGGACTTGGATTATATCAATTATGCTAGTTATGGCTCTGATGATGCTCCTCCATCTTCAATTAGTTCTTTTATTCGGGACAACAAAAAACCTTTGCATGCACAAATCTCTTTCGGCGACGATTCTTTGGGTGCTGGAGGTAAAGTGAACTTTTCTGTCACTTGCTATTTTGCAAAGCAGTTTGATTCACTTAGAAAAAAGTGTTGCCCTAATGAAGTTGATTTCGTGCGATCCCTTACCCGTGCCCGGAGATGGAGTGCACAGGGAGGGAAAAGTAATGCATACTTTGCCAAGTCATTAGATGAAAGGTTTATTATTAAACAAGTGACGAAGACCGAGTTAGAATCATTTGAAGAGTTTGCACCTCAGTATTTCAAATACCTGATAGATGCAATGAACTCGGGTGGCCCAACTTGCCTTGCCAAAATTCTTGGTATTTATCAGGTAAGATTCATACTTGATCACATTATACAAGTTCCAGATTGCTGATGAAATGTAAATTTTTTGGTTTATAATATATATAAATGTTGCTTTAACAAACACAGGTCACTGTAAAATACCCAAAGGTGGCAAGGAAACAAAGATAGATCTGATAGTAATGGAGAATCTCTTTTACAAGAGAAACATAACCAGGGTGTATGATCTTAAAGGGTCAGAAAGATCTAGGTACAATGCAGACACAACTGGGGCTAACAAAGTGATGCTAGACATGAATTTGTTAGAAACATTGAGAACAAATCCCATATTTCTCGGAAGTAAGGCTAAGCGAAAACTCGAGAGAGCTGTGTGGAATGACACATCCTTTTTGGCGGTAAGCTAAAATAATTGGTAAATTTTTTGTCATTTTTAGTATTAAAAGTTTGTTAATGACTTAGACCTGTGTGATTGTTGTTGCTGTTTCAGTCAGTTGCTGTTATGGATTACTCATTGCTGGTTGGGGTGGATGATGAGAAAAAGGAACTGGTATTGGGGATAATTGATTTCATGAGACAATACACATGGGACAAGCATTTAGAAACATGGGTTAAAGCTTCTGGAATACTTGGGGGGCCTAAAAATGCTGCCCCCACAATTGTTTCACCAAAACAATACAAGAAAAGATTCCGGAAGGCCATGACTACCTACTTTCTCACCTTACCTGATCGATGGTCTTGATAGTTGATAAGATCTTTTCATTGATTCTTTAAGATCTATATGTATCCATGGTGTAAACTACCTACTTTCTCACCTCCCCTGATCAATGCTCATCTTAATAAAATATTCTCATTTGATTTTTCTTAGATCTGTATGTATCCATGGTGAAAACTCCTTTGGATACATAAAAAAGTGTATTTTATTATACTTTTCTTTAAATACTTCATTTGTTTATTATGGTCAAGATCTTGCAGTCTTTGTTTATAATAGTAATACGATAAACACGAACTGAAATTTAAACAACTGCGGAATTTAATTACAAACAAGGTGAAGTTTCTGAGTTTGAATCTGGGTGAAAATTTTCACTATAGTAATATCAGTAGCTGAGATAGTTCTTATTATTGATTTTATTTGCCATATATGTTACTACTATTTTAATAATTTGGAGCACGACATAGCAATGTTTTTAAGCTAGAAGTTAAGTTTAATAATTTAGGTAATTTCTTATTGCACTCAATGCATTTGTTTTCTATCGTGTGGTTTTTCACATATGTTTTCAGATTTCGGAAATATATCTCCGGACGCGATTTATTCTTGATTAAATTGTTAATAATTTTTTGGAGATATATTTTCAGAACAATTTAAACCTTAAATGACCACAATATATCTCCCATACTCCATTTCTATTTGAATATTTTTAGAGATGCATCTATGAGAGATGCATCTATGAGAATTTTTCGGAGATATATCTCTAAAGTGTATCAGAACCATTTTTTTTTTAAATATGTACTGTGTATTTGTTCGCAGATGAATTATAAAATAACAGACATACCAAAATAACATAACAATATAGTAATAGGATAAAGACTTAAGCATAGAGTGCCTGGCAAAATGTAGTAACAATGTAAGGAAAATCCATCATACGTCACGAAAATCCAAAATGTAATAACAATGTCAGGAAAAACGTACAAATTATAGTACTGAAACAAAATAAATACAACCAACTACTGGGTATGCCTGACAACCTTTCCACTGCCTCCTCTGCCTGGTCTGTCTTCTCAGCCATCAATCCCCCCTATCCTCGCACGATGTCTGCGGTACAAAAGTGCTTCCCCGTGCCTTCGCAATAATGACATCCAGTATTCGCTTGACAGCAGACCCTTCAGGGAAGATACCATCGCCAATGCCTGCCCGCGCCATCTCTACTATGCGACGACAACGAGGCAAGACATCCTCAGTATGATCTAGCTGAGTCTGCTCCCCCTCTAGAATCTCCTGATGAGCAGGTCTCAGTGGATCTCCTGGAGCAGTCAGCACCATGTACGGATGTTAGACCTTGAAGAACCACTTGATGTATCCATTGATGTAACTCTAGTCATTCGACGCTTTGGTAGCCCGATCCGTCATCTAGTGTAATCGACATCTCACCATGCGAGAGATGAAAGGAAGATGTCTTAGAGTGCCATCGCTCCACGAATGCATTAAGAATCCCATGGTTGACCAAACTGTAACCAGTCAAGCATAGGTCACTCAACCTAGAAACGGTCAAAATCGACTGAAATCACTACTCATCTGGCTGGTGCAATGCTA
Organism: Lathyrus sativus; assembly: GCA_963859935.3. NCBI lineage: Eukaryota > Viridiplantae > Streptophyta > Magnoliopsida > Fabales > Fabaceae > Lathyrus > Lathyrus sativus. Next base: position 564,560,180 of record OZ012741.1, read on the forward strand.
AAATCTTCCGCCCATGGTTCATAAACTTCTAGGGATCACACATATGAGAATTTCTAGAAATAATCAATGTCTATAAGAATCAATATTAGAAATAATCAATGCTAGCAATTTAAATTAACGTAAATAAATATAGTAACAATGTGACTAATGTTACCTCTTCGTCCTAGATATGTCTGGCAGTGTGGTCTCGACATCAACAACATCTCCCTCCGGAGGTGGTACCAGTGCATCAGGATCATCAGCAACCGCACCTTCCGGAGGTGGCACTGGATCAAAAGGAGGTGACACAAGTGCATCCCGACGCCTGCGGGAGGATGGAGGAAGTGACACGTCATCTGTTGCATCCCGTGGCCTACAGGAAGAAAAGTAGAAGGTGGCGTGGGTTGAGATGTAGATGGAGTGGCCTGAGGCGAAGGCTGAGCCCTAAGAGTGGACTGAATCTCAAGAGTAGACTGTGCCTTAGCAATCAACGCCTCTTCATGACCAGAGGTACCTGCTGCCTCCAGAACCTACTGGCTCCGCTCCGCCGAACGGATGCGTGTTGTACAACCTATCCATGCCTCAATTGGTCGACTCTTTCAGCCATTATGCCTGCAAGGTATAATTAACCGTACAATGAGTTTACACAAATGAATAACACAAACAAGAAAATTATAAAACAAAAAGAAGAAAAAATAGACAGAAAATTTCAAAGATACATCTCCAGAAAAATTCAATGTTTCATGTACTCTAGGTGATTCTGGAGATACAACTACGAAAATATTCCGCAGATGTATCTCCGGACTCACCCAGAATACATGAAACGTTAAATTTTTCGGAGATGTATCTCCGAAATTTTTGAAACTCAGAGGTCGCAACAATGGTGTCCTCTGCCCCTCAGAATGAGAAATTTGAAGTCCTA
>OZ012741.1:564566080-564676080 GCA_963859935.3 Lathyrus sativus
TACTTTTATCCAAATCTTATTATTATTTTTAATGGTTTCTTGAGTCAGCATATCAATTGTTCTTTTTGCCCATGTGATTGATAGTTTCACAATTGAAGTGCATTGAAGTTTGTTTGATTGTTTCAATTAGAAATTTGGGGCTACTTTTGCACACTCTTTGGGGTTAGTAGCGAATACTAGTAGACATGACAATATAATTTATATTTGCAGATATTTATTCGAATCTGTCTCGAAGTTGATGGAAAAAATCTGTTTTGATTGAGTTTGAATTTATTTTTTTCAATTAAAAAATATGGAGACGAATCGGGTACTAGGGACACTAGTACCCACCCTAAATCCGTTCCATTTATTTTATTATGTTTACTATTATTTGGCTTTGTTAATTTAAAATATTAAATATGCGGCAAATGTTTTTCATATTTTGATTTGTATTAATTATTTTAATATTTAAAATGTATGTATGGAATTTTTGAGATTGTTTTATTTTATTATTTGTAATGATATTGGATTTTGAAAAAAAATATTTTTATTTAAAAAATTGATTTTAATAAAAGGATGGTGGCGGGGCAGGAATACCCGAACCCAACCCAAACCCGTTTAGGACGAGTTTGAGTTTTAATTCTCTATCCCCGTTTGAGTTTGGGGCAGGGAACAAGAATTGTTTGGAGATTCGGGTTTGGGTTTGGGGGAGGTAAAAATCATTTTCGACCCGCCCCGTTGCCATGCCTAAATGCTAATAAAAAATAAAAAATATATTTATGGACACATTTAGAATACACTTATTCAACACTTCGTAAGTGAGTTATCTCTATTTTGTTCAAAATTTAGTTTAAAGATGTATTCTCGTATCAATGTTAGGGTGACTTTGTAAGTACATTTCTGTAATAATTTTGATTCTAAAACTTTATATATATATATATATATATATATATATATATATATATATATATATATATATATATATATATATATATATATATATATATATATATATATATATATATATATATTTTTTTTTTTTTTTACTTAGATGCATGTTTCACTACTACAAAAATGATTTTTGGCAGTGCAGAAAAGACAACGCTTTTTGTAAAAGTGCTGCTAAAGAGTCAGGAAAAAAAAAGAAAAAAAATAGCTGACTTTAGACAGCGCTTTTAAAAAAGAGTTGCTAAAGGTGGCAATTATGGCTAACAATAGAAAGCGCTTTATAAAAAGCACTGCTAAATGGGGTACCTACGAAAGCGTTGCTAAATGGGTAACCTACGAGATCGCTTTTAGAAAGCGCTGCTAAAGGGGTAACCTTCGAAAGCGCTTTCTAAAAGCGCTGCTAAAGGTGGCAGTAAAAGGGGTACATAAGAAAGCGCTTTTCTGCAAAAGGGTGTACAAAAGAAAGCGCTTTTATAAAAGCGCTGCTATAGGTTCTGCCTAAGGCAGACCTTAGAGAGCGCTTTTATAAAGCGCTGCTAAAGGCCATGCAAAAGCGCTGCCTTATGTTTAAGTAACATAAATTTAAAAAACCTCAGAATTTTTCAGAACAGAACAGTATTTTGTTAAACCTTCGCTCCCACTCGCGATAGAACCTTTCTCCCTCCGTTGATCACTTCCGTCAGTTGTGTTCGTCCGAACGCCTCCGTCCGTTGCCGTCCTCCGTAGCTGTCCGTCGTGTTCTCCATTTCCGCCTCCGTCCGTCCGTCTTCGTCCTCCACCTCCTCTGTCAGCCATTTCCACCATTTTTAAGGTATTTGAAGTTTTTTTAAAATGTTGTTGATAGAAACAAATGTTGTTGATGTTGTTGTTGTTAGTGTTGATGTTATTGTTATTGTTGATGGAAACAAATGATGTTGTTGCATGTTAGTGTTGTTGTTGATGTTAAAATGATAATGTTGATAGAAACAAATGATGTTGTTGTTGTTGATGTTAAAATGATAATGTTGATGGAAACAAATGATGATACTGTTGTTGTTATTGTTAGTGTTGATGTTAATGTTGTTGTTGTTAGTGTTGTTGTTGATGTTAAAATGATAATGTTGATGGAAACAAATGATGTTAATGTTGTTGTTATTGTTGTTAGTGTTGATATTAATGATGTTGTTGATATTGTTGATGGAAACACATGTTGTTGTTGTTAGTGTTGATGTTAATGATGTTGATGTTGTTGATGAAAACAAATGAATTAATTTCATATATAATGTTATTGTTGTTGATGGAAACTTGAATTAAGTAACGATAATGTTGTTGTTGATGTTGTTAGCGTTGATGTTAATGATGTTGATGTTGTTGATGAAAGTAAATGAATTATTTATGTCTGTTAATTTTGATCGTTTCCAATAATTATTTAATGTTGATGATGCTAATTTTGTCTGTTATAGGGGTTACCTGTGAAGAGCAAGATTATGATCATTTTCAAGAATCCTACTGTGTAGTTCTAGAAGTTGGTGATTTCTCTACAGGTGCTACATGTGTTCGCTATTTTTGTTTAGCTTTCTTAGTTTAGTTTAGCCTACTTAATTAGTATGGATAAAAAATGGATGTCTTCTAATCGATTGTCAAAAGAGTACGAGAATGGGGTATCAAAATTTATTAAGTTTGCTGTTGAACACGCCAAACACCCCAGTAGGATCACATGTCCTTGCTTAGGTTGCTATTATGGGCGTCGGATTGACGCAGTTCGGTTGGAATCTCATTTAAAGAGATATGGAATTGATCGAAGTTATACATGTTGGACATTACATGGTGAGATAAGTAACGAGAATGTCGAACCGGGGGATAATACGACATATGCTTCAAATGAAAATGGCAGAGATACATATGATTGTGATCGATTCGAAGAGATTGCAGAAGCACTTGAAGAAGATCTTCAGGATTATCCCAAGATGTTTGAGAGGTTGGTAAGCGATGCAGAGAAACCGTTGTATAAAGGTTGCACTACTTTCACAAGATTGTCTGCGGTATTAAAGTTGTACAACTTAAAGGCGGGTAATGGATGGTCGGATAAAAGTTTCACGGAGTTATTAGCCCTTATGAAAGAGATGCTTCCGGAGGATAATCTTCTTCCCGATCGAACCTATGAAGCTAAAAAAATGTTATGCTCTATTGGCATGAGATATGATAAGATACATGCTTGTCCAAATGATTGCATTTTGTTTCGAAATTAATATGCATCATTAAACGAGTGTCCTAAATGCGGTGTATCTTGATATAAGAAAAAGTTGTCACCAACAAAAGTCTTATGGTATTTTCCTATAATTCCGAGATTTAGACGCATGTTTCATAGTGAAACAGGTGCAAAACACTTGACTTGGCATGCAGATGATAGAATTATAGATGGGAAGTATCGACATCCAGCAGATTCACCATAGTGGATGAAAATTGATAATGAGTATCCTGATTTTGGAGAAGAAGCTATAAACCTTCGCTTGGCATTATCAACTGATGGAATGAATCCGCATGGTCTACAAAGTATCTCACATTCCACATAGCCTGTAATTATTATGATTTATAACCTACCTCCATGGCTATGTATGAAGCGTAAGTACATGATGTTATCTATGTTAATTTCTGGCCCTAAACAACCAGGGAATGACATAGACGTATACTTGACACCTTTAATCGAAGACTTAAAGAGTTTGTGGGAGAACGATGTGGAGGTTTATGATGGATATAGGAAAGAAAGTTTCAATTTGAGGGCGATGTTGTTTGGCACAATTAATGATTTTCCAGCATACAGAAATCTATCGGGGTATAGCATTAAAGGTTAATGTGTGTGTCCTATCTGTGAAGAAAACACAGATTGGACGCGATTGGAATTTTGGTCAGAAGAATGTCTTTCTTGGTCATCGTAGATTCTTAAATTTTAATCAATACTACCTGTCATACCCTAAATTTGTCCCACCTGCACATATATTCATTTGTGCATCCAGTCCCTAACCGTTTATCAGAAAATTAAAATGCATTGTTTTGGCTTTCACTTTGAGATGTCAAGGCAAGTGTGTATGGGTAGGGATGTGTGAGGTTCAATGATTAGGCATGAGTATGTTCCACAGTCCAGGTGATATGTGGGAATTTTCAATTAAGGGTTTGTAACAATCCAAATGGTTGGTGAACGGATCAGGTTGTTAGGATGTACCAAGTTAATCATTGTCTGTTGATCACTAAGAATTAATTCTTTTCCAATCAGGACTTTGAGATCAGGCGGCTCTTATCAGGTTATGTTTTATTAATTTCAAGACATTTTCTATTTCAAAAAGATGCAAGGTGAATATGTTGATTCATCAGTATTCAAAATGGCCAGACACGAGGTTGTTCCATTGTTCATTTGTGATTCAAGACCCTTTTCCACCCAAAAGATTAAGATAAACATTCATTCTTACTTCCGTCTCTGGAAAAGCATGATGTTGCTTAGTTTCAACCAAGAATTTTGAGAGTTAATTGTCATTTGCAATCTCATGATTAAATGTTTCGAATGCATTTCAAGTGTGTGAAAATAGAGGTACAAATTCAAGCCTATTAGCATTTTTCATTAAAAAAAATCCACCATTTGTTCGTAAGGCCTATTGCTTTTCTCCACTTTTACACATTATCACCAAATTATAAATAATATCACAAAGAAAATGGAAAACAAAAATTGATGAAGAAAAGCAAGCCAGGTCACACGCATATACTAGCCATACGCACATAACAATCTTCATGATTCACCAAAATCACAACCTTATCAAACCATAAACCTATAGCTTAACATGATCCTACACAATACTAAAGCTGCTTCCCACACTACACGCCAGACCACAACATCATGAACTTCAGCAGGAAATCGTATGAACCACAACCAACACCACATGGCTACTTGTTGCTACTCTTGTATAGTGCATAAGACAAATTCCAGACCACCCTTACCATGCATAACCATCACGCAACCATGATTCCTGTGCGTGCCTCAATATCCCACAAATTTCCAACGACAGCCACGACAAAACCTGCACAACAATTTCGTCCAAAAACTTTACACCAGACAATACAACCACAAATTTGCAAAATTGTACTACCTGCAAGCAACCCAACATTCACAAGCAGCAGATCAGAAAACAAAACATTGACAGAAGTATGCTAGCATGAGCGGCCGAGTGAATTAAGTAGGAGTTTCACAGTGGTTATTTCTAGAGTTACGAAAAAACAGCAATCAAGTTTGGATTCGCGTGAGAATTACACGACTGCTATATGAAGTTGCTTCAGCATCACCGCATCACGTGCTACAAACTGCCAAATAAAGCACTATTAAGTACCAGGGAAGTGTGAGTAGGATACTAAGGTTATAAGGATGAATCGGTAATACGTCCGAATCGCGACTTTTGCCGCAGGTTATTATGCAGTCCAGCCACGGTTTCACTCGCTGCAAGTCATTATGAGGTCTAGCTGCGGGTCGAACATCACTTTGTGACCAACTTCGATAAATGCAATTAAATTCGCAAATCTGTGATAGATCAAGTATCAACAAGTCAGCTCATTCTTGAAAAAGGCAAATGATGGTTAGAAGAAATTATTGACAGCAACAGGGTTTGATTCACCATGATATCCAATTGTTTCAGTTCACAGTTCGCCTGTTAAGAAAAATGAAAAAAACGCATTCAGATGCTCTACCAAAGTTAAACGACTGAGTCCCACGCTGCAAGTCGAAGAACAGCTTGTTGACCCGGTGATCATCTTCATGCGCCTGCTGTGTGTTTTCCATCCTTCAGGCTTCCAGCATATCAGAGACGACAAAGTTGAAAGGAACCATTCAGGACTAATATTGGTACCACGGGCTACAGGTTTTGCATCAATCCATGTATCCTTAAATGCCATCCATCGTGTCCATACTCACCCCATAAGAACGACTGTTGCCGACAGCAAGATTGTGCCAAGTCAACACAATTTCAGAAGTAGCTCTATCCATTATCGTGTTGAATTCATGCTGTTAAGATCTTCTTGTTAAAACCTATGCAGTAACAAAATGAAGCCAAGTTAAAGCTAGGGATTCAAGATCAAGAATAAATAAAGAAAGTGAGTTACAAAAGATACCAACTTTATTGCCAAACCGCACCAGTCTTCATGTCACATACACACAATCGCGGAATCACGATACCATCACTATGCTCCTTTAATTGATGTTTTCCATAATAGTACAAAACCTGCTACACCCACAACAACAAGAAAAGTGGTATATTAGTGGTAAAACCTTTAATGGAATGAACATGACAACATGACAGTCACAAACCGAAAAGCTGGAGCTGTGAATTACAATCAATCGGGACCCTTAATGCCTGTTCTGTGCAATCCTTATAACACCACCCTCACACAACCTGCGATGTGAGGACGATTATCAAACTTGTGCAAACAAAAACACGATGGAAAAGAGCTGATGTTGATGAAAAAACTGGCACTTAGTGACTGAGCTAACACACTGCAATGATGTTTCTTTCAGCCTACAATCAGCAGAGAGAAAAAGAAAACAATCATAGCAGCTTTTCATTACAAATCACCACATTCCATACGCAACCACAATTCACATACAATACCTTGCGAACAAACCACACCAGTCGCATCAGTACGCAGGGAAGTGCCAAGCCTTAGATATCATGGTCATGCACACACAAAAGCTCACGTAAATATTTCAAACTGTAGTAATGGGATGGAAAAGCAAAACACACCCTCAACCATGACCTGTCCAGAAAGTGACAAAATTTACAAACCAACACACAGCAGAAAAAATTGTCATACAAAACAGCTCAGCAAAAAATTAGGTCACACACAAGTTGCAAAAGGACAAAACAACAAAAATTTCAGGGGTACATACCGTTTTTCACAGAGCTCGTACCATTTCACAACACACCACTCATTTCCATTTCTACCCTCAATCCTCCCTACACTCTCTCCATTTAAAACGGTGTAAAAAAACCCTAGCAGCCATTCAGAAACCCTCACCTTCATCTCTTCTTCAATATCAGAAATCCAATCCCCCATCTCCTTAACCTTCATCAAATCCTTGAGCACCATAAATGTTCTTCTGATTTCTCAACAAAACCCTTCAAACCTCCATCGTTTTCAACCCACTTCTCCTTCATCAACCCTAATCCTTTTCCTCAATATTTCTTCCAACTCCAAATCCAAAGCAGCCGTGCGACTCCTTTCATCCTCAAATCCTTTCAACTTTCCCAATACTTCAAATCAATAAAACCTAAAGCAACAAAAACCAGATCCCATTATTAAACCCAGAAAAGTAAAGAGAAGCAGAGATGAGATAGAATGAGACAATCACAAACCCAAATCGTGCTCAAAACATAGAAATGAAATAGAACAAGATCTAAGAGAAAGAACGAACCCGATTATTTCATAACTGAGAACAAGCTATGAGGAAGACGAAGACAGAAGAATCACGGCCGTCTCCACGAGTTAAGAACATGATACCGTGTTGAAGTTTGAGGATTCCGGTTGATTGTCATCGTTAAGTCGTTCATTGTTCTCGTTGATCCACGTCTCAGCTTCTCGCATTGGGTTTGTTTTTCCGTCTTACTCTGGTGATGAACGATGGCCATTTGTTTTTGAAAATCACTCTCATAAGAATGATATGAGGGACCTGACCATTCCAATATGTTGGATTCAGGGTTAAGCCCACAATACGTTTTTGCCACCATTTTCAGTTCATACCCCTCTCCCTATTTTCTTTTTCTTTATTAATTTAAATTCAAAATTTGTTAATATTATTATTATTTTGTTTGTCTTTAAAAAATTATTATTATATATTATTTTATTTGTTTTTAAAATATTGTATATATGGTTTAGTTCCTTTTTTAATATTTTGTTTAGAAGTTTATAATGTTAGAATTTATAGTATTTTCTTTTTGGGAATTTAAATTTTATTCATCATTACTGGGCCTTTATCCTATTTTCATCTGTTTGGGTCGATGACGATACCCCGAGTTATAATTTGTCAAATTATTGACAGATAATAACAAACCCGAGACCATTTCTTTTCAAAACTTTCATTTTCGTTTTTATCCACTTTTTTCTTATTCCCTAGTCAATGATGACTTTAGGGATTATTATCGGTCAAATTATTAATAGATGATAGTTCAGTCGAAACTATGTCATTTTCGCTTCAAATCTTTTTTTAAACATTTTCCTCGAAAAAAAACTCCAAAAGAGGGAGGTTCTTGAAATCTAGCATTTCTTGGATCTTCGAGTGAATAATTCTCGAGGCACGCTCTTGAGTTGTTATTCATTCAATCTTTTGATTTTCACAAACACATTCTCAACATCTTTTTCGATTAAAGCTCCGAAAGAAGGAGATTCTTGGAGTCTAGCATTCCTTGGATCTTCGAGTGAATAATTCTTGAGGCACGCTCTTGAGTTATTATTCACTCAACCTTTCGACTCTTTCAGATTCAATCATTTTCAAACATTCTCCTAAGTCGAATGCCCGTCCGCATTCGCAACCCACATTTCATTCACAACTCCTCGTGGTTTCGATATTAGGGGCACCCTCAGGGACTAATATCGTTTCTCACAACCCTAACACTTGACACGTCGTCAAGTCGGTTCCATCTTCGATCAAATCTTCGACACGTCGTCGAGCCAGTTCAAAACAACTTCCTTTTGGCCTCGCATGCCATTTTCCGATTCGATCCTTTCACAAACATTTCCAAAACTTACGAAAGAGGGATATTCTCAGAATCTAGCATTCTTTGGATATTCGAATGAGTAACTCTCGAGGCGCGCCCTCGAGTTGTTATTAATTTATTCTTTCGATTTCAAAACATCCAACTCTTTATCTTCAACTTACTCAGTCAATTCCCGAAAGAACTGAGTTCTTGGAATCTCGCATTCCTTGAATTCTTGAGTGACAAGCTCTTGAGGCGCGCTCTTGGGTTGTTTGTCAGTCACCCTTTCGTCTCTTTCTCAAACTTCCAATCTATTCAACCTCACCTTTTCGTGGTCGTTACCACGAACTACGACTGCTCTAATTTTTCATTCTCGTCCGAATGTAAGATACGTAGGCACAAGATTGCGATGATCTTGGCGAGCACATTTCCCATTCTTTCCCCTATGCCACACTTCTATCTTCCTCCATTATTTCGTCCACACATTCCCAACCTTTCCTGTAGTCGAACTACGACGCTCTAATTTCTCATTCTCGTCCGAATGAGCATACGTAGGCACAAGGGCCCCAATCCTTGGCGAGCACCCTATCTTCTAACCGCCCCATTCCCCTAGCGTCTTTACCTTTTATCCTACCAATTCTACCTTTAACAACAAAAAGAAAACAAGTAAACCTAAAACAACACTCCCCACATTTACCTTAAGAGGTTCCCGTCGAGTACAACGGACGTGAGGGGTGCTAATACTTTCCCCTCACGTAACCGACTCCCGAACCCGGAACATGGTTGCGACAACCCTGTTCCTATCCTTTCGTTTTAAGAGGTTTTCTCGATATTTTCCTCTCCTGTTTGTTCGGGAAAAATAAAGTTCGGTGGCGACTCTGTCGAACCGCATTTCCGCGCCTTTCGCGCGAGGGTCGTTTCTCCGAAATGTCTCCATGATTTTTCGAGGTGCGACAACTAGCGACTCTGCTGGGGACGTTTTGCTCCATGCAAAGAGAGAGTCGAGCCTATCTTTTGGTTTGTGAGGAGTGTTTGTTTTTTATTTGTTTTCTTTTCGTATTTGTTCTCTTGTGGATTTATTTGTGCTTGTTATCTGGGCCTGTTGGTTTTTGGGATGACATCATGAGTAAGGCTCTACGCCCGAGCTTTGGTAAAAGCAGAGAGAACACTTAGTTTAGAATTGGTAGTCGAGTAGTGTTAGTCACCAAGGATTCGCTCCTTGTATGCCTAGCATGAAAGCTCCTCTAAGGGAGACCTATTCGTAGATCTTGTTGTAATACAGCTAGCCTGTTGCACGACTTGATTAATGAAGGGTCCGTGATTCTGGGAACCTTTTGTTAGCACCAGTTCCGATATTGGTGGTTGTGTAGTGTTAGTCTCCAAGGACTCGCTCCTTGTGCGCCTAGCATGAGGACCCCGCTCAGGAGAGACCTTATCGTCATTATCGTCATAATATGGCCAGCCTGTTGCGTGACGCTAATACGATTAGTGTCCGTGATCTTGGGAACCAAACGTAGAAACCATCCCGTAAGTGGGTTTATGGGTAGAATGTTTAGATCTTCCCGTATAGGTTGTACCTGTCAGTTTTCTTTGATCAGGAATTATGGTTACTTATCTACCAGCTTCAGGAGTTGTTTGATTGTGATCCTGTGATCCTGGATCTTGTGTCTTGCATTGCATCTCGCATATCATTTGCATTGCATTTCATATGTTGTGCATTTTGCATTTCCAGTCCTTCAACAGAATCTTATGTCTTCGTTCCTTCCTCTCCAGTAAATCAAGCTGATTCCTCGACACCAATACGCAACTAGAGCCAATACAAGACGAATGATGGAGCAGATTCAGCAGGAGCAAGTTGTCTTCAGGGAAGAGTTGGATTCTATGAAAGGAAAGATCGACCAGATCCTCGAAGCCATCCTTGCAGCCAGGAGAGAGGAAGAACAGCGTGAAGCCGCCGTTGTCGTCAACAACAATGGTCAAGGACAAGGGTCTACTGCCATCCCTTTGGTTCCAATTCCAAATCCTCATGGGATGCCGTTGAACTTCAATAACACAGCCGAAGGAAACACTTCTCAGCCAATCCCAGCGCCTGGAGTTACCGTTGGAGTTATCCCGCACGCCCAGCCTGCTGCTGTGCAAATCCCGGTTCCTCATATCGAAGATACTCTGATGGATCAGTATGACAACGTTCAGAACTATCATGCTGCTATCCCCATTGCCAGTCCTGTTGCTGCTCAGGATTCTGAAGCCATGAAGATGTGCCGAGATCTAGCCGAGAAACTCCGAGCCATGGAGGGGCACAATTCAAATTCTTTCAGTGCTTTGGAATTATGCTTGGTGCCTGATGTTGTCATTCCTCCCAAGTTCAAGGTGCCCGAATTTTCGAAGTACAAAGGTCTCAGTTGCCCAAACATTCATTTGAAGATGTACTGTCGCAAGATGGTTGCCTATGCCAGAGATGAAAAGCTCATGATCCATTGCTTCCAAGACAGCTTGTCTGGGGCATCACTCGAATGGTATATGCAGCTGGAGCGTAACAATGTGCGCACTTGGGCCGAGCTAGCTGATGCATTTGTCAAGTAGTACAAATACAACACCGATCTTGCTCCGAATCGTACTCAGCTTCAGAGTATGACTCAGAAGGATAGCGAATCCTTCAAGGAGTACGCGCAACGATGGAGAGAGTTAGTCGCAAGGGTGCATCCACCTCTTGTTGACCGTGAATTGATTGACATCTTCATGGGTACTTTACAAGGCCAATACTATGAAAAGCTGATCGATAGTGTCTCCGCTGGATTCTCTGACTTGGTGATTGTCGGTGAGAGAATTGAAGAAGGGCTGAAGAGCGGAAAGATCCCAGGAGGTCCTAACAGCCAGGCTAATGTCAAGAAGCCTTTCAACGGATACAAGAAGAAGGATGTCGAAACAAATGCCATCTTTTTGCAGAAAGGGCAAGCTTCTCAACAAGCTCCTGCCCCTATGCCTTATCAAGTTCCCTACTATCAGTATCCATATGTTGCTACTGCGCAATATGCTCCAACGCCTTATCAACCAGCTGTTCAAGCAGTGCAAGCTCAGATGCCACGGTAACAGGCTCCTCAGCAACATGCCTACAATCAACAAGGATACCAATATCCTCCTCAGCAACAACAGATGCAAGCTACTCAGCAACAACAAGGTACTCGCCCACAGTGTCCGCAGAGAACATGGAGACCAAATAGAGTCTTTGATCGTCTACCAATGAAATATGCTAGTATCTTTGCTCAGTTGATAGAGAAAAAAGGCTATTGTTCCAAGAGATTTGGCTCCCCCAACCGTCATTCCTGCCGACTATGATGCAAATGCTCATTGTGAGTTTCATAAGGGCGCTCCATGTCACACCATTGAGGACTGCAGAGCTTTCAAGCACATAATTCAAGACATGATCGACAGAGATGCTATCAACTTCAATGGAAAGTCTCCGAATATCATCAACGATCCGTTGCCATCGGCCAACTAGTGCCAACATCGAATCCAATCAAGTCAAGTCCATTCTCTGAAGAAGGCCGTCATGCTGCCATTTAATCTTTCACATTTCTTATATTTTGTCTTTGTGTGTTTAAGTGCTGTATGCTTTGAACAATTGCCATTTCTTATTTGGTTTTCATTAATGTATCGTTTATGCATGTTTTGAATTAGTTATGTCGTATTCACTCATTTTTCACTTATCATCGACACGTTTATTCACTCCGCTCTATTCACTGTTGTTTAGCATGATTTGAGGGAGGATGATGAAAACGAGATACCCATAATTGCAAACTGTATGCTTTCAGACAGAATCTCGTCAATGATATACAGGCATTGCTTCAAATCCCCAAACACCGGAGATATAAGGAGTTAATCCCTAGTAAACCACTTCGAGCCTAGAAGTAGCAGTTTCCTTCGGATATTCAAACCTTACACTTAACCTGGGGCAGGGTAGTGTTCAGTTAACCCAATCTCGAATCAACAAAGTAAAATCCAGTGGACGGTTGTTCATCAAAGACCTACGACATGGCAGTCACAATCCTCCAACAAAATCTAAAAAATCAAAAGCCTGCTAAGTCAAACACCTCAGAGGGGACTTAGGCAAAATCAAGGCAATCCCGATGGATCTGACAAGCAAAGTCAATCCATGCAAAAGTTAGGGATCAAAAACAAAAGCAAAAGAGGACCCCGAAACCCTCAACAAAAACAAAATAAGATTCAGTGACCACCTAAATCAAGGGGCACTGCCATTCGTCAAAACCAAAATAAAGTGAATGCCACGTCGAGCAAACCTTGAACCTTCAAGCTTACACCGTCCAGACAAGTGTAGAATTAACTGAGCGTAGGATTGGAGATCATCAAGAAGAAGGGGTGGGTACAAATCATACTTTGAGCCTAATATCCTTTGTTTCATAACCGTGAACCAGACCATGTTACAACCCTCAAAAGACCTAACTGAGGCGAAGTCTATTCTGAAAGCATGCTATCGCAAGGTTGCGTAACCTGACTCCTCACATGATTTCTAATCATCAACATTAGTGTCTTTTCTCTTGTTATATCTTTCACACCAATCAAAACCAACATAATGTTTGGACTAACGGTCCATTCGTTTCACTATCACGACACTTCAATAAAAGACACTTTTTCAAATCTTACATCAAAACTTTGCATTAATGTTACTATTTATGAATGTACAATTTTAATTGCAAAACAGTGTTAGGTATTCGAAAACATTTCAACAAAAGGCAATCAAGGAGGAACTTGACTTTTAGTGGCGTACACGAAGCAAGATTATTTCAAAGCCCACAGGCTGGGGCAAACCATTCAACAGCTCGAGCAGGGGCATGTCGTTACCATATTCAGACTGGGGCAAGACCAAGTTACCCTAATCATCAGGCAGAACTGCAACCCTCTCTGAAGCAAATTCACAATAAACCACAAAGTACCCAGACTTGGGGCATCCAGGGCGTTATCTTTTGCTTCAATCGTGGCGTCTTCAATAAACTGCGTGTCGAGGAAATCAATCCCTCCCACCACCCAAAGTCGAACTCACATTGGCAACTACCAGAGGCCGCCACGCTGGTGTCTCCACCTGCATTTCCAATTACCCGTCTACATCATGTGCATCATACACATCGCATTCAACATCATAAGTATCCTGCATCATACTCCAATCATACCATACTTCCCCAGCTCTTGCATCTCCGCGCGTCAGCATTTGCATTCGCACTTCCACTCATATGGAATATCTTTTATCATCCAGCATTCATATATGCAAGTCAAGGTCCAGGATCAACCTCGAAGAAACTTCAAGACAATCATCAGCCCAATCAGGGGCATTTTTGCAAGATTGTGGGTTTTGTCCCACGATTTTCAAAAGCTTCAAAGCAGTCATCAGCCCAGTCAGGGACAATCTTCTGCAATTGTGGGTTTCTCCCACAAAATTTGAAGTTATTCAAAGCAAGATTCAACCCAGTCAGGGGTATTTTTCAAAGACCATGGGCGTCTCCCATGACGTATTTCAACCTTGTGGTTGATCAGATCTTCAAATCAACATTCAGCCCAGTCAGGGGTATACCATTCAAGACCGTGGGCGTTCCCCACGAAGTTGTTCAACCTTTTATTGGGAAAATCCAAGAGTTTCAGTGCAAGATTCAGCCCGAGCAGGGGCATCTTCAGCAAAGCCGTGAGCGTTCCTCATGAAGTTGTTCACCCTTTTGTTGAGCAAGACAATTCCAAGACAAACTCAGCCCAGTCAGGGGCATCCTCTTCAAAATTCATGGGCGTAACCATGAAATCATTTCGGCAAAACCATGATCTCCAAACAAAGACGGTGGGCGTACCCCGTTGACTCATTTCAATTTAATCTTCTTCTTGGGGGTTCCCCATTGAGTTGTGCCCAGCAAGCGTGACCGTTGTCAATTGCCTTACTATCATCCTTTTGGTGATAGCCGAACTTCGTCGGTTCAACGTAGCCTGCATCCTTTCGATGTTGGTAACCTTCAATTTGTGTTTGTCCTATCATCCTTTTGGTGGTAGTGACTGGTGTGAGTTTCGCTCCGTCATCCTTTTGGTGGTGGGTTTGGCATTTCGTCGATGTCAGATTGTGCGATTGTGTTTGTCCTATCATCCTTTTGGTGGTAGTGACTGGTGTGTGTTTCGCTCCGTCATCCTTTTGGTGGTGGGTTTGACATTTCGTCGATGTCAGATTGTGCGATTGTGTTTGTCCTATCATCCTTTTGGTGGTAGTGACTGGTGTGAGTTTCGCTCCGTCATCCTTTTGGTGGTGGGTCTGGCATTTCGTCGATGTCAGATTGTGCGATTGTGTTTGTCCTATCATCCTTTTGGTGGTAGTGACTGGTGTGAGTTTCGCTCCGTCATCCTTTTGGTGGTGGGTCTGGCATTTCGTCGATGTCAGATTGTGCGATTGTGTTTGTCCTATCATCCTTTTGGTGGTAGTGACTGTTGTGAGTTTCGCTCCGTCATCCTTTTGGTGGTGGGTCTGGCATTTCGTCGATGTCAAATTGTGCGATTGTGTTTGTCCTATCATCCTTTTGGTGGTAGTGACTGGTGTGAGTTTCGCTCCGTCATCCTTTTGGTGGTGGGTCTGGCATTTCGTCGATGTCAGATTATGCGATTGTGTTTGTCCTATCATCCTTTTGGTGGTAGTGACTGGTGTGAGTTTCGCTCCGTCATCCTTTTGGTGGTGGGTCTGGCATTTCATCGATGTCAGATTGTGCGATTGTGTTTGTCCTATCATCCTTTTGGTGGTAGTGACTGTGTGTATTTCGCTCCGTCATCCTTTTGGTGGTGGGTTTAACATTTCGTCGCTGTCAGAGTGTGCGATTGTGTTTGTCCTATCATCCTTTTGGTGGTAGTGACTGGTGTGAGTTTCGCTCCGTCATCCTTTTGGTGGTAGGTTTGACATTTCGTCGATGTCAGATTGTGCGATTGTGTTTGTCCTATCATCCTTTTGGTGGTAGTGACTGGTGTGAGTTTTGCTCCGTCATTCTTTTGGTGGTGGGTCTGGCATTTCGTCGATGTCAGATTGTGCGATGGTGTTTGTCCTATCATCCTTTTGGTGGTAGTGACTGGTGTGAGTTTCGCTCCATCATCCTTTTGGTGGTGGGTCTGGCATTTCGTCGATGTCAGATTATGCGATTGTGTTTGTCCTATCATCCTTTTGATGGTAGTGACTGGTGTGAGTTTCGCTCCGTCATCCTTTTGGTGGTGGGTCTGGCATTTCGTCGATGTCAGATTGTGCGATTGTGTTTGTCCTATCATCCTTTTGGTGGTAGTGACTGGTGTGTGTTTCGCTCCGTCATCCTTTTGGTGGTGGGTTTGACATTTCGTCGATGTCAGATTGTGCGATTGTGTTTGCCCTATCATCCTTTTGGTGGTAGTGACTGGTGTGAGTTTCGCTCCGTCATCCTTTTGGTGGTGGGTCTGGCATTTCGTCGATGTCAGATTGTGCGATTGTGTTTGTCCTATCATCCTTTTGGTGGTAGTGACTGGTGTGTGTTTCGCTCCGTCATCCTTTTGTTGGTGGGTCTGGCATTTCGTCGATGTCAGATTGTGCGATTGTGTTTGTCCTATCATCCTTTTGGTGGTAGTGACTGGTGTGAGTTTCGCTCCGTCATCCTTTTGGTGGTGAGTCTGGCATTTCGTCGATGTCAGATTGTGCGATTGTGTTTGTCCTATCATCCTTTTGGTGGTAGTGACTGGTGTGAGTTTTGCTCCGTCATCCTTTTGGTGGTGGGTCTGGCATTTCGTCGATGTCAGATTTTGCGATTGTGTTTGTCCTATCATCCTTTTGGTGGTAGTGACTGGTGTGAGTTTCGCTCCGTCATCCTTTTGGTGGCGGGTCTGGCATTTCATCGATGTCAGATTGTGCAATTGTGTTTGCCCTATCCCCCTTTTGGTGGTAGTGGCTGGTGTGAGTTTCGCTCCGTCATCCTTTTGGTGGGGGGTCTATCATAGTCATTAATGATAGATTGTGCGATAGTTTGTTTGTGTTTCGCTCCGTCATCCTTTTGGTGGGGGGTCTATCATAGTCATTAATGATAGATTTTATGATAGTTTGTTTGTGTTTCGCTCCGTCATCCTTTTGGTGGTAGTAGCCTCGTGTGTTTCGTCTTATCATCCTTTTGGTGATAGTGACCTTTTTCCAGTTATTTACCATCTACTTAGAGGTGCCTCATCCATCATTTTCAAATTCCCAAGATTTCCTTTTCTTTTCGGACAAATTCAGGGTCTTCTTTATATCTTATTGTCTTCTACCTCGAAAGAATGAACGCTGCAGCAGTTCATCTTACCCGGTCTAAGTCAATTAGATAGGGGCATCTGTCATACCCTAAATTTGTCCCACCTGCACATATATTCATTTGTGCATCCAGTCCCTAACCGTTTATCAGAAAATCAAAATGCATTGTTTTGGCTTTCACTTTGAGATGTCAAGGCAAGTGTGTATGGGTAGGGATGTGTGAGGTTCAATGATTAGGCATGAGTATGTTCCACAATCCAGGTGATATATGGGAATTTTCAATTAAGGGTTTGTAACAATCCAAATGGTTGGTGAACGGATCAGGTTGTTAGGATGTACCAAGTTAATCATTGTCTGTTGATCACTAAGAATTAATTCTTTTCCAATCAGGACTTTGAGATCAGGCGGCTCTTATCAGGTTATGTTTTATTAATTTCAAGACATTTTCTATTTCAAAAAGATGCAAGGTGAATATGTTGATTCATCAGTATTCAAAATGGCCAGACTCGAGGTTGTTCCATTGTTCATTTGTGATTCAAGACCCTTCTCCACCCAAAAGATTAAGATAAACATTCATTCTTACTTCCGTCTCTAGAAAAGCATGACGTTGCTTAGTTTCAACCAAGAATTTTGAGAGTTAATTGTCATTTGCAATCTCATGATTAAATGTTTCGAATGCATTTCAAGTGTGTGAAAATAGAGGTACAAATTCAAGCCTATTAGCATTTTTCATTAAAAAAATCCACCATTTGTTCGTAAGGCCTATTGTTTTTCTCCACTTTTACACATTATCACCAAATTATAAATAATATCACAAAGAAAATGGAAAACAAAAATTGATGAAGAAAAGCAAGCCAGGTCACACGCATATACTAGCCATACGCACATAACAATCTTCATGATTCACCAAAATCACAACCTTATCAAACCATAAACCTATAGCTTAACATGATCCTACACAATACTAAAGCTGCTTCCCACACTACACGCCAGACCACAACATCATGAACTTCAGCAGGAAATCGTATGAACCACAACCAACACCACATGGCTACTTGTTGCTACTCTTGTATAGTGCATAAGACAAATTCCAGACCACCCTTACCATGCATAACCATCACGCAACCATGATTCTTGTGCGTGCCTCAATATCCCACAAATTTCTAACGACAGCCACGACAAAACCTGCACAACAATTTCGTCCAAAAACTTTACACCGGACAATACAACCACAAATTTGCAAAATTGTACTACCTGCAAGCAACCCAACATTCACAAGCAACAGATCAGAAAAAAAACTTTGGCAGAAGTATGCTAGCATGAGCGGCCGAGTGAATTAAGTAGGAGTTTCACAGTGGTTATTTCTAGAGTTACGAAAAAACAGCAATCAAGTTTGGATTCGCGTGAGCATTACACGACTGCTATATGAAGTTGCTTCAGCATCACCGCATCACGTGCTACAAACTGCCAAATAAAGAACTATTAAGTACCAGGGAAGTGTGAGTAGGATACTAAGGTTATAAGGATGAATCGGTAATACGTCCGAATCGCGACTTTTGCCGCAGGTTATTATGCAGTCCAGCCACGGTTTCACTCGCTGCAAGTCATTATGAGGTCTAGCTGCGGGTCGAACATCACTTTGTGACCAACTTCGGTAAATGCAATTAAAGTCGCAAATCTGTGATAGATCAAGTATCAACAAGTCAGCTCATTCTTGAAAAAGGCAAATGATGGTTAGAAGAAATTATTGACAGCAACAGGGTTTGATTCACCATGATATCCAATTGTTTCAGTTCACAGTTCGCCTGTTAAGAAAAATGAAAAAAACGCATTCAGATGCTCTACCAAAGTTAAACGACTGAGTCCCACGCTGCAAGTCGAAGAACAGCTTGTTGACCCGGTGATCATCTTCATGCGCCTGCTGTGTGTTTTCCATCCTTCAGGCTTCCAGCATATCAGAGACGACAAAGTTGAAAGGAACCATTCAGGACTAATATTGGTACCACGGGCTACAGGTTTTGCATCAATCCATGTATCCTTAAATGCCATCCATCGTGTCCATACTCACCCCATAAGAACGGCCGTTGCCGACAGCAAGATTGTGCCAAGTCAACACAATTTCAGAAGTAGCTCTATCCATTATCGTGTTGAATTCATGCTGTTAAGCTCTTCTTGTTAAAACCTATGCAGTAACAAAATGAAGCCAAGTTAAAGCTAGGGATTCAAGATCAAGAATAAATAAAGAAAGTGAGTTACAAAAGATACCAACTTTATTGCCAAACCGCACCAGTCTTCATGTCACATACACACAATCGCAGAATCACGATACCATCACTATGCTCCTTTAATTGATGTTTTCCATAATAGTACAAAACCTGCTACACCCACAACAAGAAGAAAAGTGGTATATTAGTGGTAAAACTTTTAATGGAATGAACATGACAACATGACAGTCAAAAACCGAAAAGCTGGAGCTGTGAATTACAATCAATCGGGACCCTTAATGCCTGTTCTGTGCAATCCTTATAACACCACCCTCACACAACCTGCGATGTGAGGACGATTATCAAACTTGTGCAAACAAAAACACGATGGAAAAGAGCTGATGTTGATGAAAAAACTGGCACTTAGTGACTGAGCTAACACACTGCAATGATGTTTCTTTCAGCCTACAATCAGCAGAGAGAAAAAGAAAACAATCATAGCAGCTTTTCATTACAAATCACCGCATTCCATACGCAGCCACAATTCACATACAATACCTTGCGAACAAACCACACCAGTCGCATCAGTACGCAGGGAAGTGCCAAGCCTTAGATATCATGGTCATGCACACACAAAAGCTCACGTAAATATTTCAAACTGTAGTAATGGGATGGAAAAGCAAAACACACCCTCAACCATGACCTGTCCAGAAAGTGACAAAATTTACAAACCAACACACAGCAGAAAAAATTGTCATACAAAACAGCTCAGCAAAAAATTAGGTCACACACAAGTTGCAAAAGGACAAAACAACAAAAATTTCAGGGGTACATACCGTTTTTCACAGAGCTCGTACCATTTCACAACACACCACTCATTTCCATTTCTACCCTCAATCCTCCCTACACTCTCTCCATTTAAAACGGTGTAAAAAAACCCTAGCAGCCATTCAAAAACCCTCACCTTCATCTCTTCTTCAATATCAGAAATCCAATCCCCCATCTCCTTAACCTTCATCAAATCCTTGAGCACCATAAATGTTCTTCTGATTTCTCAATAAAACCCTTCAAACCTCCATCCTTTTCAACCCACTTCTCCTTCATCAACCCTAATCCTTTTCCTCAA
This sequence comes from Lathyrus sativus, assembly GCA_963859935.3. NCBI lineage: Eukaryota > Viridiplantae > Streptophyta > Magnoliopsida > Fabales > Fabaceae > Lathyrus > Lathyrus sativus. The sequence goes on from OZ012741.1 coordinate 564,586,313, forward strand.
TCTTTCTTCCAACTCCAAATCCAAAGCAGTCGTGCGACTCCTTTCATCCTCAAATCCTTTCAACTTTCCCAATACTTCAAATCAATAAAACCTAAAGCAACAAAAACCAAATCCCATTATTAAACCCAGAAAATTAAAGAGAAGCAGAGATGAGATAGAATGAGACAATCACAAACCCAAATCGTGCTCAAAACATAGAAATGAAACAGAACAAGATCTGAGAGAAAGAACGAACCCGATTATTTCATAACTGAGAACAAGCTATGAGGAAGACGAAGACGGAAGAATCACGGCCGTCTCCACGAGTTAAGAACATGATACCATGTTGAAGTTTGAGGATTCCGGTTGATTGTCATCGTTAAGTCGTTCATTGTTCTCGTTGATCCACGTCTCAGCTTCTCGCATTGGGTTTGTTTTTCCGTCTTACTCTGGTGATGAACGATGGCCATTTGTTTTTGAAAATCACTCTCATAAGAATGATATGAGGGACCTGACCATTCCAATATGTTGGATTCAGGGTTAAGCCCACAATACGTTTTTGCCACCATTTTCAGTTCATACCCCTCTCCCTATTTTCTTTTTCTTTATTAATTTAAATTCAAAATTTGTTAATATTATTATTATTTTGTTTGTCTTTAAAAAATTATTATTATATATTATTTTATTTGTTTTTAAAATATTATATATATATGGTTTAGTTCCTTTTTTAATATTTTGTTTAGAAGTTTACAATGTTAGAATTTATAGTATTTTCTTTTTGGGAATTTAAATTTTATTCATCATTACTGGGCCTTTATCCTATTTTCATCTGTTTGGGTCGATGACGATACCCCGAGTTATAATTTGTCAAATTATTGACAGATAATAACAAACCCGAGACCATTTCTTTTCAAAACTTTCATTTTCGTTTTTATCCACTTTTTTCTTATTCCCTAGTTAATGATGACTTTAGGGATTATTATCGGTCAAATTATTAATAGATGATAGTTCAGTCGAAACTATGTCATTTTCGCTTCAAATCTTTTTTTAAACATTTTCCTCGAAAAAAAACTCCAAAAGAGGGAGGTTCTTGAAATCTAGCATTTCTTGGATCTTCGAGTGAATAATTCTCGAGGCACGCTCTTGAGTTGTTATTCATTCAATCTTTTGATTTTCTCAAACACATTCTCAACATCTTTTTCGATTAAAGCTCCGAAAGAAGGAGATTCTTGGAGTCTAGCATTCCTTGGATCTTCGAGTGAATAATTCTTGAGGCACGCTCTTGAGTTATTATTCACTCAACCTTTCGACTCTTTCAGATTCAATCATTTTCAAACATTCTCCTAAGTCGAATGCCCGTCCGCATTCGCAACCCACATTTCATTCACAACTCCTCGTGGTTTCGATATTAGGGGCACCCTCAGGGACTAATATCGTTTCTCACAACCCTAACACTTGACACATCGTCAAGTCGGTTCCATCTTCGATCAAATCTTCGACACGTCGTCGAGCCAGTTCAAAACAACTTCCTTTTGGCCTCGCATGCCATTTTCCGATTCGATCCTTTCACAAACATTTCCAAAACTTACGAAAGAGGGATATTCTCAGAATCTAGCATTCTTTGGATATTCGAATGAGTAACTCTCGAGGCGCGCCCTCGAGTTGTTATTAATTTATTCTTTCGATTTCAAAACATCCAACTCTTTATCTTCAACTTACTCAGTCAATTCCCGAAAGAACTGAGTTCTTGGAATCTCGCATTCCTTGAATTCTTGAGTGACAAGCTCTTGAGGCGCGCTCTTGGGTTGCTTGTCAGTCACCCTTTCGTCTCTTTCTCAAACTTCCAATCTATTCAACCTCACCTTTTCGTGGTCGTTACCACGAACTACGACTGCTCTAATTTTTCATTCTCGTCCGAATGTAAGATACGTAGGCACAAGATTGCGATGATCTTGGCGAGCACATTTCCCATTCTTTCCCCTATGCCACACTTCTATCTTCCTCCATTATTTCGTCCACACATTCCCAACCTTTCCTGTAGTCGAACTACGACGCTCTGATTTCTCATTCTCGTCCGAATGAGCATACGTAGGCACAAGGGCCCCAATCCTTGGCGAGCACCCTATCTTCTAACCGCCCCATTCCCCTAGCGTCTTTACCTTTTATCCTACCAATTCTACCTTTAACAACGAAAAGAAAACAAGTAAACCTAAAACAACACTCCCCACATTTACCTTAAGAGGTTCCCGTCGAGTACGACGGACGTGAGGGGTGCTAATACTTTCCCCTCACGTAACCGACTCCCGAACCCGGAACATGGTTGCGACAGCCCTGTTCCTATCCTTTCGTTTTAAGAGGTTTTCTCGATATTTTCCTCTCCCGTTTGTTCGGGAAAAATAAAGTTCGGTGGCGACTCTGTCGAACCGCATTTCCGCGCCTTTCGCGCGAGGGTCGTTTCTCCGAAATGTCTCCATGATTTTTCGAGGTGCGACACTACCGTGGGTGGAGAAAAGCATTCAATGGAAATTCAGAACAAGGTAGAGCTCCACCTACATTGACCGGTGAACAAATTTTTGAAAAGGTGAAATATGTGAGTAATAAGTTTGGCACGCCTTTTGCTCATATGCTTGTCACGCGTGGCTGGAAGAAGAGGTCAATTTTTTTTGAGTTGTCGTATTGGAATTCGTTATATGTAAGACATTTTCTTGTTGTTATGCATATTGAAAAAAATGTATTTGAAAGTGTTATTGGTACATTACTCATTATACAAGGAAAGTATAAGGATTACCTTAAAGCAAGAAAGGACTTGGTATCGATGGGAATAATAAATGAATTAGGACCCTTGAAGAAAGGAAATCGAAAATATCTACCGCCTGCTGCTTATACTTTATCTAGAAAGGAGAAAAAGATATTGTGTAAGTTTCTAAGTGACGTTAAAGTTCCAGAAGGATACTCTTCAGACATTAGAAGACTTGTTTCCATGAAAGACCTCAAGTTAAAGAGTTTAAATGTAACAACCCCACCCTACTACTTGCGGATAACAGGAAAGACAACAACTCATATAACAAACAGAGCACAACAGCATAAAAATTGCACGCATGACGATCGTAATGAAAGTGTGACGGTCGTCACATCAGCAAATTCTGAGTGTTACAATTTCAACTCACAGAAACATACATTTCACAACTCAATTAGACAGCATGCATTTAGTAATGATACATAGCACAGAAGTTTGGATGAACAAACAACAATAACTTGATTAACATTTGGATTACAAGGCATCTTATTAATTTGCAGCGGATTATAAAACATTCCCGACATTTAGCATGATTAAAGCAAGATCATGAAACTTGCAACAAAACTCCATTAAAATTCAGCAAGTAATTATCTTGCATCAATTCAACATAAAAAACGAGTTTCAACCGTAAAATCAGCACTACTAATTGATCGGCATAGTGCATCCAACCAGCATTTAGCACTTAACAACAACCACCAATTTAATGAAAAGTACTTGATAAAATTCAGCAACAAGGAAATTAAATAAAAGCAATAACATCAATCGTTCATCCCCCCAAGAGTGCCACGTATCAGAGTGACCAACAACCTTAAACGAAAAACTACACTTTATTCTGGATTACCTGCAAGTTACCACCAACGGAAGTAACATACAACGTAAAGGGTGAGATATCAACAACATAACATAAGGCATGATAAAAGTCATGTCAGAATATTATCACAGCATTATAATTCCAGCAGTTCGCATAAATATTAGTAATAATAAACTACAACCACTTTTTATTCATAACCACAACAATTATCATCATATCTCAGCAACTCATCAAAACAACTCAACAATGCGACTCAACAATGCAACTCAACTGTGCATATGCATGTGGTACCATTTTGGGAGACAACACTCCACAATAATTCGGGAGACAACTCTCCACAATAATTCGGGAGACAACACTCCACAATAATTCGAGAGACAACTCTCCACAATCATTTTGTTTTGTCATTAAAGACACAACCGTCGCTAATCCAGGCCAAATGATATGCTATGAGATGCAACTATTATGGACTATAACACAACAACAACTGTGCAACAAGTCATCACGCCTACAACCAATTATCCATAACAGAAACATCACATTTCGCATACATCATGTACTCGCCACTTCAATCTGTTCATATCAGAGAACTACCAACAATATCGTTCCTACGAATAAGACTCTAACACATTTTCGCAGAGAACAATTAAAAACAACCTCGTCTCTACAATTGAGAACTCAACAGCATTTTCATATACCTTCATACGGATAATATAACTACAACTTACCCACATAATCCAAGGAGAATATTATAATAACATTTTCTCAACAGTGACAAAACAACTTCATATGCATCAAGTATTCATCATTTCAATCTGTTCATTTAGGGGAATAATAACAACATACTTTCGACAATTAAGAATTCAACATATTATCGTAAGAACAACCTTACAACTTTTACTCACTAAATTAATTATAGTTCCTGAAAAGGTTCGTTAACTACGGGAAACTAATCTTGCCTCATTAAGGGCAACCATACAGAATCGTACAACACTGACGATATAACACATTCAATCCTACACAGAAAAACCTACGGGAACATTACTACGGGAACTTTACCACGGGACATTTCCACGGGAATATCACTACGGGCACATTACTACGGGAGCATTTCCACGAGAATATTACTACGGGAACATAACTACGGGAATGTTACTACGGAAACATTAACCCTTAATATTTCTTCAACTTACAGGAACATTACTACGGTAACGTTACTAAGGGAATATTACTACAGGAATATTACTACAGGAACATAACTACGGGAATGTTACTACGGAAACATTAACCCTTAATATTTCTTCAACATGGAACATTACTACGGTAACGTTACTACGGGAATATTACTACGAGAATATTACTATGGGAATATTACTACGGAAACATTAACCCTTAATATTTATCAATATTTATCGACCTACAGGAACATTAACTCTATGATTCAATTCCCTACATGAAATCGATCATACCCACAATTATAGAATTGAACCCCACCCTTACCTTTGGATTGAGGACAACTCTAAACTTCCGATTCCAGTTTGCTCTCCCGGTGACTCTTCTGCAACAACCTTCAATTCTCTCCGACGGTTAATTCTTCTGTTCTTCCTTTCTCCACAGCCACGTCCTTTTTCCTCTTTTCTCAGCCTTTTTCCTCCAATTTGATTTTCTGAGCAGTTTATTGTTCTTTTGCTCTTTCTCCCACAACTTCTCTAATAACTCCCTAATTCCCCTTATTCCATCCACTAATAATAATAATAATAATAATAATAATAATAATAATAATAATAATAATAATAATAATAATAATAATAATAATAATAGTAGTAATAATAATAATAATAATAATAATAATAATAATAATAATAATAATAATAATAATAATATTACTACTAGTTATTAAATTATCATCATTATTAATTATATTATATTATTATCAAACTCAATAATTTATTAAATGGTTTCCTATACTTTATGGACACCCACCAACGCTCTCAGACACACTCCCACATAAAGGCACACCAACAATTCATAAATAATTTAATTAAAATGAACGGGCGTTACAACTCTCCCCTACTTAAAAGAATTTCGTCCTCGAAATTACCTTAACCAAACAGCTCCCAACCAGACCACTTTTACCAAAGCAATTTCTTCACCTCAAAGTTGCTTCTCGTTCATCCACCTGAACTAGCAATGCCTCAATAGTCAAATTACCTTTCACTTGTACACCATCCATCCGAATCACTGTACTTATTCAACTTATGCACATGCCACATCATGTAAATTCTCACGAGTGACAGCGGTAAAACAATTCAACCTGCTATTTTTCCCCCGCTTCCGCTGCACCACTCTGGTACAGATCAACAAAACACAGTGTGCTTCCGAGACCTCAAGCTCGACCAACACCAGTTACTATCGTAACTCTCAAAACACGTCTTTCTTGGATCCTTTGGATCTTTTCAGTCGTCTCTTGCACAATCTCAGCTAGTTTCAACATAGAATGATTAATCTTCCTTGTTAGAAAAAGAGCCAAATTAGTCATTCTATCCAAAATCACCCAAGTAAAGTCATATCCCTCAAATTCTCCGAAAAACCCAACACAAAATCCAAGGGAATACTATCCGATCTCCACTTTGGAATATTCAACAGTTGCATCGGACTCAACGGTCTCTGACGTTTATTCTTCGACTTCCAACAAGTCTAATCAGCACATACAAACTCAACCACTTATCTCTTCAACTATGGCTCTCAAAATAATTTCCTCAAATCCGGTTACATCTTCATAGCACCGGGATGGATACTCCATCTACCTCAATACTCTTATTCCACTTAATAATATCTAGAACACAAACTCCATCACGACATCTCATTATACCATTTCCATTACTCCGAAAATCGGCCCTTCGACTTTAACTCCTCAAATTCAACCAATCTGCCAACTCAATTCAGATTTATGACCTTCTTGGACCTCGTCAAGAATACCACTAGTAAGGTCCAACATACTAATCTTAACTCTATAAGAAGTCTCTTCACACACCAAACTCATATCACAAAATTGCTCAATCAGTCCTAACTCTTTTCACCATCATCATCGGTATATGCAAAGATTTCCAAATCAATGCATAAGCTAGCATGTTCGCTTCACCCGAACGGTAATTCAATACAAAACCATAATGCTTCCGGAGTCCCAATTATTCTCTGCCTCATATTCAACTCTTCCAAATCAAATAAATACCTTAAGCTCTTGAGGTCACCAAACATTTCAAGTCTCACACTAACTGATTGAAGCCTCCAACTCCGGTACAACCACAACAGCAACCAACTCTAAATCACTTATCAGATGATTCTTCTTATGTACTTCAAGTTCCCTTAAAGCATAACCAAAACTCGCTGACATTTCACTTATCATATCAACAAATCATCACACAACACAACCAATGGTCCTGTCGGGTTCGGCAAAAATCAACACACGATATGTTTTCAATTTTATGCTATAATTGAACTAGGTACAAGCCTCAAAACAATTTTTCCTAGAAAGAGCATCTCGTTAGCTTTCCAACGCTTCGAACGGGGGTCAAAACTGACATACGGTTCAAGAGTTATGAATTTTCGAAGTTTTTCCAAAACAGAATTCTTCTGCATAAAGACTGCTACGGGTTTGAGCATTTTCGCCTAAAAATCCGACCGATTCAATCATTTTCTTCGAAACAACCACATACTTATTTGTACCAAATATATATTAGTGATTTAGAACCATCAAACGCGAAATCTATGACTTCCGATTTCAATCCGAACCTTAAATCCTCAAATCTCCAAGATGCAAAAGCTTACAAAAATCAATCAAATCCGATAAAATAAGCATACTCGATCACAGCCTAACATTACCCGACACAACGACGTAATCTATTCCAACTTTCGTCCGTAAAAAAAACATTGATTCCGTAAAAAGCTGCGATCTCGAAATTCGACGTACGACAACAATTTCACACTTAGAAGTTCATTCGACACATCTTCAACTCTTGGAATATCTAGAGGTTTAATTATACTAATATTGCATTCCACTTCTAACTTTCTCTAATAATTACCAGAAGTCACTGTCCACCTTTAATCTACTTGACCTCATAATATGCTGCCTTAACATACACACCAGACATAAGTCTCAAAGCTACTCAATCAATTTAGTTCTTTGACCATCCAAAGGGACATATAATATGGAGCTCTCACTATCGGGTTAGTTTCCGTAACTAAGTCAATCACAACTCCACTTCACGTCTTGGCTGTATATCACTATCTCGCCAGGGAAGTTTCCAGACAATCGCAATTAACTGGAAACCCACCAACTTCTCCACTTTCATCAACACTCACAGTTTCCATCAAAATTAAACATCTCGGCATCATCCTATACCGACTCATCAAACCCATCCTTAAGCATTTAGCTTAACTCAAGACAATTCACTGCTCATGCCATCCAAGCTTGCAAGACACACATATCCCATCTAACATGACTCTGTCCACTATCAAGAAGAGATTAAGGGTAATCAGTTCCTCAATTTGTCAATAGACAGCCGAAGATCATGATAGGATACAAACCATCTTTACCAAACTATAAGAGTGTTCAACCACACGCCGAGCTACAACTCCACACTCGCAGCATCCTGGAGGAGCACAAGTTTCTCCCCCACTTGAATCATTCTCACTCCTGCAGACAAAGGTTCCACAACAAAACATGTACCGACAGTGTTTTCACACACATGTCGCATACCAGGGAATACACAACATTAAACAACTTGGCCGGACGGACCGACCTGCTCTGATACCACTAATGTAACACCCCAACCCTACTACTTGCGGATAACATGAAAGACAACAACTCATATAACAAACAGAGCGCAACAACATAAAAATTGCACGCATGACGATCGTAATGAAGGTGTGACGGTCGTCACATCAGCAAATTCTGGGCGTTATAATTTCAACTCACAGAAACATACATTTCACAACTCAATTAGACAGCATGCATTTAGTAATGATACATAGCACAGAAGTTTGGATGAACAAACAACAATAACTTGATTAACATTTTGATTACAAGGCATCTTATTAAGTTGCAGCGGAATATAAAACATTCCCAACATTTAGCATGATTAAAGCAAGATCAGGAAACTTGCAACAAAACTCCATTAAAATTCAGCAAGTAATTATCTTGCATCAATTCAACATAAACAACGAGTTTCAACTGTAAAATCAGCACTACTAATTGATCGGCATAGTGCATCAACCCAGCATTTGGCACTTAACAACAACCACCAATTTAATGAAAAGTACTTGATAAAATTCAGCAACAAGGAAATTAAATAAAAGCAATAACATCAATCGTTCATCCCCCCAAGAGTGCTACGTATCAGAGCGACCAACAACCTTAAACGAAAAGCTACACTTTATTCTGGATTTCCTGCAAGTTACCTCCAACGGAGGTAACATACACCGTAAAGGGTGAGATATCAACAACATAACATAAGGCATGATAAAAGTCATGTCAGAATATTATCACAACATTATAATTCCAGCAGTTCGCATAAATATTAGTAATAATAAACTACAACCACCCTTTATTCATAACCACAACAATTATCATCATATCTCAGCAACTCATTAAAACAACTCAACAACGCAACTCAACAATGCGACTCAACAATGCAACTCAACTGTGCATATGCATGTGGTACCATTTTGGGAGACAACACTCCACAATAATTCGGGAGACAACACTCCACAATAATTCGGGAGACAACACTCCACAATAATTCGGGAGACAACTCTCCACAATAATTCGGGAGACAACTCTCCATAATCATTTTATTTTGTCATTAAAGACACAACCGTCGCCAATCCCAGCCAAATGATATGCTATGAGATGCAACTATTATGGACTATAACATAACAACAACAACTGTGCAACAACCGTAAGGCATCACGCCTACAACCAATTATCCATAACAGAAACATCACATTTCACATACATCATGTACTCGCCACTTCAATCTGTTCATATCAGAGAACTACCAACAGTATCGTTCCTACGAATAAGACTCTAACATATTTTCGCAGAGAACAATTAAAAACAATCTCGTCTCTACATTTGAGAACTCAACAACATTTTCATATACCTTCATACGGGTAATATAACTACAACTTACCCACATAATCCAAGGAGAATATTATAATAACATTTTCTCAACAGTGACATAACAACTTCATATGCATCAAGTATTCATCATTTAGGGGGACAATAACAACATACTTTCGACAATTAAGAATTCAGCACATTATCGTAAGAACAACTTTACAACTTTTACTCACTAAATTAATTATAGTTCCTGAAAAGGTTCGTTAACTGACAACTAATCTTGCCTCATTAAGGGAAACCATACAGCATCGTACAACACTGACGATATAACACATTCATTCCTACACAGAAAAACCTACGGGAACATTACTCTGAGAACTTTACCACGAGACATTTCCACGGGAATATCACTACGGGGACATTACTACGGGAACATTTCCACGAGAATATTACTACGGGAACATAACTACGGGAATGTTACTACGGAAACATTAACCCTTAATATTTCTTCAACTTACGGGAATATTACTACGGTAATGTTACTACGGGAATATTACTACAGGAATATTACTACGGTAATGTTACTACGGGAATGTTACTACGAAAACATTAACCCTTAATATTTCTTCAACTTGCGGGAACATTACTACGGTAACGTTACTACGGGAATATTACAACGAGAATATTACTACGGGAATATTACTACGGAAACATTAACCCTTAATATTTATCAATATTTATCGACCTACAGGAACATTAACTCTATGATTCAATTCCCTACATGAAATCGATCATATCCACAGTTATAGAATTGAACCCCACCCTTACCTTTGGATTGAGGACAACTCTAAACTTCCGGTTCCGGTTTGCTCTCCTAGTGACTCTTCTGCAATAACCTTCAATTCTCTCCGGCGGTTAATTCTTTTGTTCTTCCTTTCTCCACAGCCACATCCTTTTTCCTCTTTTCTCAACCTTTTTCCTCCAATTTGGTTTTCTGAGCAGTTTATCATTCTTTTGCTCTTTCTCCCACAACTTCTCTAATAACTCCCTAATTCCCCTTATTCCATCCACTAATAATAATAATAATAATAATAATAATAATAATAATAATAATAATAATAATAATAATAATAATAATAGTAATAGTAATAATAGTAATAATAATAATAATAATAATAATAATAATAATAATAATAATAATAATAATAATAATATTACTACTAGTTATTAAATTATCATCATTATTAATTATATTATATTATTATCAAACTCAATAATTTATTAAATGATTTCCTATACTTTAAGGACACCCACCAACGCTCTCAGACACACTCCCACATAAAGGCACACCAACAATTCATAAATAATTTAATTAAAATGAACGGGCGTTACATTAAAGACACATGATTGCCATGTTATAATGGAACACTTTCTACCAATAGATATACGTTCTATTTTGCCAGAAAAAGTGAGAAGCACAATAACTAAATTGTGTTTTTTCTTCAGGTCAATTTGTAGTAAGGTGATCAATCCTGCGACCTTACCAACATTGCAAAAAGAAATAGTTATTACTTTGTGTGAGCTTGAAATGTATTTTCCTCCATCATTTTTTGACATAATGGTACATCTAGTTGTTCATCTTGTGAAAGAGACACAATTGTGTGGACCAGCTTATATGAGATGGATGTACCCTGTTGAACGTTATATGAAAATATTTAAAGGGTATGTGAAAAACCGAAGTTGACCAGAGGGTTGTATTGTTGAACGATACATTGTTGAAGAAGCGATTGAGTTTTGTACTGAATATTTGTCCAATGTTCAATCCATTGGCCTCCCAAAATCTCATGTTGTTGAAAAAATAGTTAATTGGAAATAAAGTTGTGACAATTTCAAGGGATGAACAAAAGCAAGTGCATTTGTATGTTATGCACAATGACATTGAGGTTGAGCCGTATGTTGAAATGCACAAGGACGTTCTCCGAGGTTTAAATCTGAATAGAAATGAAAATTGAATAGTACGTGAGCACAATAGAAGTTTTATAACATGGTTCAAGGATCATATATTTTCAAAGTTTTTTTCTGATCCCGCTTCAACAACAGAAAGGTTGAGATGTTTAGCATATGGTCCAAGTTTGCATGTGTTTTCTTATAGCGCATACACAATTAATGGATACACATTTTATACCAAAGAACAAGATGATAAAAGTACAATGCAAAATAGTGGTGTCACCGTGCTTGCCGAAGCAATGCACATTTCAAGTGTGAAGGACTTAAACCCCAAATATGTAAATCTGTCGTATTTTGGGGTTATCAAGCGTATTTGGGTGTTTGATTATGAGAAATTTCAGATTCCTATCTTTGGATGCAAGTGGGTTGAAAATAATAGTGGCATACAAATGGATAAGTCATGATTTTTGCAAGTGGATCTTAATAAGGTGGGGGTACAAAGACGAGCCTTTTATTCTAGGCACGCAAGCTAAACAAGTGTTCTATGTCACTGATTCGATAAGTACGAAATGGTCTATAGTTCTTTTTTCCTACAAAGTAATCGATGATAACATTGGAGATCGGGATGATGTTGATGTTGAGAAGGAATCTTATATTATAGATGATCAAGATGAGAATATTAGAGCGGACGAATCATATATTAGAAATAATCATAATGAGGGAATTTGGATCAATCCATCCGTCCGTGTTGTTAAGAGACAATTAAACCACGTTCCAACAAAGAAAAGAAAGAGATGTTAGTGACAAAGGTACTTGTAAAATTACATATTGTCTCATTCAATAAAATTACATATTATATCATTCAATAAAATTACATATTATGTCATTCAATAAAATTATATATATGTTTTTATTATTTATATATTTCTTATTTATATGTTTTTCTTTTCATATATATTTTTCATTCATTTCATAATTTGGTTTTTATGAATTAGAGGTATTATGGCCACCAACAAAGAAAAATCACATGATGGAAACGAAATAGCACAAGACGTGGAAGGCGATATTACAAGAGGAATAACGATTATGAAAAAAATCATCCATGCGAGAGATAAAGGTATAAAGTATGATGTGTATTGGAATGAGACAAATCAATTAATTGAGCCTAACGGTGCAATGCTGACAAGTTACATTGGAGCACTTGTTCGTTCGCAAATTCCAATTACTTGTGATAATTGGAGAATTCCTTCGTTACAACCGGCTAAAGACAAAATTTGGAGCGAGATACAAGTATGATATTTGATATTTTTTAATTATGTCGACGGTTATGTATTTAAATTAATTATACTAACATACTATATGTATGTTTATTTGTTTGCAGATATATTTTAATATTGATGATTGCAGGAGAAAATATTGTCTTCAATTGGCCGGAAAGCGACTAAGAGGATTTAGAGCGTTTTTAACGAACAAATTTCTTAAAGATTCTGATGGAAACTTTGTCGAATCAGAGCGTCCAAAGAAGTATGCTGATCTGATTTCAGATGAAGAATGGGAAACATTTGTTGCCAAGCGATGAACCAAAGAATTCCATGTAATTATAACTTATCATGAACAATGTATAATATACATACTTCTTCCACATGAGTTCTGATATGACTTAAACTTGTTTTATCAGGTTGTGAGTGACGTAAATCAGCAACGAGCATCAAAACCCGCGTATCCATACAAAAAGGGCGTTTGAGATATGCACTCTTACAACAAAAAAAGTAAGTATATATAAATGCTTTAATATGATATAGTTACAAAAAATAGTAAGTATATATAATGGGATATGCATGTTTTATTATCTTTCTTAATATGTAGTTAGAAGAGGAGAAAAGTGATGCAACATCTCTTTCAGACCATGTTTTATGGAAGGTTGCCCGTGTGAGAAGAGATGGAGTCGTTCAAGAAGAAGTTCAACAAGTATTTGAACAATGTGTAAGTACAACATTAGTTCTGTCATAAACTCAAAAATGTATAATATATTTATGCTTTTATCTATATTTCAGGAGACTCTATCCCATACTATAATTACAGCTGAGGACGATGATTGCAGAAGCGTACTGAGTCGAGTGTTAAATATTCCTGAGTATTTTAGGCGTGTGAGGGGTAAGGGATTTGGTGTCACTCCAACAAAATTGTATAAGCAGCCAAAGAATAAAAATCCTAGCAATAAACAAGTGATGGATACGTTGGAGGAATTGAAAGCTCAAATTCGTGAATTACAAAAGGACAAAGAGAGATACATGTCAGAAAGGCACGGTCCAGAGTGTAAAGATACTAGTGACAAAGATAGTATCAATTGTAATTTTCCGCAAAACTTCCAAAGGTAATTATATATATTACATTGAAATTAATTTAGAAAAATTTTCTTAATTGACACATTAATTATATTCATTATTTGTTTAGGGCATTTCACCTTGTCGACTATATTTATCGTCACCGACTTATCGCATGGTTGGCAAGGGAAAAGTGCATAACACTTTTGGAGACTTACTTCACCATAAACCGCTCCCTGCTGGATTTTTGAAAGTATCGATTGATATTGCTTTAGAGGGGGTGTGTTGTTGCCTATACCAGATGATGTTTTAGATGCAACAGTGGTGGGAGACGCAATAGGATCGTATGTTGCATGGCCGTCAAATCTCATTTTCATAGATGATGAGGTAGGTTGAACACCATTATGAACCTTGTAGTATTCAAATGTTTTACGACTCATACAAGAAAGTTATTCTTACATTTACGTATCATTTATTTACATGATGATCTTAGACTCCTACAAAATCCAAATCAAAAGATAAGGGAATTGTGCAGGAAACCGATTCAGCTGCATCAAAAAAATAGGTACTACTATAGTTACATGATGATCTTATTATTATACATTAATTACTTAACTTATATGACTTTTAGGTTCATGCTCAACAGTTGCAACAAGTCAGCAAGGGTAAGATGCCTGAATCTAGCAAGGTGCCCAACAAAAAAAAGGCCGAGCCAAAAAAAGCATATGTTCCTCGATTTAGGTTGTGCCTTGAAACATATGTAGGAACAACAGATGTGGCTAAGGGTGGCATCCGTCAAATACCTATGGAGGAAGGTATTTTCAGTTTTGAATATGCCAAAACAATTGCAAAAGAGGATTTGCACCAGATTTTCCAACATTCTGAATTGGGCATCGTTGTTATGCTTTCCTACATCAGGTACTCCAATCAATCTTAATTAAATAATTGAACAATTTCTTTGCTCATTTAAATGAATATTCTAATGTTGATTATGTTTTTATTTAAGGTTCTTGTATGACAAGTTGTTGGTCCCGCATAATTTGACTTCAAGATTCACATTCTTATCTGCTAGCTATATTATGTTAGAGCTATACAAATATTCCGATCACAAAGAAAAGTAACAATGCCAAAAAGGAAGGCTAACAACATTAGCTGGATCAGAGTGCAAGTATATTTTCACAATTTGGATTGTTATAGTGATTCTACTTGATAAAACTAGTTAAACTATATATGTTGATAAATATTCGTTTGTTTTTTCCATTTACAGTGTCCTCGTCAGTGCAATGAGATTGATTGCAGATATTTTGTATTTAGGTTTATGAAGGAAATTATTCATTCGAGTCAAATAGAGATTCCAATCATGGTATGGATCAATTTATAAGTTATATGATTTATTTTAATATTTAACCGATATTTCATCTGAGTAATTAGTTTTAAAACTAAATCATGCATGCTATGTTATATTATGTAGTACTTTGATGAATTCAAGTGTGGTACTTACTCGAAAGACAGATTGGAAGATATTAAGGAGGAATGGTGTAACACCTCATTTAAATTATTCAGTCGCTTTGGTATTTTCTGTGAGGTGTAGTTATGTGGTGTCCTTAATTAAGGGTATGAGGTTAAGAGTAAGGGAGAGAGGTGACCTTAGTTGGGGTATTGTGGACCTAGATAAATGAGTAAGTTAATTATGATATCGAGAGCATTATAGTGATTAATATTATTCCAACTATTATTAATAATAATGTTAATGAGATTATCATTATTATTATTATTATAATTATTATTCGTATTAATAATATTATTTGGTGAAATATTATTATTATTCATATTATTACTATTAGTATGAATATTATTATTAGTGGGAGAATATTATTATTATTATTATTATTATTATTATTATTATTATTATTATTATTATTATTATTATTATTATTATTATTATTATTATAGGATTTAAATAATAAAATAAAAAATAAGGGATTAAAGGAAATAGAGAAGTTTTTTGGGGAAAGAGAATTAGAACACGATAAACTGTCCGAGAAAGGTTTTGGGAGAAAAAGTGAGAAGAAGAACAAGGAGGAAGAGAAGGAGGCTAGGGCTGTCAATCCTTCAAGATTCTTCAACGGTTGAGCAATTAATCGAGGTAAGGGGGAGAATGGATTTCAATATGGGTGAATTAACATGAGAGGGTAGTGAGAGGTCCTTTCTCTCATGGGAATTATGTGTTCTTGAGGATTCTTGATCTAATTTTCGTAGCATGATAAATTCCATAAAATTGTTGTTGTTCTTGAATGATTATTGTATGGGGAGTATTGCTTTTCATAGTTTTCTATGTATACCTTTCGGTATGTTGTGGTGATGTAAGGTTTAGGGATTTGGGTAAATATGTAGAAATGAATGTGTTATATCGTTATTAGTACGATGCTCTAAGGTTTTTCTAAGGTTTCGGGATTTGGGTTAATTGTGGGAAATAGGGAGGTAACCGTAAGAATATGAGGTTATGACCAAATTGTCAAATGACATGTATCGTTGAATATTAATATAGGAAAAACTTATGGGAAATTGAACCTTCGTGGCCAGAACCTTGACATTGTTATATGTCTGACCCTGAAGGATTAAATATTAGATAGTGAGTAATTTAATGTCGTAGAGTGTAATTGAAGGAAAAATTGTGATATGTTTGACCCTATAGGAATAGGAATATTCAAATGTGAGTAACTTTGAAGTACTCAGAGCAATTGCAGGAAATAGTGTTTTATGTGTTGCAAATGTTGCCAGATGAGCATAATAAACCATTGAAGTTGTGTCGTTATTTCCGTATAACCTTAGGAATGTTTTAGTGATGTTTTGGGTGCTTTGAGTAAGTGATTCGCAAGAATAATTGAGTGAAAACCAGTTCCGGAGCGTAACAACGTCTTTCTGTCCGTCACGGATGTTCATGTTTTCGGTCGAAATTGTTTTGGACGTAACTTTGGATCCGTAAGTCCATTTTGATCCCCGTTCGAAGCGTTGGAAAGCTAATGAACAGAGCTATAATATAGGATAGATAATGGATTTATTTTCCCAATATTTTTATATCTAATTATGGTAATTCCCGAGAGGATTACGGTGAGCGGATGGCTCACGTGGGTCAAGATTGATCGTGAATTATGTATGATGTATTATATTGCATAGTCATGTTGACATACATTTCATATCATGTGTCTTGTGGAGATGGCTAGGTGGGAATCAATGATGGGTGCCTAGTTTCATCCGGACTTCAATGTGGGATTCGTTGTGGAGATAAGTTGTAGTTCAGAGGAACGTATATACGACTTATCCGGATTTTGACGGGAATCGGGTTCTAGTGTGAACCGTATGAGATTGTGTTGGTACCACATGCATTGTGTCGAGTCAGTGAGTCATATTGCATTATTGTAATTGAATGTGGGCTATAAATGCCAAGTGATTGAGGTGACACGTGTATATGCGTTAATTATGTATGATTGTATGTGTGGTGTGTAACTACTCCTTAGCATGTGTATTTTACCATTTATTTATTGAATGTAGTTCTCACCCCTTTTTGTTGTTGTGTCTGTGCTCTCTCTGGAGTACAGGTGACCAGGTACCTGAGTAGTGCTTGGAGTGTGTTGTTATTTGATCGAGTCTTAGGAGTCACTCTGATACGTAACATGGGATAACGGGATTACGTTGTTATTTGACTACTTTATTTGTTTATTGTTACGTATCTTCATTTGTTGGACTTATGTTGTATGACCTCGTGTTGAGGAGAATTATATTGGAGAATTGATTTGTATTCTGCTGCTTAATTGAAAACTAAATAATATTGATTATTTTAATGAAATGAAGTGACTTAGTGTGATATCCCAATGTGTTGGAGGACTCTGATGAATTTCATAAATTATTCCTGTATATTTATTATATTCCGCGTACGGGGTAAAGTGGGGTGTTACAATTGGTATCAGAGCAGGTTGGTCCGTCCGGCCAGTATTGTAGTAGAGTCTGACTATAGAATGTTTATAGTCATGTGTGTGTTTGAATTGTCCAATGTCGATCTTTGGTAAGGATCTTGGAATGGACTTGAATTGTTTACCACTCAGCGAGTTGGATGTTATTTTAGGAATGAATTGCCTTGAGAGCAAGATGCGAGAGTCGTATCCGGAACCGTTCTCATCAAACACATTTTCGAGGACGAAAATATTTTAAGTGGGGGAGAGTTGTAACACCCTATTTAAACTATTCAGTCGCTTTGGTATTTTCTGTGAGGTGTAGTTGTGTGGTGTCCTTAATTAAGGGTATGAGGTTAAGAGTAAGGGATTGAGGTGACCTTAGTTGGGGTACTGTGGACCTAGATAAAGGAGTAAGTTAATTATGATATCGAGAGCATTATAGTGATTAATATTATTCCAACTATTATTAATAATAATGTTAATGAGATTATTATTATTATTATTATTATTATTATTTGTATTAATAATATTATTTGGTGGAATATTATTATTATTCGTATTATTACTATTAGTATGAATATTATTATTAGTGGGAGAATAATATTAGTATTATTATTATTATTATTATTATAGGATTTAAATAATAAAATAAGAAATAAGGGATTAAAGGAAATAGAGAAGTTTTTTGGGGAAAGAGAATTAGAACACGATAAACTGTCAGAGAAAGGTTTTGGGAGAAAAAGTGAGAAGAAGAACAAGGAGGAAGAGAATGACGCTAGGGCTGTCAATCCTTCAAGATTCTTCAACGGTTGAGCAATTAATCGAGGTAAGGGGGAGAATGGATTTCAATATGGGTGAATTAACATGAGAGGGTAGTGAGAGGTCCTTTCTCTCATAGGAATTATGTGTTCTTGAGGATTCTTGATCTAATTTTTGTAGCATGATAAATTCCATAAAATTGTTGCTATTCTTGAATGATTATTGTATGGGGATTATTGCTTTTCATAGTTTTCTATGTATACCTTTCGGTATGTTGTGGTGATGTAAGGTTTAGAGATTTGGGTAAATATGTAGAAATGAATGTGTTATATCGTTATTAGTACGATGCTCTAAGGTTTCGGGATTTGGGTTAATTGTGGGAAATAGGGAGGTAACCTTAAGAATCTGAGGTTATGACCAAATGGCCAAATGATATGTATCGTTGAATATTAATATAGGAAAAACTTATGGGAAATTGAACCTTCGTGGCCAGAACCTTGACATTGTTATATGTCTGACCCTGAAGGATTAAATATTAGATAGTGAGTAATTTAATGTCGTAGAGTGTAATTGAAAGAAAAATTGTGATATTTTTGACCCTATAGGAATAGGAATATTGAAATGTGAGTAACTCTGAAGTACTCAGAGCAATTGCAGGAAATAGTGTTTTATGTGTTGCAAATGTGACCAGATGAGCATAATAAACCATAGAAGTTGTGTCGTTATTTCCGTATAACCTTAGGAATGTTTTAGTGATGTTTTGGGTGCTTTGAGTAAGTGATTCGCAAGAATAATTGAGTGAAAACCAGTTCCGGAGCGTAACAGCGTCTTTCTGTCCGTCACAGATGTTCATGTTTTCGGTCAAAATTGTTTTGGACGTAACTTTGGATCCGTAAGTCCGTTTTGATCCCCGTTCGAAGCGTTGGAAAGCTAATGAACAGAGCTATAACATAGGATAGATAATGGATTTATTTTCCCAATATTTTTATATCTAATTATGGTAATTCTCGAGAGGATTACGGTGAGCGGATGGCTCACGTGGATCAAGATTGATCGTGAATTATGTATGATGTATTATATTGCATAGTCGTGTTGACATACATTTCATATCATGTGTCTTGTGGAGATGGCTAGGTGGAAATCCATGATGGGTGCCTAGTTTCATCCGGACTTCAATGTGGGAGTCGTTGTGGAGATAAGTTGTAGTTCAGAGGAATGTATATACGACTTATCCGGATTCCGACGGGAATCGGGTTCTAGTGTGAACCGCATGAGATTGTGTTGGTACCACATGCATTGTGTCAAGTCAGTGAGTCACATTGCATTATTGTAATTGAATGTGGGCTATGAATGCCAAGTGATTGAGGTGGCACGTGTATATGCGTTAATTATGTATGATTGTATGTGTGGTGTGTAACTACTCCTTAGCATGTGTATTTCACCGTTTATTTATTGAATGTAGTTCTCACCCCTTTTTGTTGTTGTGTCTGTGCTCTCTTGGGAGTACAGGTGACCAGGTACCTGAGTAGTGCTTGGAGTGTGTTGTTATTTGATCGAGTCTTAGGAGTCGCTCTGATACGTCACATGGGATGACGGGATTACGTTGTTATTTGACTACTTTATTTGTTTATTGTTACGTATCTTCATTTGTTGGACTTATGTTGTATGACCTCGTGTTGAGGAGAATTATATTGGAGAATTGATTTGTATTCTGCTGCTTAATTGAAAACTAAATAATATTGATTATTTTAATGAAATGAAGTGACTTAGTGTGATATCCCACTGTGTTGGAGGACTCTGATGAATTTCATGAATTATTCCTGTATATTTATTATATTCCGCGTATGGGGTAAAGTGGAGTGTTACAATTGGTATGAGAGCAGGTTGGTCCGTCCGGCCAATATTGTAGTAGAGTCTGACTATAGAATGTTTATAGTCATGTGTGTGTTTGAATTGTCCAATGTCGATCTTTGGTAAGGATCTTGGAGTGGACTTGAATTGTTTACCACTCAGCGAGTTGGATGTTATTTTAGGAATGAATTGGCTTGAGATGAAGATGTGAGATTCGTATCCGGAACCGTTCTCATCAGACACATTTTCGAGGAAGAAAATATTTTAAGTGGGGGAGAGTTGTAACACCCTATTTAAACTATTCAGTCGCTTTGGTATTTTCTGTGAGGTGTAGTTGTGTGGTGTCCTTAATTAAGGGTATGAGGTTAAGAGTAAGGGAGAGAGGTGACCTTAGTTGGGGTACTGTGGACCTAGATAAAGGAGTAAGTTAATTATGATATCGAGAGCATTATAGTGATTAATATTATTCCAACTATTATTAATAATAATGTTAATGAAATTATTATTATTATTATTATTATTATTATTATTATTCGTATTAATAATATTATTTGGTGGAATATTATTATTATTCGTATTATTACTATTAGTATGAATATTATTATTAATGGGAGAATAATATTAGTATTATTATTATTATTATTATAGGATTTAAATAATAAAATAAGAAATAAGGGATTAAAGGAAATAGAGAAGTTTTTTGGGGAAAGAGAATTAGAACACGATAAACTGTCAGAGAAAGGTTTTGGGAGAAAAAGTGAGAAGAAGAACAAGGAGGAAGAGAATGACGCTAGGGCTGTCAATCCTTCAAGATTCTTCAACGGTTGAGCAATTAATCGAGGTAAGGGGGAGAATGGATTTCAATATGGGTGAATTAACATGAGAGGGTAGTGAGAGGTCCTTTCTCTCATAGGAATTATGTGTTCTTGAGGATTCTTGATCTAATTTTCGTAGCATGATAAATTCCATAAAATTGTTGCTATTCTTGAATGATTATTGTATGGGGATTATTGCTTTTCATAGTTTTCTATGTATACCTTTCGGTATGTTGTGGTGATGTAAGGTTTAGGGATTTGGGTAAATATGTAGAAATGAATGTGTTATATCGTTATTAGTACCATGCTCTAAGGTTCCGGGATTTGGGTTAATTGTGGGAAATAGGGAGGTAACCGTAAGAATCTGAGGTTATGACCAAATGGCCAAATGATATGTATCGTTGAATATTAATATAGGAAAAACTTATGGGAAATTGAACCTTCGTGGCCAGAACCTTGACATTGTTATATGTCTGACCCTGAAGGATTAAATATTAGATAGTGAGTAATTTAATGTCGTAGAGTGTAATTGAAAGAAAAATTGTGATATTTTTGACCCTATAGGAATAGGAATATTGAAATGTGAGTAACTCTGAAGTACTCAGAGCAATTGCAGGAAATAGTGTTTTATGTGTTGCAAATGTGACCAGATGAGCATAATAAACCATAGAAGTTGTGTCGTTATTTCCGTATAACCTTAGGAATGTTTTAGTGATGTTTTGGGTGCTTTGAGTAAGTGATTCGCAAGAATAATTGAGTGAAAACCAGTTCCGGAGCGTAACAGCGTCTTTCTGTCCGTCACAGATGTTCATGTTTTCGGTCAAAATTGTTTTGGACGTAACTTTGGATCCGTAAGTCCGTTTTGATCCCCGTTCGAAGCGTTGGAAAGCTAATGAACAGAGCTATAACATAGGATAGATAATGGATTTATTTTCCTAATATTTTTATATCTAATTATGGTAATTCTCGAGAGGATTACGGTGAGCGGATGGCTCACGTGGATCAAGATTGATCGTGAATTATGTATGATGTATTATATTGCATAGTCGTGTTGACATACATTTCATATCATGTGTCTTGTGGAGATGGCTAGGTGGAAATCCATGATGGGTGCCTAGTTTCATCCGGACTTCAATGTGGGAGTCGTTGTGGAGATAAGTTGTAGTTCAGAGGAATGTATATACGACTTATCCGGATTCCGACGGGAATCGGGTTCTAGTGTGAACCGCATGAGATTGTGTTGGTACCACATGCATTGTGTCGAGTCAGTGAGTCACATTGCATTATTGTAATTGAATGTGGGCTATGAATGCCAAGTGATTGAGGTGGCACGTGTATATGCGTTGATTATGTATGATTGTATGTGTGGTGTGTAACTACTCCTTAGCATGTGTATTTCACCGTTTATTTATTGAATGTAGTTCTCACCCCTTTTTGTTGTTGTGTCTGTGCTCTCTTGGGAGTACAGGTGACCAGGTACCTGAGTAGTGCTTGGAGTGTGTTGTTATTTGATCGAGTCTTAGGAGTCGCTCTGATACGTAACATGGGATGACGGGATTACGTTGTTATTTGACTACTTTATTTGTTTATTGTTACGTATCTTCATTTGTTGGACTTATGTTGTATGACCTCGTGTTGAGGAGAATTATATTGGAGAATTGATTTGTATTCTGCTGCTTAATTGAAAACTAAATAATATTGATTATTTTAATGAAATGAAGTGACTTAGTGTGATATCCCACTGTGTTGGAGGACTCTGATGAATTTCATGAATTATTCCTGTATATTTATTATATTCCGCGTATGGGGTAAAGTGGAGTGTTACAATTGGTATCAGAGCAGGTTGGTCCGTCCGGCCAATATTGTAGTAGAGTCTGACTATAGAATGTTTATAGTCATGTGTGTGTTTGAATTGTCCAATGTCGATCTTTGGTAAGGATCTTGGAGTGGACTTGAATTGTTTACCACTCAGCGAGTTGGATGTTATTTTAGGAATGAATTGGCTTGAGAGCAAGATGCGAGAGTCGTATCCGGAACCGTTCTCATCAGACACATTTTCGAGGAAGAAAATATTTTAAGTGGGGGAGAGTTGTAACACCCTATTTAAACTATTCAGTCGCTTTGGTATTTTCTGTGAGGTGTAGTTGTGTGGTGTCCTTAATTAAGGGTATGAGGTTAAGAGTAAGGGAGAGAGGTGACCTTAGTTGGGGTACTGTGGACCTAGATAAAGGAGTAAGTTAATTATGATATCGAGAGCATTATAGTGATTAATATTATTCCAACTATTATTAATAATAATGTTAATGAGATTATTATTATTATTATTATTATTATTATTATTATTATAGGATTTAAATAATAAAATAAGAAATAAGGGATTAAAGGAAATAGAGAATTTTTTTGGGGAAAGAGAATTAGAACACGATAAACTGTCAGAGAAAGGTTTTGGGAGAAAAAGTGAGAAGAAGAACAAGGAGGAAGAAAAGGAGGCTAGGGCTGTCAATCCTTCAAGATTCTTCAATGGTTGAGCAATTAATCGAGGTAAGGGGGAGAATGGATTTCAATATGGGTGAATTAACATGAGAGGGTAGTGAGAGGTCCTTTCTCTCATAGGAATTATGTGTTCTTGAGGATTCTTGATCTAATTTTCGTAGCATGATAAATTCCATAAAATTGTTGCTATTCTTGAATGATTATTGTATGGGGATTATTGTTTTTCATAGTTTTCTATGTATACCTTTAGGTATGTTGTGGTGATGTAAGGTTTAGGGATTTGGGTAAATATGTAGAAATGAATGTGTTATATCGTTATTAGTACGATGCTCTAAGGTTTCGGGATTTGGGTTAATTGTGGGAAATAGGGAGGTAACCGTAAGAATCTGAGGTTATGACCAAATGGTCAAATGATATGTATCGTTGAATATTAATATAGGAAAAACTTATGGGAAATTGAACCTTCGTGGCCAGAACCTTGACATTGTTATATGTCTGACCCTGAAGGATTAAATATTAGATAGTGAGTAATTTAATGTCGTAGAGTGTAATTGAAAGAAAAATTGTGATATTTTTGACCCTATAGGAATAGGAATATTGAAATGTGAGTAACTCTGAAGTACTCAGAGCAATTGCAGGAAATAGTGTTTTATGTGTTGCAAATGTGACCAGATGAGCATAATAAACCATAGAAGTTGTGTCGTTATTTCCGTATAACCTTAGGAATGTTTTAGTGATGTTTTGGGTGCTTTGAGTAAGTGATTCGCAAGAATAATTGAGTGAAAACCAGTTCCGGAGCGTAACAGCGTCTTTCTGTCCGTCACAGATGTTCATGTTTTCGGTCGAAATTGTTTTGGACGTAACTTTGGATCCGTAAGTCCGTTTTGATCCCCGTTCGAAGCGTTGGAAAGCTAATGAACAGAGCTATAACATAGGATAGATAATGGATTTATTTTCCCAATATTTTTATATCTAATTATGGTAATTCTCGAGAGGATTACGGTGAGCGGATGGCTCACGTGGATCAAGATTGATCGTGAATTATGTATGATGTATTATATTGCATAGTCGTGTTGACATACATTTCATATCATGTGTCTTGTGGAGATGGCTAGGTGGAAATCCATGATGGGTGCCTAGTTTCATCCGGACTTCAATGTGGGAGTCGTTGTGGAGATAAGTTGTAGTTCAGAGGAACGTATATACGACTTATCCGGATTCCGACCGGAATCGGGTTCTAGTGTGAACCGTATGAGATTGTGTTGGTACCACATGCATTGTGTCGAGTCAGTGAGTCACATTGCATTATTGTAATTGAATGTGGGCTATGAATGCCAAGTGATTGAGGTGGCACGTGTATATGCGTTAATTATGTATGATTGTATGTGTGGTGTGTAA
Organism: Lathyrus sativus; assembly: GCA_963859935.3. NCBI lineage: Eukaryota > Viridiplantae > Streptophyta > Magnoliopsida > Fabales > Fabaceae > Lathyrus > Lathyrus sativus. The sequence goes on from OZ012741.1 coordinate 564,611,564, forward strand.
CTACTCCTTAGCATGTGTATTTCACCGTTTATTTATTGAATGTAGTTCTCACCCCTTTTTGTTGTTGTGTCTGTGCTCTCTTGGGAGTACAGGTGACCAGGTACTTGAGTAGTGCTTGGAGTGTGTTGTTATTTGATCGAGTCTTAGGAGTCGCTCTGATACGTAACATGGGATGACGGGATTACGTTGTTATTTGACTACTTTATTTATTTATTGTTATGTATCTTCATTTGTTGGACTTATGTTGTATGACCTCGTGTTGAGGAGAATTATATTGGAGAATTGATTTGTATTCTGCTGCTTAATTGAAAACTAAATAATATTGATTATTTTAATGAAATAAAGTGACTTAGTGTGATATCCCACTGTGTTGGAGGACTCTGATGAATTTCATGAATTATTCCTGTATATTTATTATATTCCGCGTATGGGGTAAAGTGAAGTGTTACAATTGGTATCAGAGCAGGTTGGTCCGTCCGGCCAGTGTTGTATTAGAGTCTGACTATAGAATGTTTATAGTCATGTGTGTGTTTGAATTGTCCAATGTCAATCTTTGGTAAGGATCTTGGAGTGGACTTGAATTGTTTACCACTCAGCAAGTTGGATGTTATTTTAGGAATGAATTGGCTTGAGAGCAAGATGCGAGAGTCGTATCCGGAACCGTTCTCATCAGACACATTTTCGAGGACGAAAATATTTTAAGTGGGGGAGAGTTGTAACACCCCATATAAATTATTCAGTCGCTTTGGTATTTTCTGTGAGGTGTAGTTGTGTGGTGTCCTTAATTAAGGGTATGAGGTTAAGAGTAAGGGAGAAAGGTGACCTTAGTTGGGGTACTGTGGACCTAGATAAATGAGTAAGTTAATTATGATATCGAGAGCATTATAGTGATTAATATTATTCCAACTATTATTAATAATAATGTTAATGAGATTATTATTATTATTATTATTATTATTATTCGTATTAATAATATTATTTGGTGGAATATTATTATTATTCATATTATTACTATTAGTATGAATATTATTATTAGTGGGAGAATAATATTAGTATTATTATTATTATTATTATAGGATTTAAATAATAAAATAAGAAATAAGGGATTAAAGGAAATAGAGAAGTTTTTTGAGGAAAGAGAATTAGAACACGATAAACTGTCAGAGAAAGGTTTTGGGAGAAAAAGTGAGAAGAAGAACAAGGAGGAAGAGAAGGAGGCTAGGGCTGTCAATCCTTCAAGATTCTTCAACGGTTGAGCAATTAATCGAGGTAAGGGGGGAGAATGGATTTCAATATGGGTGAATTAACATGAGAGGGTAGTGAGAGGTCCTTTCTCTCATGGGAATTATGTGTTCTTGAGGATTCTTGATCTAATTTTCGTAGCATGATAAATTCCATAAAATTGTTGTTGTTCTTGAATGATTATTGTATGGGGAGTATTGCTTTTCATAGTTTTCTATGTATACCTTTCGGTATGTTGTGGTGATGTAAGGTTTAGGGATTTGGGTAAATATGTAGAAATGAATGTGTTATATCGTTATTAGTACGATGCTCTAAGGTTTTTCTAAGGTTTCGGGATTTGGGTTAATTGTGGGAAATAGGGAGGTAACCGTAAGAATATGAGGTTATGACCAAATGGTCAAATGATATGTATCGTTGAATATTAATATAGGAAAAACTTATGGGAAATTGAACCTTCGTGGACAGAACCTTGACATTGTTATATGTCTGACCCTGAAGGATTAAATATTAGATAGTGAGTAATTTAATGTCGTAGAGTGTAATTGAAGGAAAAATTGTGATATGTTTGACCCTATAGGAATAGGAATATTCAAATGTGAGTAACTTTGAAGTACTCAGAGCAATTGCAGGAAATAGTGTTTTATGTGTTGCAAATGTTGCCAAATGAGCATAATAGACCATTGAAGTTGTGTCGTTATTTCCGTATAACCTTAGGAATGTTTTAGTGATGTTTTGGGTGCTTTGAGTAAGTGATTCGCAAGAATAATTGAGTGAAAACCAGTTCCGGAGCGTAACAACGTCTTTCTTTCCGTCACGGATGTTCATGTTTTCGGTCGAAATTGTTTTGGACGTAACTTTGGATCCGTAAGTCCGTTTTGATCCCCGTTCGAAGCGTTGGAAAGCTAATGAATAGAGCTATAATATAGGATAGATAATGGATTTATTTTCCCAATATTTTTATATCTAATTATGGTAATTCCCGAGAGGATTACGGTGAGCGGATGGCTCACGTGGGTCAAGATTGATCGTGAATTATGTATGATGTATTATATTGCATAGTCATGTTGACATACATTTCATATCATGTGTCTTGTGGAGATGGCTAGGTGGGAATCAATGATGGGTGCCTAGTTTCATCCGGACTTCAATGTGGGAGTCGTTGTGGAGATAAGTTGTAGTTCAGAGGAACGTATATACGACTTATCCGGATTTCGACGGGAATCGGGTTCTAGTGTGAACCGTATGAGATTGTGTTGTTACTGTCGCTACTGTGAAAATCGGCGTCGGCTGACAGAAGAGTCGCCACCGTGCGTTATTTATCCCAAAGGAGGGAAAGGAAACACTCGAAGTAAACCTAACGCAAAGACGGGAAAATGTATGGTCATCGCAACCAAAACCTGGGTTCGGGAGTCGGTTACGCAAGGGGAAGGTATTAGCACCCCTCACGTCCGTCGTACTCGACGGGATCCACGCTTGCTTGGGTTGTCTAAAGGATGCAAAAACAATCTATTCTACGGCTGCTAAATCTAAACGGAAGGGAATTGACTCGATAGAGCGTCGCACTCTACGCCTACGTATTCTCAAGAGAGAAAGTCAGAGTCAACGTAGTTCGGGACTACAGGGAAAATTGGCTCGCCAAGACCTCGCGTCTTGTGCCTACGTACTTCCACACTGCATGGAAGATCAGAGCTTACGTAGTTCAGGCTAACTACGGCTAAACAGGGTGTTCTCACGCAGCAGTGAGAAATCAAACTGGTTTCAAAGGTACGGGAACCTATGGGAACCTAGAACTACGGTCTGGTCTCAAATGCACTCGGGCAAGAGAAATGGTTACATCAGTCGTCAGCGGGAAAGTCTCGATCGCACAGCAGCGAGAGAACAAAAGGTTAGTTGTTAGTGTGCTCGCTAGGATATCGCATCCTATGCCTACATATTCTCGTCTGGTACGAGAAATCAGAGCAGCTGTAGTTCGGCTACTTTCGGGACCACAGCTCAAATCTCGTTTTATTAATCTTCTGAAAAAATGATTACAATGATGGAATACTAAAAAATAAACCCCTAGGAAATACTATCTTATCCTATCCTGGAAAAAATCGAATGGAAAATAGTCCCCTAACAAGTGGACTTCTAAACTATCCCTAAAATTGTAAAAAGTCTATGAAAAAATGTACTCTAAAAAATATTAAATCTACACTAATATTTTTTACTATTTTTTCCTATTTTTTCACTATTTTTCTATATTTCTTTTCATTTCTTTTTTCAAATATTTCTTTTTCTCAAACTATTCTTTTTTTTCAAACTATTCTTTTTTTTCCATTTTTTTTCTCATATTCTCTTTTTTTTTTCAAAATATTTTCTCAAGCTATTCTTTTTTCCATTTTTTTCTCATAATATTTCTTTTTTTCCATTTTTTTCTCATATTCTCTTTTTTTTTCAAAATATTTTCTCAAGCTATTCTTTTTTCCATTTTTTTCTCATAATATTTCTTTTTATATTTTTTTTATACACTTTCACCCTTTTCTTTTTCAATATTTCTTTTCCTTTTTCTTTTTCTTTTTCTATATATTTTTCACTATTTTTCTTATTATTATTTTTTCATAAAGAAGACAATAAAATGAAAATGAAAAAATACAAGGGGAGAGGGGTACAATAGTTACAGTGGGTGTATCCAGCAGTAAAACACATTGGGCCCAGCCCAGAAAAAAAATAACAAACAGAAACAAAAAACTGGGGAGGGGGTGCATCAAGCGAACCGGGGGTGGAGGTAGTGATTCACTGGGCCTAGCCCAATCCATCTGCACACACGCAGGAGGGGGGGGGGGGTGAAGAAGGAAAAACGCAGGTGTACGTAGGAAAATCCAATGGGCCTCGGAGCCCAATCCATGACCACGTATTTTCATCACTCAGACTAATCAACCCTAAATGCCTCTCCTCTCTCAGTTCACTGTTCACCGCCGCTACCCCTCTCAACTTCACTCTCTCTCCGATTCGCCTCCGTCTCTCAACCTTTCTCATTTTCGCTTCTTCCAACATCTTGAGAACCAACCATACGAACTTAAACACGAAGTTCAACCTCATCTTCCAATCCTTCTTTTCACGAATCCTCTGATGCGATCTGGAGAATTTGTTGGCGCATTGGAAGCAACTTCGAAGATGTTGTTAGATCTTGAAGTTCGTGGATGATCAAAATACACTTGGATGGAAACCGAAAGTCCGTAACCTGGAGTCTTGATGAACTTTGGAGCGGAGAAAATTAGCCATTCTGATGATTTCTGAAGGCTTGGTGTTCTTGACGGAAAGATTGATGAAGATTATGGAGATTTCTGGAAAACGAGTCGTGGAGCGATTCTGGAAAAACGCCTGAAGATCCATGAACATGATGAGGAGAACGATGAAGATCCTGAGGATCTTGATGAACGTCTATGAAGATCCCTGGAGAACTGGAAAACGATGAGACTCTTGAAGATCTAATGATGAAGGCTTGCGATGCATCTGATGAACGAAGATCCACGAGAATTTCTGGATCCATGTTCTTGATGAAGAACACTATGGATTTATGTTAAACTTCCAGGGAGATCCTGGCGACGAACGCTGTGACGATGTTAGGAAACTGGCGAACATGATGATGATTGGATGAAGATGATGATCGGTTGAAGGTGATGATGAGAGGAGAAAGATGGATTCTGGAATTTTTTGGGTTTCCGGTGACGGGTATGGCGGCCGGAGGTTGTTGGGGTCATCGGAGACGGTTGGAGGCGGGGGTTGCATGGCCGCCGGCCATGCAACCGGTGAGACTCCGCGGTAGACACGTGGCGATGGGTGGCAGAGGGAGCTTCATGCGTGAAGACACGTGGTGATGAGAGGACTAGTGGGGTGCTGCGTTGTCACGCATGCAGGGTGATGTGGTGGGGTCCTCCGCTTGTTTACACGTGGTAGCTGACTTTATACCACATGGCAATTCTGGACTTTGCTGAATGGGATTTACGTGAACGAATTTGGATAATCAGGCCCAAAAAGAAAGACTAATGAACATGGTTAATGGATTAACAATGATTAATAGTGATGATTAATGGACAATTAAACTAAAAATCTGAATTAAAAAAGACGTTAACAAAAGATTCAATTAAGACTAATTAACGAAACTAATCAAATCTATACTAAAACCTAAAAAGAATATCTAAACGAAAAAACCAATCTATCTAGAACTAATTAATATCTAAAAATCCATTAAAAAATTTATTAATAACCTAGTAATACTTCTAAAAACAATATTCTAAAAATACTAATTAAAATCTATTAACCTATTTAATATCTATTATATTCTAAAAAAGATTAAAACTATTAAAACTATTAAAAACTATTAATATTCTATATTATCCTAAAATGATTAAAAAATCTATTACAACCCTAATAATGCCTAATAAAATCCAGAAAAATCACAATAATTCTCGAAGGAACAAAAATAGCACCGAACGGCGAATAAAACCACGAGAGCGCACCGGGACAACCGGTAAAAAAAATAAACGGACAACGAAACATCCCTAAAAACAACAGTGCAAGCTGCAAACACCGGGAATAGTACGACTGCTCAAAAATACGATTCTACTTATCTAAACTGATTAAAAACACCTGAGACTTGAGACGAGGGCTGTGATCCCGATGAAATCAAAACAACTGAAAAATGCACTGTATGCAATATGCAGATACGAATGCGGTCATGCGTCGAAACATGGAACCAGATACGGGACCCGGTTGGTCAAATTTTAGGGTGCAACAGCTGCCCCTATTCAAGCGGCTTGGACCTGAATGGTTGAAGAGCACTCAACCTTCAAACATTCAAAGGTAGAAGACGGTTGAATACAAATGAAACCCTGAAATTTGCCAACCGCGGGAATATACAGCAACTGCTTGAGGAATAGCCTCCAATGAACTGAAGTTTGGTTGTCACGGCAACAACTGGTCAATTATCTGATAAATTTTCTTCTCCTTGTCACCATCAATCACCTGTGCGACGCCACAAGTATTGGAATAATGCTTCGAAAAGCAAACGACTTGATTCCCATCTCTTTTATGGGATCAAATCCTGTCGTCTCATAGTTCACAGCGAACTTGAGGACAATTCTCCTGGGGAACTTCTGAATCGACTGCTCGACACCCATTCTGTCAACAGGCCGCAGCTTCAGAAATCTGATACATGCCAATCTTTTTTTCAGTGCCGACGTATCAACCAAATGAAGAATCACTCCGCTGGGGGAGAAGAGATACTGAACCAAACAACTCTGCGGGGGAACAAATTCGAAATCCAATAGGTAACCAACCTGGTCCATGTTTCGACATGCGGATGTCTGAAATGATGCAATGTCCTATATGACATGAATATGCCATGCATTCTGTTTGAAAATGCGATGCCCAGACGACATGGAAATGCTAAATGCTATGACGATATATGCGAATGCTAATGCAGGCTCGAGCTGCCAGAGAACACCAGGTCTGCAACCGCTTGGCAAAATAAATGCCTGAGGTAGACGTTAACTTCAACTGAGGGTAACCTGATATCACAGAATCATCTCAGCAAAATAAATGCTGGAAAAGGGAAACCAAATCCGCTGGGGATAACCGTCCTGCTGGAGAAATGGAAAGGCAACCCTGCTTGGGGAGAAAGAAGAAACAACTCTGCTTGGGGATGCTCTCTTCAAACCATTGACAACTGATTGCGCTCTGTGGGGATTGACCCGAACTGGGGTTGATTGCGCTCAACACGCTGCTGGAAAATGCCCATACTATCAAGGATATCAATCTTAATCTGCTGAGGATACTCCTGATCCTACTCTGATACGGGATAAAATGCAATCTCACTCTTCCGGGGATAATACACAACCTTCATCTGCTGAAGAGTAGCAATTCTGAGTTAACAACATCCACAAGGAATTCAAACACTAATCGGAGCACTGGTATCCGTCGAGCTTCGTACCGGGGAACATGACAACATGCGAGTCATTGGGAACTACTGCGTCAGAGACCTTTAGGTTTTTATTTTTTTCTGGTTCAGGATGAACATGGACTATGTACATAGTGGAAGATATGGGAAATACTAGACGAGAACTAGCATCCAAAGGTAGGCTACCAGGCGAGAACTGATAGGAAAATAGGTTATCGGACGAGAATTGATTTAGCAACGACATGTACCAGACGAGAACTGATACAACACTTGAAGAAACTGTGACCAGACGAGAACTGGTTACAATAAACTACACCAGACGGGAACTGATGCTTAAAATAAACTACACCAGACGGGAACTGATGCTTACAATAAACTACACCAGACGGGAACTGATGCTTACGATAAACTACACCAGACGGGAACTGATGCTTACGAAAGGGTGGGCCAGACGAGAACTGGTTACCGGTTTGCCAGGCGAGAACTGGACTTTGGAAACGACTGGTTACTGACACGTAACAGGTTTAGACTGCAGGTCAATGATCCAATGACAGCAAGGCCTTTTTTCGGAATGCTAAGGTTTTTTGATAAGGGTAATGACACGATTCCCCGATACTCAACTCTGGCTGGGGATAAACAAACTGGCTTGAACAACTTGCCCCAGTACACTCAGCTGGGGATAAAAGACTGGCTTGAACAACTTGCCCCAATCTAACTCCTGAGAGTACCGCTCTGAACAGCTTGCCACGAGACGACCTCGAGATTACTTGCCCCGGTATCTATACGACAACAGAATTCAATCTTCATTAAACCCTTATCAACCCAGCTGGTCTTCACTATCTCTGAAGTGACTTGCCCCTGAATGAGCGTTCTAGCGACTTAACCTGATCTGATTATCCACCTGGAGTATCTGCTTTCAAATCTCCACGCTCTGAATGATTGCCCCTGATTGGGTTTCGAGAAGACTCACTTCTGATCAACTGCTTCTCAAGCCTACTGCCCCTGATCAACTGAAGCTTCGGGATTTGTCCTCAGACTAACTGATTCCGAACTCACTGGAAAATAATGCCCCTGATTCACAGGTCTTCACAACATGCACCATCCTGGTTCAGACTACTGAATTACTCAGTCCTGCTTGACGATTCCTTGTTGGAATTTCTTTCATGCCAACTACTAACCTGCGATTAAAACTGTCTATTCACGAATGGTAATCTTAATGCAGTGGTTATGCAGATTTTGAAAAATTTGAGTTGTCACTCATTTACATGCCATGATTGTGAGTGACGAATGAACCAAAGTTCAAACGTAGTGCTTATGTGATCAGTGAAAAATACAACAAGGATGTGACTAGCAAGTCATGAAGGAGTCAGGTTACTCAACCTTATCGTAATGATCTCATAATAAACCCTATCTCAATTAGGTCTTTTAAGGGTTGTATCGTGGTCGGGTTCACGGTTCGTGAAACAAAGGATATTTGGCTCAAATTTTGATTTGTACCCACCCCTTCTACGTGATGATCTCCGATCCTAAGGTTCAGTTCACCTGGCACGAGCGCTCGCCTCTTCGAGAGGTATGGTGAATGGTAAGGACCACAATTAAGGAACTCACAAGGTTTTTCGGAGTGACGGTTACTCCTTCTCGTTTTTGGTGTCTGCGTACACGACTTTGTGACTCGCTGGGGAGAATTTTCTATCCCTCTTTTTCATTCTTTTGATTCCCTAATTTTTGCCTGGACTGACTCCTTTTGAGTTCTTTTCGATTTTTCTTTTGAAGTCCAGCGGGATGCCCTGATTTTTGCCTAAGTATTAGCTCTCTAGCTTTTCTTTCTTTTTACTTAGCGGGCTTTCTTATTTCTTTCTTTTGGAACAAAGTCGTGTGACACTGGTTGTCTTGATTGCTCCGAAAGGATTGTAACTGTCTCACTCCTGATTGGCGAGATTTAACCTCCTGAAAGGCATAAACTGATATTGGTCCTCGAAAGACAACACTCCTCTGTAAGACTTGAATGCTCGGTCAAGCTAACTGACAACTACCCTGCCCTGGGTTAAGATGTGAGGGTTTAAAAGTCCGAAAAAACTTCTACTTCCTGGCTCGAAGTGGTTAACAAGGGACTAACTCCTTATATCTCCAGTGTTTAGGGAATTGAAACAATGCCTTGTACGTCATCGGTAAGGTCTTATCTGAAAGCATACGATCATCGGTTATGAGTATTCAGTTTCGTCATCCTCCCTCCAATCTTTGCTAGTCACAGGGATAAAGTGGAGTGAATAAAATGCGAGTGTCAGTGCAATGCAGTAAATGAGCGACAGCGACATGATTAATTCAGAAAAATGCATAGTCACATTATTATTATCACCATTCGAAACATACAATGTTTAAAAGCAAGTAGTAACTAACAGAAAAGAAAACTACAAATGCAAATGATATAAAAGTCTGAGGACTGCCAATGCTGAGGGCGCCTGCCTGTCTGGACCACTGGCTTTTTTGCTGGGGAATACTTTCTGAATCAACGAGCTTAGACAGCTGAGCGGTTGGTATGAACAAACAGAAGTCCTTCTCGAAAGGAAATGCGATCTTGGTCGATCAACTGCTGTACCTTCGCCTGAAATACTTTACAATCTTCCGTCGAATGCCCCGGAGAGCCACCATGATAACCACACTGAGCGTGGGGATTGTACCCAGGAGGGTAAGGTTCTGGAACTGGCTTAAGAGCTTTAGGTTCCACCAAAGAACTCTGGATCAAAGATGGTAGCAGCTGGCTATACGGCATAGGCACTGGGTGAGAAGGAGCTTTCCTTCGTTCCAAGTTGTTGCGAGGTCGATTCTGATTCTGACGCTGATTCTGATAACCCCGACCACGAGTTCGCTGATTTGCAAGGGAAGCGACATAAGATTCCTGATATGGTGCCCTAGGCACGGATGTCTGTCCAGTATAACAAACCACAGGAGGTACTGATCTCTGATAAGATGAAGAACCAACAAAATTCACTGATTCGCTTCGAGGATATTCAACCTTTGGCATGACTGCATTGATCACAACTCCTTCTTCACTCTGATAGTCACAAGGATATTCAGTTTCACCAGCTTGATCATTTGAAGTAATCTGAATTTTCCCAATTCTTATGGCATTCTCAAGGCGTTCTCCTAATGTTACCACGTCAGAGAAACTTAATGGAAGCCCAAGCAATCTTTCGAAGTACGGATCTTGTAGGGAATATACAAACATGCTTTTCAGCTCTCGGTCTAAAAGCGGTGGATGCACTCTAGCAGCAAATTCTCTCCATCTCTGAGCATACCTCCTGATAGGTTCATTGTTCTCTTGAGACAATTCTTGCAACTGCATGCGATGGGGAGCAATGTCTAGGTTATAATCGTACTGCTTCAGAAAAGCTCTGGCTAAATCCATCCATGACTGAATCTGATTTCTCTCTAACTGCATATACCACCTCAAAGATGCCCCAGTCAGACTATCTTGAAAGCAATGGATCATCAATTTGTCATCTCGCACAAACGAAGTCATACTTCGACAGAACATCATCAAATGTTGCTTCGGACAGCTATCTCCCGTGTACTTCTCAAATTTCGGCACTTTGAACTTATAAGGCAACACCAGGTCAGGAACCAAACACATGTCTATAGCAGCCAGGTTAACAGCATCTTTGACTTTCAAAGCTTCAACTTTCTCTTCCAACACTCGGAGTTTCCTATCCGTCTCAAGAGATCTTGGATCTACCATCCTGGCTATTGGAATATCTCTTCGGTAATTCATCACAGGGAAAGCAACACCTTGATTGTTAACAGGAGGAGGATGTCCATTTCGGGCAACAAACTGCTCATGTCGATCTCGGTTTTCAACAGAAGGTTGTACAACTTGGTATGCAGTAACGTTGTTCACTTGCGGGAAGTCTTCCATAGAATCATACAGAGGGTTGGATGTCATAGTGAACCCCGCCAAAGTGTTAGGAGACTGGAAATTGCCTTCAGACATAGCTACCAATAGTCTTCAGCTGCCTTCAATGCTCGATTCTGCTCAAATCTACTCAACCCCTAGGTCGGTCTTCTGACAATTAACAGTTGCTCAATCCAAACTCCGGGTAATCACCTTCAGGAAACAAAGGCTGGATCAGAACTCTTGCTAGCTGGAGGATGATATGCAATATGATGCAACACTGATATGCACATGATATGCAAGATGCAGCAAACAACGGGACCACAGCCCCCACACAATCTCTGAATACTGTTGCGCTGCTGACGGAGTACGTTCGCTCTGAAGAGAAGACCAAAATAACGGGTAGGTTGGAAGTCAAGTTTCCTGCAAAAAACCCCCCCTCTCACGGGCATGGACCTATATCTGTCAAGGTACAGCATCCTATGCGGTCGTCAGCGTCACAGACTTTCAAGACTGACGATACGATTCCCAGAAGGAGTGGCATCATCAAATCCTAAAGAGGCCTCACTTAGCTAACTTCCAAATGATCGGTTCCCAGAGTCGACAATCCAACTAACCAGCAACCCGAGCCACCCAAAGGGTGGGACAAGAGGCCAACCAGAAGAACCTCGTCTGAGTGTAGATTTCGCGGGACACTAGGACATGCAAAGCATGTGCGCGCCCACTAATTTCTACTCTAAGTCTAAGGTGCACTCAAGCCCAGGTCCGGCTTATCTCTCAATCATAGAACACCCGTCACACCCCAATAGCACAACAGCAACAGATAATATCAATAAATAAACACCAATAGACAAGCAAACAAGCGCTAGGATTGACTCACTCTTAGGGGACGTTGGATCCCACATGCATAAGGAACTATCGTAGTCCTTAGCACCCAGGGGACGTTGGATCCCCAGCAGAGTCGCCAGCTGCTGGGGATCGCCCCAAACAGCCAGGAAAAAACCTAAGGCGAGACTCGTATAGGGAACCATTGCAGTCCCCAACAGAGTCGCCAGCTGTCGCTACTGCGAAAATCGGCGCCGGCTGACAGAAGAGTCGCCACCGTGCGTTATTTATCCCAAAGGAGGGAAAGGAAACGCTCGAAGTAAACCTAACGCAAAGACGGGAAAAGGTATGGTCATCGCAACCAAAACCTGGGTTCGGGAGTCGGTTACGCAAGGGGAAGGTATTAGCACCCCTCACGTCCGTCGTACTCGACGGGATCCACGCTTGCTTAGGTTGTCTAAAGGATGCAAAAACAATCTATTCTACGGCTGCTAAATCTAAACGGAAGGGAATTGACTCGATAGAGCGTCGCACTCTACGCCTACGTATTCTCAAGAGAGAAAGTCAGAGTCAACGTAGTTCGGGACTACAGGGAAAATTGGCTCGCCAAGACCTCGCGTCTTGTGCCTACGTACTTCCGCACTGCATGGAAGATCAGAGCTTACGTAGTTCAGGCTAACTACGGCTAAACAGGGTGTTCTCACGCAGCAGTGAGAAATCAAACTGGTTTCAAGGGTACGGGAACCTATGGGAACCTAGAACTACGGTCTGGTCTCAAATGCACTCGGGCAAGAGAAAGGGTCACATCAGTCGTCAGCGGGAAAGTCTCGATCGCACAGCAGCGAGAGAACAAAAGGTTAGTTGTTAGTGTGCTCGCTAGGATATCGCATCCTATGCCTACATATTCTCGTCTGGTACGAGAAATCAGAGCAGCTGTAGTTCGGCTACTTTCGGGACCACAACTCAAATCTCGTTTTATTAATCTTCTGAAAAAATGATTACAATGATGGAATACTGAAAAATAAACCCCTAGGAAATACTATCTTATCCTATCCTGGAAAAAATCGAATGGAAAATAGTCCCCTAACAAGTGGACTTCTAAACTATCCCTAAAATTGTAAAAAGTCTATGAAAAAATGTACTCTAAAAAATATTAAATCTACACTAATATTTTTTACTATTTTTTTTCCTATTTTTTCACTATTTTTCTATATTTCTTTTCATTTCTTTTTTCAAATATTTCTTTTTCTCAAACTATTCTTTTTTTTCAAACTATTCTTTTTTTTCCATTTTTTTCTCATATTCTCTTTTTTTTTCAAAATATTTTCTCAAGCTATTCCTTTTTCCATTTTTTTCTCATAATATTTCTTTTTTTCCATTTTTTTCTCATATTCTCTTTTTTCTTCAAAATATTTTCTCAAGCTATTCTTTTTTCCATTTTTTTCTCATAATATTTCTTTTTATATTTTTTTTATACACTTTCACCCTTTTCTTTTTCAATATTTCTTTTCCTTTTTATTTTTCTTTTTCTATATATTTTTCACTATTTTTCTTATTATTATTTTTTCATAAAGAAGACAATAAAATGAAAATGAAAAAATACAAGGGGAGGGGGTACAATAGTTACAGTGGGTGTATCCAGCAGTAAAACACATTGGGCCCAGCCCAGAAAAAAAATAACAAAAAAAAACAAAAAACTGGGGAGGGGGTGCATCAAGCGAACCGGGGGTGGAGGTAGTGATTCACTGGGCCTAGCCCAATCCATCTGCACACACGCAGGAGGGGGGGGGGTGAAGAAGGAAAAACGCAGGTGTACGTAGGAAAATCCAATGGGCCTCGGAGCCCAATCCATGACCACGTATTTTCATCACTCAGACTAATCAACCCTAAATGCCTCTCCTCTCTCAGTTCACTGTTCACCGCCGCTACCCCTCTCAACTTCACTCTCTCTCCGATTCGCCTCCGTCTCTCAACCTTTCTCATTTTCGCTTCTTCCAACATCTTGAGAACCAACCATACGAACTTAAACACGAAGTTCAACCTCATCTTCCAATCCTTCTTTTCACGAATCCTCTGATGCGATCTGGAGAATTTGTTGGCGCATTGGAAGCAACTTCGAAGATGTTAGTAGATCTTGAAGTTCGCGGATGATCAAAATACACTTGGATGGAAACCGAAAGTCCGTAACCTGGAGTCTTGATGAACTTTGGAGCGGAGAAAATTAGCCATTCTGATGATTTCTGAAGGCTTGGTGTTCTTGACGGAAAGATTGATAAAGATTATGGAGATTTCTGGAAAACGAGTCGTGGAGCGATTCTGGAAAAACGCCTGAAGATCCATGAACATGATGAGGAGAACGATGAAGATCCTGAGGATCTTGATGAACGTCTATGAAGATCCCTGGAGAACTGGAAAACGATGAGACTCTTGAAGATCTAATGATGAAGGCTTGCGATGCATCTGATGAACGAAGATCCACAAGAATTTCTGGATCCATGTTCTTGATGAAGAACACTATGGATTTCTGTTAAACTTCCGGGGAGATCCTGGCGACGAACGCTGTGACGATGTTAGGAAACTGGCGAACATGATGATGATTGGATGGAGATGATGATCGGTTGAAGGTGATGATGAGAGGAGAAAGATGGATTCTGGAATTTTTTGGGTTTCCGGTGACGGGTATGGCGGCCGGAGGTTGTTGGGGTCATCGGAGACGGTTGGAGGCGGGGGTTGCATGGCCGCCGGCCATGCAACCGGTGAGACTCCGCGGTAGACACGTGGCGATGGGTGGCAGAGGGAGCTTCATGCGTGAAGACACGTGGTGATGAGAGGACTAGTGGGGTGTTACGTTGTCACGCATGCAGGGTGATGTGGTGGGGTCCTCCGCTTGTTTACACGTGGTAGCTGACTTTATACCACATGGCAATTCTGGACTTTGCTGAATGGGCTTTACGTGAACGAATTTGGATAATCAGGCCCAAAAAGAAAGACTAATGAACATGGTTAATGGATTAACAATGATTAATAGTAATGATTAATGGACAATTAAACTAAAAATCTGAATTAAAAAAGACGTTAACAAAAGATTCAATTAAGACTAATTAACGAAACTAATCAAATCTATACTAAAACCTAAAAAGAATATCTAAACGAAAAAACCAATCTATCTAGAACTAATTAATATCTAAAAATCCATTAAAAAATTTATTAGTAACCTAGTAATACTTCTAAAAACAATATTCTAAAAATACTAATTAAAATCTATTAACCTATTTAATATCTATTATATTCTAAAAAAGA
Source organism: Lathyrus sativus (assembly GCA_963859935.3). NCBI lineage: Eukaryota > Viridiplantae > Streptophyta > Magnoliopsida > Fabales > Fabaceae > Lathyrus > Lathyrus sativus. The sequence continues at coordinate 564,626,758 of OZ012741.1, forward strand.
TTAAAACTATTAAAAATATTAAAAACTATTAATATTCTATATTATCCTAAAATGATTAAAAAATCTATTACAACCCTAATAATGCCTAATAAAATCCAAAAAAATCACAATAATTCCCGAAGGAACAAAAATAGCACCGAACGACGAATAAAACCACGAGAGCGCACCGGGACAACCGGTAAAAAAAATAAACGGACACCGAAACATCCCTAAAAACAACAGCGCAAGCTGCAAACACCGGGAATAGCACGACTGCTCAAAAATACGATTCTACTTATCTAAACTGATTAAAAACACCTGAGACGCGAGACGAGGGCTGTGATCCCGATGAAATCAAAACAACTGAAAAATGCACTGTATGCAATATGCAGATGCGAATGCGGTCATGCGTCGAAACATGGAACCAGATACGGGACCCGGTTGGTCAAATTTTAGGGTGCAACAGGTACCACATGCATTGTGTCGAGTCAGTGAGTCATATTGCATTATTGTAATTGAATGTAGGCTATGAATGCCAAGTGATTGAGGTGGCACGTGTATATGCGTTAATTATGTATGATTGTATGTATGGTGTGTAACTACTCCTTAGCATGTGTATTTTACCGTTTATTTATTGAATGTAGTTCTCACCCCTTTTTGTTGTTGTGTCTGTGCTCTCTCTGGAGTACAGGTGACCAGGTACCTGAGTAGTGCTTGGAGTGTGTTGTTATTTGATCGAGTCTTAGGAGTCACTCTGATACGTAACATGGGATGACGGGATTACGTTGTTATTTGACTACTTTATTTGTTTATTGTTACGTATCTTCATTTGTTGGAATTATGTTGTATGACCTCGTGTTGAGGAGAATTATATTGGAGAATTGATTTGTATTCTGCTGCTTAATTGAAAACTAAATAATATTGATTATTTTAATGAAATGAAGTGACTTAGTGTGATATCCCAATGTGTTGGAGGACTCTGATGAATTTCATGAATTATTCCTGTATATTTATTATATTCCGCGTACGGGGTAAAGTGGGGTGTTACAATTGGTATCAGAGCAGGTTGGTCCGTCCGGCCAGTATTGTAGTAGAGTCTGACTATAGAATGTTTATAGTTATGTGTGTGTTTGAATTGTCCAATGTCGATCTTTGGTAAGGATCTTGGAGTGGACTTGAATTGTTTACCACTCAGCGAGTTGGATGTTATTTTAGGAATGAATTGGCTTGAGAGCAAGATTCGAGAGTCGTATCCGGAACCGTTCTCATCAGACACATTTTCGAGGACAAAAATATTTTAAGTGGGGGAGAGTTGTAACACCCTATTTAAATTATTCAATCGCTTTGGTATTTTCTATGAGGTGTAGTTGTGTGGTGTCCTTAATTAAGGGTATGAGGTTAAGAGTAAGGGAGAGAGGTGACCTTAGTTGGGGTACTGTGGACCTAGATAAAGGAGTAAGTTAATTATGATATCGAGAGTATTATAGTGATTAATATTATTCCAACTATTATTAATAATAATGTTAATGAGATTATTATTATTATTATTATTATTATTATTATTATTATTATTATTATTATTCGTATTAATAATATTATTTGGTGAAATATTATTATTATTCGTATTATTACTATTGGTATGAATATTATTATTAGTGGGAGAATAATATTAGTATTATTATTATTATTATTATTATTATAGGATTTAAATAATAAAATAAGAAATAAGGGATTAAAGGAAATAGAGAAGTTTTTTGGGGAAAGAGAATTAGAACACGATAAACTGTTAGAGAAAGGTTTTGGGAGAAAAAGTGAGAAGAAGAACAAGGAGGAAGAAAAGGAGGTTAGGGCTGTCAATCCTTCAAAATTCTTCAACGATTGAGCAATTAATCGAGGTAAGGGGGGAGAATGGATTTCAATATGGGTGAATTAACATGAGAGGGTAGTGAGAGGTCCTTTCTCTCATGGGAATTATGTGTTCTTGAGGATTATTGGTCTAATTTTCGTAGCATGATAAATTCCATAAAATTGTTGCTATTCTTGAATGATTATTGTATGAGGATTATTGCTTTTCATAGTTTTCTATGTATACCTTTAGGTATGTTGTGGTGATGTAAGGTTTAGGGATTTGGGTAAATATGTAGAAATGAATGTGTTATATCGTTATTAGTACGATGCTCTAAGGTTTCCCTAAGGTTTCGGGATTTGGGTTAATTGTGGGAAATAGGGAGGTAACCGTAAGAATCTGAGGTTATGACCAAATGGCCAAATGATATGTATCGTTGAATATTAATATAGGAAAAACTTATGGGAAATTGAACCTTCGTGGCCAGAACCTTGACATTGTTATATGTCTGACCCTGAAGGATTAAATATTAGATAATGAGTAATTTAATGTCGTAGAGTGTAATTGAAGGAAAAATTGTGATATGTTTGACCCTATAGGAATAGGAATATTGAAATGTGAGTAACTCTGAAGTACTCAGAGCAATTGCAGGAAATAGTGTTTTATGTGTTGCAAATGTTGCCAGATCAGCATAATAAACCATAGAAGTTGTGTCGTTATTTCCGTATAACCTTAGGAATGTTTTAGTGATGTTTTGGGTTCTTTGAGTAAGTGATTCGCAAGAATAATTGAGTGAAAACCAGTTCCGGAGCGTAATAGCGTCTTTCTGTCCGTCACGGATGTTCATGTTTTCGGTCGAAATTGTTTTGGACGTAACTTTGGATCCGTAAGTCCGTTTTGATCCCTCAAAGCGTTGGAAAGCTAATGAACAGAGCTATAACATAGGATAGATAATGGATTTATTTTCCTAATATTTTTATATCTAATTATGGTAATTCTAGAGAGGATTACGGTGAGCGGATGGCTCACGTGGATCAAGATTGATCGTGAATTATGTATGATGTATTATATTGCATAGTCGTGTTGACATACATTTCATATCATGTGTCTTGTGGAGATGGCTAGGTGGAAATCCATGACGGGTGCCTAGTTTCATTCGGACTTCAATGTGGGAGTCGTTGTGGAGATAAGTTGTAGTTCAGAGGAATGTATATACGACTTATCCGGATTCCGACGGGAATCGGGTTCTAGTGTGAACCGTATGAGATTGTGTTGGTACCACATGCATTGTGTCGAGTCAGTGAGTCACATTGCATTATTGTAATTGAATGTGGGCTATGAATGCCAAGTGATTGAGGTGGCACGTGTATATGCGCTAATTATGTATGATTGTATGTGTGGTGTGTAACTACTCCTTAGCATGTGTATTTCACCGTTTATTTATTGAATGTAGTTCTCACCCCTTTTTGTTGTTGTGTCTGTGCTCTCTTGGGAGTACAGGTGACCAGAAACCTGAGTAGTGCTTGGAGTGTGTTGTTATTTGATCGAGTCTTAGGAGTCGCTCTGATACGTAACATGGGATGACGGGATTACGTTGTTATTTGAATACTTTATTTGTTTATTGTTATGTATCTTCATTTGTTGGACTTATGTTATATGACCTCGTGTTGAGGAGAATTATATTGGAGAATTGATTTGTATTCTGCTGCTTAATTGAAAACTAAATAATATTGATTATTTTAATGAAATTAAGTGACTTAGTGTGATATCCCACTGTGTTGGAGGACTCTGATGAATTTCATGAATTATTCCTGTATATTTATTATATTCCGCGTACGGGGTAAAGTGGGGTGTTACAAATGGTGTCAATACATTCTTGAGTTGAGAATTGTATAAGGTATATATATTGTCAAATATTGATGCGGGATAATTATATTTTTGGAAGTCGTATGTAGTTTTGGCACTATATGTGTAGTACTGAATGTACATGTAAAGTTATCAGTTTTGTAATTATATGTATAGTGACTGTATTTGTGAAGTTGTTCTGAGGATCGACTTGTGTTGAATTATAAGCAGGTTAATTTATGTGTTGAATTACAAAGATTATGGTATATATAAGGCCAAAGTGTTGAATTAAAGGCCTGGATTATAAGCAGGTTTATCGAAAAAAATATAAAAAATGGTGCAACATAATTCAAGAAACTAGTTTCTAAAAATATGAAAAATAGACAGCACTTTTACCAAAAAACGCTATGAAAAAGTTATTCTTTTAAAGACGTGAAGAATAGACAGCGCTTTTATTAAGAAAGCGCTGCTAAAGGGGGGGGGCATAGAGAGAGCGCTCAAAAAAGCGCTGCTATAGGGGGGGAAGGGAGGGTAAAGACAACGCTTTAAAAAGCGCTGCTAAAGGGGGGGGGGGAATAGGCAACGCTTTTCAGAAGCGTTGCTATATGGGGGAGGGGGGAATAGACAACACTTTTGAAAAGCGCTGCTAAAGGGGGGGCGGATAGAGAGCGCTTTTATGGAAAAGCGCTGCTAAAAGTGGGCATATAGCAACGTTTTTTCCATAAAAAAAGCGCCGCCTTTACCTTTAGCAGCGCTGCTAAAGGCCAAAAAAAGTGCTGCTAAAGGTCTTTTTTGCCATAGTGTTTGAGCGGATTTTAATTCATATAACTTTCGCCATACTTCCCCCTTCCTTTCTTCTTTTGTTAGACTTTCAAAACACTAAAAGAGCTAGTGAAAAAATTTCAACTAAGTCATTTTTCAAGTTAGAACACTACTTTTACCTCATTGTATTCAATCCTAGGACTTACACTTCATTCTATTCAAGCTTTCTTAACTACTCACATCTGAAAAGTTTCCCCTCACTTCCTTTTTTTGAAATGTGATTCATGCATTAGTTAATAGGTTATTTAAGGTACATTAGGATGTAGTTACATTCGTAATAAGTAGTTTATTGAAACATGCATTCACATTTTTTAAGATTAAGGCATAAGGCATGTTGGGTTTCTGCGTTTCCTGTCATTTTCATGTTTTTGGTTTTATAGAAACGCATCTCTGAAATTTTCAAGTTTTTGATTTCCCCATATTACGGAGATGCACTTTCGTAATTTCTTTACACTTATTAAACTGTTTGATTAGCCATGTCTATCATCTGGGTTTGACTTATTTGATTGTTATATAATTCTTTGGTTTTATTATAGAAACAATGGTTGAAAACCATAACAAATTGAGCCACGGTCGAGTGGTCTAACATGCATCGGTTGTAGGGCGAGGGTCAGACCTTCAGGATCACCAATTTGTGTGACTTCATTTGATTCAGAAGATTCGAATTCCCGAGCTCATTGCCTTCAGTGTCGTCTCCCAAGAGGCACATTCCCCTACTTCCCCTAAAGCCCATATGGACGAACTTGCTGATGTTACTGCTGTTCCTGATAGTTTTTTAGGAGGCCACTATGACACCTTCCTACTTACTCTCTATGCAGACCATGCTGTTAGGCATGTGTGGGAATGAAAGGTAGCATAAATGTTTAATTATTTTTGCATTTTATACTAATTGAATTAACTTATGTTGTATTTTTTTTTATAGTTCTGTGACACTGTAAAAAATATAAACTACAACAAAGAAGATTTTGGATCTACCACAACATGAAGAGGCATGATTTTAAGATGTTTTGTAGCTATATGGACTGTAAGGTTTATGCATGACTGGGTACAATACCATTAACCATGGCATGTTTGTGTCTTTTGTGGAGAGATGACACTCAGAGACATCATCCTTTTATATTCCTATTGGTGAGATGTCCATTACCATTGATGATGTATCATGCCTCCTACATCTTCCGACTATAGGAAAATTACTAAATCACTCTAGAATGTCTATACCTGATGCACTAGATATGATGGTGACCTATTTGGGAGTTGACCCAGCTGAATCCCAAATAGAGATTTATGCTACGAGAGACGCTCATGCTAGATTTTCATATATGGGCAAGTTGTACAAATACCGCCTGGATGTGGCAATGGAGGTTGAAGATGATGATGAACATGTTTTGTACCACAAATGATGTACACTAAAGTCATACCTGATGTACTTGGTTGATACGACCATATTTGTGGACAAAGTCCAACCTATGTCGATGTAGTCTATCTAACATACTTCATCAACTTAGAATGGATCCACGAGTATAGACGGGGGATCGTGTTTAGTTTATCTATACTCGAAGCTAGGTGAAACTTGTATTTTGAAGACAAGATAGTTGACTAGGAGCTGTACGATTCTTACGATAATATATTTGTTCTTTCACCGTTGCTAATATTTCATAACATTTATGCTACACCATTACTAATATTTCATCTGAATCATTTTTAGGCATGTACCCTCTCTCACTTTTCTCGCATATCTGACTGGACACTTGACAATAACTACACTGAGGATTGGCCACATGCTTGCTCTTATATCCCACTTAGAGGAAATTAGGTGTTAGAGCCATTTTGAGTGTTTATTGACCATATTATAATAGATGATATATGCTACTACCCGTATGACGATCACCGTCAGATGCGTCCCTTGGACGAAATAGCCTTCCACTCTATATGGTTGGCTTATGGGTCTCACATGATGTATCCGAATATACTTGAGCGGGTCATGCGCCAGTTTAGGTTTCTTCAGTTTATTTTAAGACATCCCTCAGTTTCTACTCATTCGACAATCCACCGTAGAGATATTGATGTTATACTTGATGATTTCTATAATCACATATAACCAGAGGATGCATGCAATGTGCCATATCCTAGTCCATGGACTGGTGAATTCAGATACATCCAATGGCTCTATAATATGATTTCTTTCACAAGCGTGGCTATATCATTTTTATTTGTATTTTGGTAACAATTGTATTATTTGTATTTTCTGAACAAATTATGTATTGTGGTAACATTTTTCGATGAATTGATAATGTTTGGTTTTGTATTATTGTTTGAATTTATATGTAACATCCTTTAATTACATTAATTGTATGGTATTATATTATTGGTATAAGTGGCTTAAAAACTATCAATTTCAGAACAAACTTGCTGCCTATGACTGATGTTCTCTGTTCTGAGGATTTTTCGGAGATGCACTTCCGAAATACCCGCTGAGCTATGCAAAAACACTCTTCCATCAGCTCAAAATTCTTTTAGGAGTTAATTCAGAGATGCACTTACGAACTCACCCTGCACAAAATACATAGGTGTATCTCTGGATTTTTTTGGCGAAAATAAGATGGATGGTTCACTTTTGAGGTACCAGCGTATAATTAAGGTGCGTCCGAATATACACTTCCAAAATTTAATAAAACAATTTTGGGTTTCTAAAGGGTGATCCTTCCCCTTATAGGGTGGGAAAAGTAATATTCTAGAAACCCTAATTGGCTTTGGATTACTTCTCTCTCTTCAGCCCTACTTACCATATTTTTACAATCTGGAAAAACTTTAACCTAATTCACATTCATCTTCCTTACTGGTTCAAAAAAAATTTGATAATAGTTTAACCTAGTTAGAGTTGTAGAAACTTCTTTGTCTTCGATATCAATTGATAGAGTAAATATTTTAATTTCAAAGAGGTGCTAGTGATGAATCTACTCAACATTTATTTTATCATGATAATGATAATGGATGTCTTAGATCAACTTCAACTTCGTATGGGTTGATGTGTTAGTGATGAATCTCCTTAAAATATATTTTCTAATTGCCTAATTTTCGTACGGGTTTTATGTTTTGTTTTAGTTTATTTGAGAATCTCTTGTGTTTTGTATCATAATAATCTCATTAAGCTTTTTAGTTTAAGGGCTTGTTTCTATATATGAAAAGTCACAATAGATATCAAATTTTATTTGGTTAGTATTAGCTTAATCTCTTTTCTTATTGTATTTAGTCTTATCATTATGTAAAGGTTATTGTTCATTTGCTTAGTTAGTCTGTTAGATTGTTTTGTTGGTAGTTAGTTTGTTGTAACTAGCCTTGTGTACTCATTCATTTGTATACATAATAACGTTATCCGCTGAATGAATTAATGAAATATTTACTATCATACTTTCTGATTCATCTTTTTTTGTACTTCGCTCTACATTGTTGTACTTATACTCAGGAGGAGTAAGTGTTGTTGTGAGTTAGAAGATGACATTAGAGTTTTTCTTCACTTATTTTATCGATTATCGCTATTTAGTTAGTTTAATGCCCTGATTTGTAACATCGGTAACAATGCATTTTAATTATTTTGAGTTAATCATTAGACTATGTTATTTTATTGAGTAATTCAGTTTGAAAAGATAATTGAAGTTTATGTTATTTAACTCGAGTTTCGCTACGAGTTTTGAAAATGTTTGGAAAAGTATGCATGTTGTGTTTGAGTAACATCATAAATGGTGATTTTATTCTTTAAATTGAGAGTTGGGATTATAGTGTGTTACAATACCAATGACCATACTCCCAATAATAAAAGATACTTCAAGATTCAACTTTATAGTGTAAATCTCTGGTACATGCTACACATGATAGAGATTCTAATGTCCCAACATCAGAGTACAATGTCAAGACAGATGTTGTGACATCTTAAGTCTGACAGAAACAATATTATCAATCTTTAATTATGCAGAAACTATAAATTGCAGAATAATAAATAACACAGTTAATTGGTAACCTAGTTCGTTGCAAAATCACCTACATTTTGGGGCATCCAAGCAAGGAAGGAAATTCACTATGATAACATTAGTTCAAAGCTAAATTCCACCGTTTACAACTTCTCTCCTAATCACTACCTTGTACCACTTATTCCTAGAAATCTCCATCTAGATATGAGATCCCCCTCTCACTTCCTAACAAGCAGTCATAATCCCAACGACCATGCCACGAGAAACCAAAATGAAAGATGTACCCTTTTTCTACTACAATACTCGGTCAAGACTCTTTACCAAGAATAATACTTGGTTTTGCTTCACAGCTTCAACCAAAAACAATACTCAACTCCATTTCTTAAAAGCTTCAGAGTAAGAAAAACATACAACAAACAATATGTCCACCACAATATAGCAAACGATACAGAGGGTGACTTACAACGTCACACGCAAGAGACTCTCAAAACCTAAGTTTCTAAAACTTCCCCTAGTTTTTTACAAAATTGAAATCCGTAAAATACATTTGGTTTAGGTCTTCTTTAAATAGCCTTCAGACCTACTAGACTCGGGCTTCTTGAGGCGTAATTCATCAAGAATCATCTTGGAGTCACAAGCACAATTTCCTACATAAAAAGAGGAACAAAATACAAAGTTTCCTAAAAAGGCTCAATAATCCTTTTCCATAAAACATCACAATCTGTCAAAATAGAAGTTCCCAAAATATCCTTCCTTGGATAGCGCATACGTGTGAATCAGAACATACTCAAAGATCACACTCAAAATACCTAAATAGTCATGCCTTAACTATCTAGTATAACATGTCCTAGAACATGTCACAACATCATGTAGAACATGATGTCTGACTGTCATGGCAAGAAAAATAGGTTCAACATCTTGCTAACAACATGTTATTTTACCAAAATGCAGCCAATCCAAGAACCACAGAACTTACAATCTCCCCCTTTGGCAAATTTTGGCTAAAACAACCTTTGCAGCAATTCTAGAGAAGAGGAGTAATACAACAAAACATGCAATTAGAAAAATATTAGATATAAGGTGCAGCTACAAGACATTAGAGGTTACAACTCCTTCAACCTCCAAAATCTCCAGTGATCATATGTCAAGACATGTAGTCGGACATCACATCTTCAACTTAACACCCTCATACAGGTCCATTTCTCCCCTATCACATATACCCAATACCCCCTGAAGAGGAAAACCCAAAGTACAAGGCATAAAACCATGAACTATTCAAGTTCATGCATACAACAGAAGCCACACATATTACTCATAGTATTAGAGTAATAAATATCCATAGAGGAACCACGGTTTTCAATCACCACAACATGTCAGATCCTGTTGCACAACATTGCCCATCAACATTGACAACAACATGAGCAACTCAGATCCCCTTAAATAGTTGCGCAAGTTCAGCAACAAAAAACACAATCCATTTTTCCCAAGCAGTAGTACACACAAGTCATCTGATCTAACATTAGCGACAAAAAACAACACAACACTTTACTCTCAATTTTTAGCCAAAAATTGACATAAAGATAATAGACTAATTGTAAACAAGAAAAACTAGAATGGCATAGTAGAAAAGGCTACAAATAGTACAAATGGAAGCAAACACAAAACACCAGATGGAAACACAAGTTACTAGGGACTTATTACAATAAAAAAAAAACGAAACCAAAATAATGCTTCAACTATGGAGCCTACAAACCACTCCAACCTTCTAAGTTAATGAAATTAACCCAATCTTTATCACCATCCTCATCAGAGTCTTGGTTTTTCTTGAAGGACCTCATTGTTGTCACAAATGTCTTCCTTGTCCTAGATGTTCCAGTAGATGAGACAGTAGATGTCCCGACATTAGACTCTACATTCTTCAAATCAACACTCTTAACATTCTTTGCATCCAACACACCATCCTTTGTAGCACCAGAAGGTTTGGAATTTCGGTGCATGTTGAAACACGACTGGGCATATGGGTGAGACTGCAACAAAGAATAACACTCTTGCTTATAACGCATAGACAGTCAACAATAGAACTATAGACCAGAGGGAAAAATATCTCGGGTAATAGAGACAATCTCCTTTTTAGCTTCCCAACCTTTGACTGCAGTCTTGAAATGACATTTTTAATGTGATTGAAAAGTCATTTTTCTTAAAATGCGCATGCACCAAAGGAAAAACGTGTTTCATGCCTCCTAAACTGAAGATGCTAAACTCTTCATAAATACAACTTCCCAAAACAATTCTGACAGGATGCTGACCAGTCACATTAATGTTGTCCAGTTATAGAGAGAGATAATCCTTGAAATAACTGATTGTGATCAGCTTGTCACTAAACAATGTCATGACATCGCGCTTGGCATTGAAATCTTCTAATCATTTAACATAATTTGGAGCAACTGCTTCCTCACTAAAATGCTTAGAAGAAAAATGACTCTTACTGATCCACAAGGACAAGATAGTTTCTCAAGCAGAACCATCCTTAATTTACCAGAGGCATACAAACTTGAAACAGAACATGATCCATATAAGAACACCATGTAGTGAGAACACACACAGCTCCCTCTGGAATACATAGCTGAAGAAATCAACAAGTGGAACAACTTAAGTACAGTGTCAAGACATTAGGTCTGACATCACAAATCAACACAAGCTACATGAGAACATGTAAGCTTTATACATACTGCAATTTTTCAGCAGCAAAAAGACATGTAAAATACTTCCTTGGAGATCATAACCTATAATGCTATCATGAACTGACCTAGTTCACATATCAGAGGCACACACATAGCGGAAAACCTCAAACACATTTAGAAGAAACCAAATTTCTCCAAAGCCCTTTAGAAAGGGAAAATGTCATGCATATTTGGTTTGACATCAAACACATAAACATATTAGAAGACAAATATCTTCTCTTACGCAGAAACAACAAGAGAGATGTCAGAACATGGCATCCATTCATAAATCTCAAAGGAAACTAAAGATTATTCTCATTCTTCATACCATAAAATCACCAAGAAATCTCAGAGAATTCGTGATTCTTCTCAACGTTAGGAACGTCATCCTACTTTACACAGCAGAATCTTTCTTTCAGCATTGTCAAGGCCATTATCACCAACATACTTGGCCAAAACTCTACTCCAAACTCCACCAGAACTCGATATTTCAGTTCTGAATTTGTTGATAAATACAAACTCCATAAGATGGGCTCTTATAATGCTGCAATAATGTCCCAACATTTGCTTGGACATTAGTCCTTTGAACATTCATAGGATCTGTTATCATCACAATATCCCAGGCACAAACACTTGCATGAACTACTTGAGAATTAAAACATAGCAGTAAAGCATCAAACTTTAAGTACAAATCAGAAATACTCAAGGAAAACTTCACACAGAGAGAAGTAAACTCACAGACAATAGGAACCAAAAATAACTTCTACGCTGAAGCATGATGTCAAGATAACTTGTTTGACACCACAGCCCAACATGAACACTTATGCATGCAAGAAGAGATTTCCTCTAACAACCACCATCTAAAAAGCCCGTAATATCAGGATACTGCCTAAGCATATCTCACAAATGATACTCATCCCCCTTAGTATGCTCCTTCATCCACTTACACCTTTCCTTGCACTACCCTCATAGGAACTATGAGAGGAAAGTCTTTAACACTTGCAAAAGTCTGATGATGTATCATTTTGTAGACTTCAAAAACCTTGGTTTTAAGCAAGATCAAGCAGTACACACAGAAACAACTGGCTTATGGAATCAAATTCCTCATCAGAGCTTCATAAGTCTCATTAGTGACCAAGTATTCTTCCCTTCTATAGGTCCTTGATGACGAGAGATAACATCAGGACTGGAAATTCCAGATCTCAAACCTCTGGATGGTTGGCTATAGGTTGAGTTGAACCCTTGAGATAAATCTTCAAGATGAACCAGAAGAACCTAACAGGACAACCTTAACCCTAGAAGAAAGACTCCTTTAGAGCAAGTTCCTGCCTCCAACTTGAGTATTTTGATGTCCATCATGATGTTACAACATTTCCCGAAAAGCATAGACTCAACTTACCTCTTGATGGAAAACAAGTTGACATTTGAGTTATATAAAGCCTTAAGAACACTTATCCTTTTTATGCTCCTAGTTAACTCGTCAAATAGAATAACACCAGAACATTTGTTCACAGCCTCATAGAATAGATCAAGAGATCAAGATTGGAGGTCAAAATAGTCACCTCTTTATATTCCTTCTCTACTCAAGATGTACAAACTTTTAAGGAGCAACTAACTCAAACAGGCCAGTAATAGTCACCTCCTTGATGGGACTGCATCAGAAGCCAACCTTCCAAATAGGCCAGTAATAAGCTCAGCCAATATACCTTCAAGTTCATGACACAGAGTGCCTCTACCTTTACACCAGCTCCAACTTACCCTTAAGAACAAAAACTTACAGATGTCAGGAAGAATATCTTTGAAATTTGACATAGAATTGCCTCTTCATTATAACTTAGGTCTCACACTCCCACAGAGTAGGAGACACAAACCATGATCATGTTTTCCCAATCACACATATCATTCTAACACCCAGAACAACAAGATAGTGACCAACAAGATCAACTTGCTGATGATGACTTGATCTTCATCCATAAAAGCAACCACATTCCTGACATATCTCTAGGAACAAGGCCTCTGAAACCAGCTAGCGTGATTAGATGTGACTTCAAGAAAAAGTCTTGAGAAACTCCCAAGCCTTTTTGGTCACCACACATGTGTTATTAATCTGAACGTATACTAAACAAAACTTCATGGATATGGACCCCAAATATTCATAATGAATAATCCAAACACAATCTTTGTTGACAGATTTCCAAAAGATGCTGTCCTATCCAAGATCATATAGTACCAGAAAAAACTCCATGAAGCTCACCCAAAACTTACTAGGGTGCTAGCTCTGATGCCAATTGTAATTCTCTGGCACATGCTACATATGATGGAGATTCTGATGTCCCAACATCAGAGTACAATGTCAAGACAGATGTTGTGACATCTTAAGTCTGACAAAAAAATATTATCAATCTTTAATTATGCAGAAATTGTAAATTGCAGAATGATAAATAACACAATTAATTGGTAACCAAGTTCGGTGCAACATCACCTACATCTGGGGGCATCCAAGCCAGGAAGGAAATCCACTACGATAACATTAGTTCAAAGCTAAACTCCACCATTTACAACTTCTCGCCTAATCACTAACTTGTGCCACTTCTACCTAGAAATCGCCATCTAGATATGAGATCCTCCTCTCACTTCCTAACAAGCAGTCATAGTCCCAATGACCATGCCACGAGATACCAAAAAGAAAGGTATACACTCTTTCTACTACAATACTCAGTCAAGACTCTTGACCAAGAACAATACTTGGTTTTTCTTCACAGCTTCAACCAAGAACAATACTCAACTCCATTGTTAAAAGCTTCAGAGTGAGAATAACATACAACAAACAATATGTCTACCATAATGCATCAAACGATACAAAGGGTGACTTACAACGCCACACGCAAGAGACTCTCAAAATCTAAGTTTCTAAAACTTTCCCTAGTTTTTACAAAAGTGAAAGCCGTAAAATACATTAGGTTTAGGTCTTCTTTAAATAGCCTTCTGACCTACTAGACTTGGGATTCTTAAGGCGTAATTCATCAGGAATCAGCTTGGAACTCACAAGCACAATTTCCTGCACAAAAATAGGAACAAAATACAAAGTTTCCAAAAAAGGCTCAACGATCCTTTTCCAGAAAAACATCACAATATGTCAAAACAGAAGTTCCCAAAATATCATTCCTTGGATATCGCATACGTGTGAATCAGAACATACTCAAAAATCACACTCAAAATACCAAAATAGTCATGCATTAACTATCTGATATAACATTTCCTAGAATATGTCACAACATCGTGTAGAACATGATGTCTGACTGTCATGGCAATAACAACAGGTTCAACATCTTGCTAATGATATGTTGTTTTACCAAAATTCAGCCAATCCAAGAACCATATAACTTACATGTAGCACAATCAAGAGATATGAACGAATGCATCACACTCGTGTCAATAATAGAAGTAAAGGAAATACCATTAATAGAACACATACCTTAAATCAGGTTATCAGAACCAATTGTCTCAGCTCTACACAGGGCAAAGAACTTTCCTCTAGACCGAGATTTCTTTGGATTGTGGCACAGGGTACTAATATGACCTGGTTATCCATAATTGTAGCAAGTCAAAACATTACTCTTACACTCAGCAATACGGTGTCCTGGATTTCCACACTTAAAATTTTTATGGCCTAAACCCTTGCACTAATTAGCATGATGTAATTGAAACATATGACAGGAGCAGGAGTACCTCCCCCACTTGTTCATCTCCCACCTGTAGCCTTCTGCTTTCCCTTATCATCTAAAGCTCTGTTAGGTTTTCCACGATTTTGATTTCCATTTTTCTTCTCACTAACACTCTTGTAGTGAGTAGATCTGGGACTAATATCTTCATTGTAGATCCTACATTTATTGACCAACACTGAAAACTTATGAATCTCCTAGTACTAATGATTTTATTGATCTCTGGATGCAAGCCACTCTCAAATTTGATACACTTATGTCCTTTAGCTCCTACTACGCTGTAATGTAGCCAGAACCTAGACGACTCCTAAAACTTAGCAGCATAATCAACTATAGTCAGGTTTCCTTGCTTTAGCCCAAGGAATTGCATCTCTTTCTTACTATGCATATTATTAGGAAATTACTTCTCAATAAACTCATTCTTGAAGTTCTCCTAGGTGATTTAACTACCTGCAGCTTCTAATATCTGACGAGCATTGTCCCACCAATAATGCGCTTCCTCAGCAAGCATATGAGTACCAACTACGTAACGCCCTAAAAACCCCAATTCTTTATTTAAAGAGATAAACAATGTTATTCTCAAATAAAGTGCTACACATTCACAAAATGCATATTCTTCCAATTAAAATAATTTAACATGCATAGAAAATTCAACATTTAACAACACTTCAAATTATCTCTTCAAAATTAAATACTTAAGTAAATAAACAATTCAAAATCTTCAACTCAAAACAATAACGAAACAACCATTCCCAGTGTTACACATCAGAGCAACCGAAAATAATGAGAAACGATAAATTAACAAAAATTCTCAATGCCATCTTTCCACTCACTATAGCTATTGCTCTTCTTGAGTATCTGTACCACAGCGTACAAAAAACAAATAAAAGAGGGGGTAATAGTACACTCAAATATATTGATGGTGCAATAGAATGCAAGAGTAGCATCAAATAACACGATCATCAAACACACAATTCATTTACAACAAGAACAACAACAACCAATTCGCAATGCCTTTATGTATGCAATCTGACTCACAACTCGACTCAATAAATATGATACCAATTTGAATATCAGAGGTATGTTACTGATCTCGTCCACTCAACAATGATTCCTCTTCAAACTAGGTCTCCAATTCTGAACCTCACTCATCACTGATCCCTATTTCTGAATTAGTCACTCGCCATTATTCCCCACTTATGAATTAACAACTTATCTTAGGATCAAAGTCCACACATCAATCACTGACACATATGATGCATGACATATAAAATAATGCTACATCACCTATGGTTTCACTTGTAACCATACACAACATCACATAAGGTAATCACAATAGTTCTCACTCCGAACTATATATCTCAACATCAACGACCTATAATTACAACTCGTATTTTAATTATACACACATTTCAACAACACATGCTTATACATATAATAAAGTATCCATATAACACTTAATAATATCAATTCATCTCATTAAACATGACTAAACAACAACTAACAATAATTGAAATCAGAGATAAACTGACAATTCGAGTAAAAGATGACAAATCTGCGCTGTTACGCTCTCTAAGCGAGCACCAAAACCTACAAAAAACCACATTCTGTCACAAATCACTAAGCGAACATATTCCTCTCTAAGAGATGTTCATCCCCGTTAAGTGAAGTCACACAGAACTACAAAAACCAGAAATGCGATTCCACCATTGGAGCCTTATCAAAGCTTCAATTTTGACCTCAATCGCCCAATTCGAACAGAAGACAATGTATATATATCATACCACGATTAATACGCCATATATTCACTTATTGAACACCTAATCCATCTCTTATCATAAATATAAGGTTATGTTCATAATGCCAAAAACACACACATGAGCAACATCTCAATAAATTAGCACATACGGAGGAAAATCCGTAATAAAATAATGCATGGACTTCATGTTATTTATAACAATTACAATATGTTTTACACAAACCTTTCTAAAATAACTTATAAATATCAACAATGGTGAAAGTAGGAGAAAACCTAGAAGATGGGGAGAATCCAGATCTACCCTTCATGCATTTGATACTAATTTTGGTTATATATTCTTTTTCTTAGAGCTCTCCTTAGGGTTCCTAGCGACTTGCATCTTTTTCCACTTTTCTCAAATTCTACATATCAGATGATAAAAGTTCCAATCCCTCACATTATCTATATAAATGATCTAATTATATTTTTCATAATTTTCAACTTCCTCTCAACTTATGAGCCCTCACAATAATTTCACTAAAATTCGAATTCTACCATATAATTCATTATTTCTCTTATTTTATTATTTTTAATTAAATAAAATCTACTAACTCTCAATAAAACCCAACAAAGTACCATAAAATTCACAAAAATAATATAAAGCATTTTAATTACACAAATAATTAAATAAAAAGCAATAAAAATTCAATAAAATAAATTAATAAAATTCAGAGCGTTACAAGCGCCGCTGTACTGGTCAAAAATTACATGTCTGCATGTACCCTTTGCAAGGACATGGGAACTCATAGGATTTAGTAGATATATTACGATGTATGATTGCTAGACTTTCCCATGGCGGCGAGAAACCCTGTATGGTGTTATTCGATAGTGATTTTGAGGTCCTGCTGCCGTGAGGTGAGAGGTATTGTATTGAGTGATGTGCTTATGTATAAGCGTATGTAAGGTATGATCTATATGGCTTAAGATTTGTACTCTTTCCTTCCACATGGGAGATATATTGATTGAGCCCTCTAGAGCCTAGGTCTTAGGTAACCCTTAGGGACGGCAACCACTTCCTTGTGGTTAGGAGAAGTTGTTGACCGCCTAATCTTCAGGGGGTAATTATGGACTCTCTTTCCTTTGACTAACACCATTACACACTTCATAAGTGCCAAAGACGAACCCTGGGGATATCTTCTAGGAGACATCAATTTTGGACGAGGGCGCCCTTGTTTAGGACACTCACAAATATAACACTACACGTGTAATTGTTCAATCCAGGGTACCTCAAACCTCCTTGAAAGCGCATGTATGTATACATGGGAAGAACCTTTATTACCTCCAAAAACTTCTTAATTCAAAGAAGATGAAATTGATATCAAAGTTTTCCTTCCATATGTTACATAATGGCTCCTTGATGTCCTTGGCTGCTGTAGGCTAAGTAAAACGTTTTGGCCCTAAGAAATATTTCTAAATATTAGGACTTCTAGAAGGGTAAATACGATGTGGTCGTTCATGACCAGACCCAAATCCAAGAGAAGTTGTCAATCTTTAGAAGGAGATAGAAAAACTATTTAACCTTCAAAAAGAGGGGGATATTCCTGACACTCCTTCTTCTTTGGCTACCAAGGTGACTGAATTACATACATCCTTGGAAGCTAAGGAAAAGTCGTTTGAGGAGGTGAAAACTTCCATGGTGACATTTGTTAGACGATAGACTTCGATCTAGAGAGGGGGGGGGGGGGGAGGGTGAACAGACCACAAATTTAAAGCCAAAAACTCTTGGCAAATCAAAACGTATGGCACAACGAAAACAACCCGAACTGAATCGTCTAACCGAACCTACTATCAAAAAGCTCGGATATGCACAATTAAACCAATGAAATGATAACGAGCATAAATTTTTTAATCAAAAACTAATTTACGAATAAATCAAATGCAAAACTATTCGTAAAACTTATTTCTAATAAACACAAAGTGATAAAAATACTCAAAAGACAATTTATCGAACACTTTGGTGCGATTGATCACATTTGGAAATTCTAATTATTTTGTTGATGTAAAAAGCTAATCACAATCAAAGTGATTGTGATTATATCAACAAAAAACCTTTAAAAGATAGTTGAAAACAATTTCCAATCGAATTAATCGAAACAACAATGAAATCAATAATTTGCAAGAACAACAATTAAAGAAAAATAAAGCGATAAAGAGGCACAAAGATTTGTTTAGGCAGTTCTCCAATCGGTCTCGCTATGGGTACGTTTGCCCTTAATCCGAAATAAAATTGAGATACTTCAAATTAATCTTATCATTGCAAAAATGTTCATACAAGAGGTGAAAAATTCTAACCCCACAAACCCTATGGTTTGTTGTTGATTCAACCACTTCTAAACCCTTGAACAAAGCTTGATCAAGTCACCAACAATGCGGCTACAATCCTCTGATTTTCCTGAGCTTGCACTTATTGAACCCAAGATTCCTGAACACGATTCACCGTCTTGCGCTACTCCCTTGCAAGAAAACCACCTTATCCCAAGCCCTTTACTCGGCCGAATATGAGTTGACGTGATCTTGTCCAAAACCTTAAAATCACACTGATCTTAAAGGAAGACTCCACCTTGGATTTCTTATTTGAAACACTCGAAGATCCCAACCTAATATTCTCGATTACACCAACCTAATTGGACATTATCAACCCTAATCTAAATGGTCACCCAATCGAAAAATGATTATATGTAGTTCAATTGTGTGTATGCATAGAAGAAAGGTCAAAGATAACGAGAATGCTTTATAATCCGGTTTCGTTTAGGTGATTCACTAGTACCTTACTAGATAAATATTCATGTAAGAGTATATATAAGTATGTGAAGAAAAATGAGCAAAAGGAATGCAAAAAGTTGGAGAAAAAGTGAAATTTTTAAGATGGACATCGTATAAGTAGGTCTGTCAAAAGAATAGGCCGACCTGTCAAAGCAATCAGGTCGGCCTATCAAGGTCTCAGGTTAGCCTATCGAGGTTTTGTGTTGCATACAGGTTGGCCTATGCGAGGCGACCTGTGGACAGAAGCTATAGGCTTCAGAGCCGACCTGAAATGTTATAGGTCAGCCTATACTGGATCTGAAAGTCGTATAGGTCAGTCTGTTTATGCATGTGTTGGACTCAAAGGGCTAGACCACCCAAAAACATGTTTTTCAATGCAATTTTGATGTAACCTTCTTTTTCAACTTACTTGAATGCTTCCTGATACTAAGATGTTAATCTAGAATGGGAGGATACCGTCCAATATACATAACGCTACACTATCCTAGTTTTGACATCACTCAAGATCCAAAAGCTCTCACATGCTCCCCCTTTTTGATGATGGAAAAACATGAGAAGAGACATTTCACGACTTTGTTGTCTTGAAGAAGACTCCCCCTAAATATGTGCATCCAACTTCAACAACTTGTGTATACTTCTCCCTCTTTGACAACATCAAAAAGAGAACAAGAAAACTATGAAAAGTATCATTAACTACATACAAATAAAAATAATACACATAGTAAATTTGCAAAGAGAATAATATAAACATGATAACACTTACATAGAATGATATACACATTGACTAAGAATTCCTAAACATAAATACAAGCATGTAAAGTAAACATAAAACACAATTGCTACACATAATCCTTGAGTTGACTAAGAATGCCTAAACAATGAAGGATACAATGGAATCACAAACCCTTGAGTTGCTACAAAAGTGACACAATTACGTGACATATGCTTTTGGTGCTCCCTAAGTGATGGATATGCATGTGCTCTAGCACGAAAATAAACGAAGTTATCACCACTCGAACAAAAAACAGAGATGTTATCACAATAATGACACACACAAAGAATTTATTTAACACCATAACATGTCCAACCAATGTTCATGTAAGAATATATAACAAGCCAAATGCACCAATAATGTATTTCGAGCATATGGAAGGAATATCACAATATCACTATAAGCATATAATTGACACATATCAATAAATTTTTTTGGAATTGAATATTAATTGACTACTTCATACATCAAGAATATTAGTCATAATGGAACACTAGCAACAAGTGAAATTTAGAGACTTACTAAGCAAGGTAAAGGAAAAAAAAACAATATTACCTCTCATGTAGATTGATGGATAATGCACTCTCATATAATGAAACTTCTAATGAAAGTTAAACCAAAAGTATATAAAGTGCATGCAATGAATCATATAATAGGCAAGATTAGAGATATCGAGTATCTAGAAATTCCCTTAATATGTTGAAAAATGGTTCAGTCGCAAGTAGTTTTGTGAAAATATCGGTAAGTTGATGTTTGCTATCAACGTGCTCAAATACGACATCGCCTTTTCAACATGGTCATGTAGGAAATGGTGACATATCTCAATATGCTTAGTGCGAGAATGTAGTACCAGATTCTTGGTTAGATTGATAGCGCTAGTGTTATCGCACATAATGGGAATATGTTGCAAGTTTATATCAAAATCAAGTAATTATTTCTTAAGCCACAAGATTTGGGCACAACAACTACCGACCACAACATATTCTGCCTCAATGGTTGACAAAGTGACAAACACTTGTTTCTTGCTATGCCAACTTACTAAAGCATTTGAAAACATGTGGCAAGTTCTACTAGTGCTTTTCCTATCTGATTTCCAATCGGAAAAATCGGAGTCGGTGTATCCAACCAAGGTACAATCTCTTTCCTTAGAATACAAAAGCCCATATTGATAACGGGCACACATGCACACGCTAAATATTATATCCGGCCTAGATGCGGTGATATATAGAAGAGAGATAATCATACCTCTATATTTCTTCACATCTACATCCTTAACATTTGTATCTTTTTCTAGATTACATTTTGTTGCCATAGGTGTATCAGAATTTGCATCTTCCATGCCAAAGCGCTTTAGCAATTTCCAGTAATATTTGGTTTGATACATCAATATGTACACTCTTTAAGTTGTTTGATTTAAAGCCCAAGGAAATAATTCAACTCTCCCTGCGTAAGCTTAGAGAACTCTTCCACAAGTTGCATATTAGTTGAACCAAAGATAATATCATTGACATATACTTGAACTAGAAAGGTGTGTTTCCCTTGGCGTATATGAATAAAGTAGTATCCACTTTTCCCCTTGAGTATCCTTGATCAATTAAAATTTGCTTAGTCACTCATATCAAGCCCTAGGGGTTTGTTTGAGACCATACAAAGCTCTTTTGAGCTTGTACACATGGTTTGGATACTCATGTCTTTTAAAATCTAGGGGTTAAGCTACATACACTTCTTCATTAATAAAACCATTTATAAACACACTTTTCACATCCATTTGAAACAACTTGAATTTTTTAGCGCATGCATAGGCTAGTAGAAGACGTATAGCCTCAACGCGAGCCACCTGAGCATTAGTCTCCTCATAATCGATGCCCTCCTCTTGGTTATAGCCTTGCACCACTAGCTAGGCTTTATTGCCGGTTATCACCCTGTTTTCATCAAGTTTGTTCCTAAAAACCCATTAGGTTCCAATTACTTGATGATCTTTAGGACAAGGGACAAGGTCCCAAACATCGTTTCTTTTGAATTGATTTAGTTAATCTTGCATGGCCATAAGCCAATGCTCATCAAGCAATGAATATTTAGCATTTTTAGGCTCAACTTGAGAGAAGAAATCAAATTGATAACATAAATTACTTATCTTAGAACATGTATTCACGCCTTTTGTGATATCCTTAAGTATGTTGTCAATAGGGTGATCCTTTTTCATCTTTCAAGTCAAAGGTACATCTTCCATTGCATATGGACTTTCTTCTTTTTCCTCTTCAATATCGTCATCGTCTTTCTTCTCATCTTTTACTGCTTTAGGTTGATCAATCCCTTTTTCGATTCCATTGAGAATTTATTGAGAAGACACACCTACATCATGAAAAACAATACCTTTTCCATCATCTTTTGGGTAGGACTCATCAAATGTAACATGTACGAACTCCTCAACTATAATTATTCTCTTATTATAAACCCTATACGCCTTGCTAGATTGTGAGTATCCCAGGAAGATACCCTCATCAGTTTTTGCATCAAATTTACCAAGATTATCCCTACCATTATTCAAGATATAACATTTGCATCCAAATACATGTAAGTGAGAAACATTTGGTTTTGTACCTCTAGATAGTTCATAAGGGGTCTTGTCTAGAATAGGACATATGGGTACCCTATTCATGACATAACATGTCGTGTTAATAGCGTCCACCCAAAAGTACTTAGACAAATTACCTTCATTAAGCATAGTTCTTGCTAACTCCTCTAAAATTTTATTTTTACGTTCCACAACACCATTTTTTTGTGGTGTTCTAGGAGCGGAAAATTTATGCTCAATACCATGTTTGTCACAAAATTTCTCAAAGAGGTGATTTTTGAAATTCTCCTCCGTGATCACTTCAAATAAAAATAATTCTCAAATTCATTTTATTTTGGAATAATCTAGCAAATTGTTTAAAAGTCGGGTAGGTCTCATCTTTACTAGACAAGAATAAGACCCAACAAAATCTAGGGTAATCATCTACAATAACAAAGCCATAATAATTTCCACCTATGCTCTTGGTCCTAGAGGGGCCAAAGAGGTCCATGTGGAGAAGCTCAAGAGATCTAGAGATAGAAACAATATTTTTTGATTTAAAAGAAATTCTTGTTTGCTTCCTTTTTCGACAAGCCTCACGTAGATGTCTTTAGTGAACTTTAGTTTAGGTAGACCAATTAATAAATCTTTTGAGGATACTTTGTTCAATAGGTCAAATTTAAGATGAGCTATACATCTATGCCACAACTAAGAGTTTTCACTTATGGTGGCTAGACACTTAGTTCCACCCAAGGAAACTTCATCTAGATTTAGAATATAAGTATTATTTACCCTCACACCTTCAAACAAACATTCTTTCATTTCATCATGCATAAACAAGTAACAAGTATTTGTAAAGGTAACCTTAAAACCCTTGTCACAAAGTTGGCTTATTCTTAAAAGATTGTGTTTAAAGCCATCAACTAGCATTACATCAGAGATAGTAGTAGATGAGGGTTTACCTACACTACCTTTTTTAAGTATAACACCTTTGTTATTATCTCCATACGTGACGAACCCCTTTCTCTTTGGCACAAAGTAAATGAAGAGGGATATGTCACTCGTCATGTGTCTTGATCATCCACTATCGAGATACCACATCTTTTCGGTAGAGTCAAGACATTCAATCTAAAAATGCAAACAAAAGAATTAGGTATCCAATTTTCATTGGATCCTTGATAGTGAGTGAGATCAAAGTTGCACTTAGGAAACCATTGAACAACTCCTTTAGGAACAAAGATTTTCCTAAATTTGCATCTTTCAATGGTATGTCCATTCTTGCAACAATAATAACAAGATAGGTTTTTATGAGACATGCCCTTGCTATTTGAATTCTTATACATATATCCATGTTTATTTTTAGAATACTCCAATGTCTTTTCAACCTTAGAAAAATCAATAGCAAACACCATCTTAGGTTGCAAGAGATTATCTAATTTGACTTGAAGAGATTTTACTTCCTCTTGTCTATTATGACAATGTTCATAACCAAACCTAGGAGGTTTTATATTCTCACTCTGGTCACTTTAAATATCTATCATAGATTTATTAATAGCTTCGAAATTCCTTTTGGATTCCAGCACTTTAGCTTCTAAATTTAAAATAACTTTTTCATGTGAAGCTAACTTGCTAAAATCTCTTAAGCCTTCTCTATGAAGATCTTCAAAGTCCCTTTGTAATTCTAAATAGGATGAATTATTTATATACCCGAGCTTAGAGAGACTTACATTTTTCTTCATCTTCCCTTTTTCCATAAGAGAAGTTCGAGCTGATTCAACACTTGAAGTTGTGATTTCATCACTAGAGGACTCACTTGCACTCTCCCAAGTGGCATATGCTCTCACAGTCTTGCTAGAAGTATTTCGATGACTCTTTTCTTTATCTTTCTGTCTCAAAGGGAATTCTGGTCTGTAGTGACCCACTTCACCATAATGATAACAAGATATTCTAAGCTTTCTCTTCATTCTCTCATCATTATTTGAGGAGCTTGCCAACCTTCTATACTTAACTATGTTCTTATTGAAATGTTTAACATCATTCTTCTTTATATACCTTTTGCATCTCTTTACGAACAACCTCATATCCCCCTCATACAAGCTCTTATCATCACCGATTTCACTATCGATATGCTTACAATGTAAAGGCCTTGAGCTATAAGTATTTAGAGCTATGGACTTCTTTCCTTCCTCTTTGTCTTTCCCTTTCTCATTCTTCATTATCTTTTCATAATATTTTTCGTATTTCGCTAAGCAAGTGAGCTCTTGCTCATGCTATTCCAACTAATTAGAAAATAAAGTCGTGAGATCAAGTGACTTAAGATCATTTGCCTCCCTGATGGCGGTGACCTTGGGCTGACATTCCCTACTTAAACACCTCAAAACTTTGTTAGTAGTAAGTTCATTGGAAAGAGGATTACCTAACGCATTTAACTGATTTATGAGATGTGTGAACCGTTTTCGAATATCCACAATAGTTTCACCATACTTAATACGGAACAACTCAAATTCTTAATTTGATGTGTTAATCCTAGCTTGTTTGACATCATTAATTCCCTCATGGGAAATCTTTAATGCGTCCCATATAACTTTGGCGGTCTCACAATGAGAAATACGATAAAACTCATCAACACCCAAAGCGAACATGAGGATGTTTTTTGCTTTCTAATCATGTGACCACAGTTTCCAATCATTAGCATCCCATTGTGCTTCTGGTTTAGGTAATGTAACACCCTCCGGATTGGTCATAGTTATTTAATTTGGACCATTTAGATAGCGTCCCATATACCTTTGTTGACGGAGTTGACGTGATTATGCATAAGAGTTTCCAATAGCCATAATTTTTTTCGGTGATAATTGGTGCACTATTTTACGCTCCCTTAGGTTTGGTAGACATTCTTCTAAAGAGTAAATTTCAAGCATGTAATTAACCGGAGCACTTGATACCCTTGTTAGACGATAGGCTTCAACCTAGAAGGGGGGGGGGTGAATAGATCACAAATTTAAAACCAAAAACTCTTGACAAAAATTTGTTTTCAAAATGTATGGCATAACGAAATCAACCCGAATCGAATTGTCTAACCGATCCCACTATCGAAAAGCTCAGATATGCATAATGAAACCGATGGAATGATAATGAGTATAAATTGTTCAATCAAAAGTTAAGTCACGGATCAATCAAATGCAAAACTATTCGTAAAATCTATTTCTAATAAACACAAAGCGATAAAAATACTCAAAGACAATTTATCAAACACTTTGTGTTGGATTGATCACGTTTGGAAATTCTAATTGTGTTGTTGATGTAAAAAGTCAATCACCATCAAAGTGATTGTGATTATATCAACAACAACACTTTAAAAGATAGTTGAAAATAATTTCCAATCAAATTAATCGAAACAACAGTGAAATCGATAAATTTACAAGAACAACAATTAAAGAAAAATCCTGTAAAAAAACAATTAAAGAAAAATAAAGCGATAAAGAGACACGAAGATTTTTTTTCGCAGTTCCCCAATCGTCTTCTCTATGGGTGCGTCTGCCCCCAATCCGAAATCAAATTGAGATACTTGCAATTAAACTTATCTTTGCAAAAATATTTATACAAGAGGTGAAAAATTCTAACCCAGAAACCCTATGGTTTGTTGTTTATTCAACCACCTTCAAATCCTTGACCAAAGCTTGATCAAGTCACCAACAATGCGGCTACAATCCTCTGATTATCTCTAGCACGCACTTGTTGAATCCAAGATTTCCGAACACGATTCATTGTTTCGCGCTACTCCCTTGTAAGGAAACCACCTTGTCCCAAGGCCTTCACTCGGTCGAATCCATGTTGACGTGATCTTGTCCAAAACCTTCAAATCACATTGATCTTGAGGGAAAACCACACCTTGGTTTTCTTATTTGAAACACACAAAAATCCCAATACAATATTCTCGGTTACACCAACCTAATTGGACGTTATCAACCCTAATCTAGATGGTCACCCAATCAAAAAATGATTATGTATAGTTCAATTGTGTGTATGCATAGAAGAGAGGTCGAAGATGATGTGAATGCTTTGTAATCTGGTTTCGTTTAGGTAATTCACTAGTACCTTACTAGATGAAGATGCATGCATGAGTATATATAGGTATGTGAAGATAAATGAGTAAAGGAATACAATAAGTTGTAGTAAAAATGAAATTTTTAAGATGGGACATCGTTTAGGATTGTCTGTCAAAGCAATATGTCGGCGTGTCGAAGCAATCAAGTCGGCTTATCAAGGCCTCAGATCGACCTATGAAGGTTTTGTGTTGCGTACAGGTCGGCCTATGTGAGGCGACCTGTGGACAAAAGCTACATGCTTCAGTATAACTCCATGGGAGCCGACCTGAAATGTTATAGGTCGGTCTATACTGGATCTGAAATTCGTATAGTTCGGCATGTTTATGCATGTGTCGGCCTGAAAGGGCTTGACCACCCAAAAACATGTTTTTCAATGCAATTTTGATGCAACATTCTTTTTCAACTTACTTGAATGCTTCCTAATACTAAAATTCTCATCTAGAATTAGAGAATACCGTCCAATACACATAATGCTACACTATTCTAATTTTGCCATTACTCAAAATCTAAAAATACTCACAACATTAACCTCTCAAGTTACCGTAATCTTTTGAGGAGTTGGACTAAACGCAACACAAATGAGTCCTTTTCTTTAAAAATCTATTTTTGTGGTGGTATTTTTAAAAATTGTAATAGAGATTTTATTTGTTGTTTTCTTAAAATTTTTGACAGTGCTTCTCCTTTCGAGTCGAGTTTTGAGGAGTGGTTAGGGCAGTTGAGATTGCTTACCAACACATTTGACACAAGCTTTGGGTTGAGGCAGATTCCTCACTTGTGTAGATGGCTTTTAAAGATAACTCTTTGGTTCCTTAAAACTTAAAAATGGGTGGTTGACTTGCAAAGTCAAGCTTAGGATAATGACTTTTATGACCACATACATATTTAGTGAGAGGAACCAATACGCATATAAATGATATACTTATGTGTTGACTTTTAATAGACATATTTTCTGGAAAGGCATACCTTCTAGTTTTACACAAAGTTTGGTAGTACTAAACTTTAGATTTTGTCATTTTTAGAAAGATTAAACATCCCCTCCCCTTTTCCAATTATATGGATATAATAATTATATAATTAAGCTTTTTAAACTAGTAGTAGATAAAAATAATTAAAAATTAAAAATATTAAAAATATTGTATTCATGTTAAGCCTTTCAAATTTTAAATATAAATAAATAAATAAATATATATTTCATTTATGTTCTTAAACTCCGTTTCTTATAAAAAAGGGTTATTTGTTTATTTAATTTCCAAAGATTACTTTTTTTGTTGCAAGTTTTTGATTTATTTGGCCAGAATACAGTGGTATCTACGCAAATGTGAATGTGATATTTTTGTTTTTAGTTAAAATATGCGGTCTTTGTTTATGATAAGTTAATAAGTAACATCTCAAATTTAAATATAATAAATATATTGTTTAAAAAAAATTAAATACTTAAGGTCAAAAGCTAAAGGACAATGAATTGGAAAAAGAAAACCTTAATCATGCAGACCGATACCGTGATTTAAGGATAATTCTTGAATAAAAAATATTATTCAAACTAATCTTTATTATTGTTTATTCTCTTTACATTCAAGACTCACTGCAGATGTGAATTTTTGTCTCGTAGTATTACATGTTCATGTTCATAAGAAAGAGGTTTAACTTATCTCAAAACAGTTTAAACTTACTTTGTTTTGATTCTAAAGGTTGAATCCCTGCTTAATTGGAAAATTCTGAAACTATTCTTTTGGTCGGTGTTCTCTATAAGTTTTGTTGGCAACATGTTGGTAAATAAACTTGTTATTGTTATGAATAAACTTAGTTTTCTTAATAAACTTAGTTTTAATCGGTTGGCTTTCCTTTCTTTAAGGAAAGTTGTTTGTTAATGGAGTGGTTGTTATCAACGAGATGTTAGATTTGGCTAAGAAAAATTGAAAAGGAATTGTCTCATTGTTAAAGTGGATTTTGGAAAGGAGTATGATTTAATTAGTTGGATGTTTCTGGATTATATGCTCACTAGATTTGGATTTCATATCAAGTGTAGAGTCTGGATTTGTGATTGTGTGTTTTATATAAGCCTTGCGGTCTGGGTTAACGGTTGCCTGACCGAAAAAATTAGTATCCTAAGCAAGTTTAAGCAAAGCAATCCCTTAGCTCATTTTCTTTTCCTGTTTGTTGCAAAAGTCCTAAGGGGTTTATTCTTTAGGTTATGGACTTGTAGCTCTTATTTGGCTTTAGACCAAGCTCCTCGAATTTGGTTGTTTATAATTTTCAGTATGCGAATCACACACTTATCTTGGTGGATGTCTCTGCTGAGAACCTTTGGTTGATCAAGGCTATTCTTCAGGTCTTTGGGCTTGTCTTAGGTCTTATGGTTTAATGTTGATCCTACCTTTTTATAATTAGTTATGAATTTGCTCAATTGCAAGCAAGATTCTATCCCACTCATGTACCTTAGGCTTTTGATGGGGGCCAACCCCCATGTGGGAACTATGTAGGAACCTCTAGTTAACCTTATTTCTAGACGACTACTCTCTTGGTGGTATATGTATCTTAGTTCGGGGGAGGGGTGATTATTCTCAATTGTGTTCTTAATGTCATCTCTATTTTCTTTATGTCTTTCTTAAAGATGTATGTTAAGATTTTGAATAAGATAATGAAGATTCAATTAAGGTTCCTCTGAGGTGCGGGTGAAAGTTGACTCTAAAATTTTCTAGGTGAAACGGTTTGAGGTCTATAAATCTAAGTAGAAAGAAGGACTTGGTGTTTTTGATATCCACTTAGTCAACTTGGCCTTCTTGGACAAGTTGCGATGGCGACTTATCTCGAGGGAATCCGGTCTGTGGTGTGATACTTTATGTGATAGGTATGGAGTCCTGGATGTTTCCTCCTTCTTTGGAGGTAGGTATGTCGATTTTCATTCGACGTCTACCTAGTGGAAAAGTGTGTCCCATTTGGTTCTAAATTTGAGGACTCTTCTGGTTGCTTTGTGATCATGCTTTGTAAGAAAGTGAGAATTGATCTTCTCACTTATTTCTAGAATGATCCATGGGTTAGGACCAATCCTTTTAAACTTAGGTTCTTGAGGATTTTTACTATCTCTAATCAGCAGGTTCAGACCGTTGGGGTTATTGGGGTGTAAAAGGATAAAGTCTTTGTTTGGATTGTAAATTTGAGAATAAACATTTTGTTGTTATGATTGGGATATCATTGCCAACCTCCTTTAATCTACTCTAGATGTTATCTTTTTCCTAGATATTGATAGATGGTTGTAAATTCATGTTAATGATATTATTTTTGTGTAGTATTGACTTATTAAGTCCTCATTGAGCTTGATTTTCCTAAAGACCTTCCACTGAATCCAATGGACTTGGCCTTCCTCTCATATGTGGTAGTTAGGCACCTTATAAAGTGTTTATGTTCTCTTGACAACTTCTCCAAGATAAATCACCCACTAGGGTGAACTTACTCAAAATAAAGATCCATGTGAATTCCGAGGGTAATTATTGTCCTATGTGTTTGGAGCCGATCGAGTCAGTATCTCATATTTTTATGACTTGTTAGGTGGCAACATTTGTTCTGTATATAGTTGTTTAGATGGTTAGGATTGTGTTTAGATCTTCCCAAGGATCTTCCATATCTCTTTTAGACATTTATCTCGCTAGGGTTAGTGTCTTGGGTCATGGGTGAACTCTTTATAATCTAGAACTCGGTTGTGTGGTCGTTATGGAAATCTCATAATGATATTATGTTTTAAATGTGTATACTACTGTGAAAAATGTAGAAGAAAAGAACATTTTCTTGGCTTGGAAGTGGTATATTGATAGCCCTGCGGGCACCTCATGTGCTTTCTCTACTTGCCTTGAGAATTGTAACGTCCTGGATAATATATGTCTAGAATCATATAATACAAGAGTTATTATTTGGTATTGGCACTATCATAAGTGCCTATTGACATAATTTACATACTTGACCATTTCTAAAACATAAAAGACAACCTGTGGTACAAGATATGAAAAGTGTCAAAATAATAAAAACTAAGATCCAAGTACATTATCCTTCATTGTACGAGATACACAATACACATCGGAATAAACATAATCTAGGCTTCCGTTGAAACACCCAAGTATAGCTCCACCTGCAAACTAAACCTACAACAATACCTGAAAAGAAATAACAATAATGGGGTGAGATGATAATCTCAGTGAATTTCCCTATCTTATGGGTTCACTCAACTCTACAAGGTTCTAATCAATTTCTATCTCGAGTCAAAAAGGAAAAGGATAAGACTTGAGTTCACACAATTTGTAATGTATGGAAAAATGCCTATTGAGTTCATCAACTCAAACAACCACTAATAGAAAACCTTAACAAGGAATCCCCTTTTCCCGTCTTCTACTACGTTTAAGGGATTAACATGAGTCATGGATCCTTGTAATGTACTTTTACACACGAGATGGATTCAGATCTAAGAGAAACATAGTCCAATAAATCATCACTTCTTATGCAAATATGGACCATCACAAGTCTCTTTACCCGTAGGCTCCGTTCGTACAATGGGACTCAAGCCTGTCAAAGTAATAGTGCGTACATTCTGGAGGAGCTCTCTATATAAACTTCCACTCTCGGAATGGCATATCTCAAAGGAATTGGTTTCGACTATGTGATAAAGCATAACATAATGTCAAATGGATTCGGATTCTAAGGGACATATAATCGACCTTATGAATCATCATTTCTCACGGGCCTTCCCCTATCACAAGTATCTTTACCCGTAGGTTCCATTCGCTTATGTAATCACTAAGGATAGCGTGATTGTATTCGACAATCACAAGCATCATATTCGCCTTAACCATAAACAAAACAAACCATACATGTTCCATACAAAGCTCTCCTCACAACTAGAAAACTACTTGCCAATGATACACACCTAGGCATCCTTGCACAAGAATTGCCATCTATGTTATTCATCATGACCTAATCATCTTATTAATTCATTTAATTAATTAATATCAATGATTTCCTCACCATTCTTATAGTCTTGCAAGCATATTATTAGAAAACAAGCATTCAATCAACATACATATATATCATAACAAGTATAGTAGCATAACATAATACATCAAGCATAAATATCTCACGTAAGGCATAAAATTAACATTCCTCTACCGGCGTTCTCGGTTAGTTCGTGATCATATAAATAGTTAGGTCTTTTAGAGGCAAGTCCCTCAGCAATTATCAACCAATCCTCATGGTATTCATCACAACACAAGGTGTTCTTATTCACTTTTCACATATTTTATCATCATATATATATCAACCAATTATTCATGGCAAACATGCATAACAATTCTCAATAACCATGTGAAACAATCCATAACATCATAAGTCATGCTCAAGAAGCAACCAAACAAGTAAATAAACAAAAGAGAACAAAAATTCCAAACTCGCTGTGCGAGCTCTAGGCGAGGTCGCCTCGCTTTGAGTTCGCTATGCGAGCTCTGGGTGAGACAGAGGATTTGGAGGCAGTAGCAAAAATTCTCAGTGGTCGTTGTGCGAGCTCTAGGAGAGGTATCACCTTTACCTCGCTGAAGGCTCACAGTGTGTGTGTAGAAGACTGTCAGGGTCGCTACTGGTTTGCTACTGGCTCGTTGTGCGAGCTCTGCATTGCAAAAATTCTGACCTACGGAATCTGTTGACAGCAAAAAGGGGTTTCTAACCCCACTTTACACAAGACTTTCTTCCACCCTAGAAACAACTTGTATAGCCATAAAACAACATTCCAAACATGTTTAACAACATATTCACATGAATTTCACGAGATTAGCAACATTTTCATTCATTTCAACACAAGCCCTAACCCATAAATGTTCTCATTGTCTTTCCCAATTCCTTACCCCAAGTTCCTAACTAATGAAACTCACCTTGAATAAGAAAATGAGATGAAATGATGATGAAACCATAGCCTTGATTATGATTGAGAACTTCTTCTTCTTCCCCTTTCTCTTTTCTTCTTTCTCTTTTTTCTATTTTCTTTTCCACCAATATATATATATATATATATATATATATATATATATATATATATATATATATATATATATATATATATATATATATATATATAATATATATATATATATATATATATATATATATATATATATATATATATATATATAGTTAAAGACATAAATATCTCCCTTTGATATTTTGTCATCTAACACCAATTGACCAAATATTAGAGTTACCAAAAATATCATCTCATGTACTTATTAGTATTGGTCTGTCTCTTTTATCAATAATTGATCTCTTCAGAGTCCACTAGTTACTCTATTGTGTGAAATCAAGATTCTCAGATATCAACATATGTTTTGATGAAGACAAATCATTTAAAAGAAGGCAAAGATGATCAACCTCAAAGTATCAGGACAAACACAACTTTAAGGATGTTTTCCACATAAGGTATAATGAGAACGTTCATTAAAAGATTACTTTCATTCTTTTTTTCACTTCACAAGATTTTAAAATGAGAATTTTTCTAAGTCTTTTTAAGTGCAATCGATTGCACTCTTGGAGCAATCGATTGCATGATCAAATTTTTAACTCATTTTTGCTTCTGTTTCAGTAAGCAATCGATTGCTGCTTTGATGCAATCGATTGCATACTTAAAGTTTTCAAATTTTTCACTTCTGTTTTGAAGTGCAATCGATTGGTCCAACGGTGCAATCAATTGCTCTTTTGAAAATTTGAATTTTCAAGTAAAATTGTGAAGGTGCAATCGATTGGCCTCTTTGTGCAATCGATTGCTCACTGAACGTTTTTGAAAAATCTGTTTGAAAAATTGTATCTCTTCAATCAAATTTCAGTGGAATGTTTCCTTTGAAACATGACATTTGTTCATCAACTTTTCTGAAGTTTTGCATGACTTTTCAAAGAGGTATTTGTGTAATATAAATACTTCAATCTTTGATTTTCAAAAACACCTCTTTCAATCAAATCAAAAAACTCTTTAACATATTTTTATCTTTCCACATCTAAGTAAGAATCAATTTTTACTAAGAATTTTCTGCATAAAATTTCATATCTTTTGAAAAGAAAATTCTTGAGCAATAAGTCTTAGAAACTTGTGGAATTTCTCATTGAAAGAGAAGATCAATCTCAACATTGATAAACATCTGTATACATTATTTCAAATCTTTACAAAATCATAATTGTATGTATTTCCCATTGCTATTCAGGATTGTTGAAAGCAAGTGTGTGCATTAGAGAGGATTGTTCTCATTGCACTTAGTGTTTAGATCTTAAAGGTGTTTTAAGGACCTTTGATCTCCTATAGGTTAGAACAAATTGTACATTGATCCTAACTATAGTGAAATCTCTTTCATGTTGAAAGGAGAGTGGACTACCCTCGGGGTGTGAGGGGAACCATTATAAATCTCTGTGTCTCTTTTACTTTCTGCCTTTACAAGCTTTCAAATCATCTCTTCATTAAAAAGAAAGTAACATAGCCCTCTTAAACCAGAAAATTTCAAAGAATCTAATTCACCCCCCTTCTTAGGCACATTACTTACTCATAATTGGCATCAGAGCAGGTTTGGGTAACCTGTTCCTATTTGATCCAGTATGGCTTCCGCAAATAACAAAGGTGTATTCAAAGACAGTGGCCGCAGCAACAAGCCTCCAATGTTTTGTGGTGAATACTTTGATTTCTGGAAAATCTGTATGAAAGCTCACTTAGAAGCACAAGGAGACGAAATCTGGGATGCTGTTCAAAATGGTCCTTTCACTCCTACAACGGTCGTTAACGGTGTAGGATTAGCAAAGCCCAAAGCCTCATGGGATGACGATGATAAGAAAAGGGCTCTCTATGACAATAAGGCAATCAATCTTCTACAAAGTGCATTAAGCATGGACGAATTCTTTCGCATCTCAACATGTATAACAACAAAGAAAATTTGGGATACTTTAGTAGAAACACATGAAGGAACCATCGAAGTTAAAAGATCAAGGTTTAACACGTTGAGTCAGGAATATGAGATGTTCAGAATGCAGCCAGGAGAATCAATTCTTGACTTACAGAAGAGATTCGTGCACTTGACAAATCATCTTATAGCACTCGGTAAGATACTAACTAACAATGAATTAAATCTTAAAGTGCTTAGATCCTTGTCTAGAGAATGACAGCCCAAGGTGACGATAATTTCTGAAAAGAAGAGCCTAGCCACGATGACGTCCACCACATTGTTCGGAAAACTTCAAGAATATGAAACAGAACTCGGGCGACTGGAGAAACATGAGAATCAAGAGAAGAAATCTAAAAACTTCGTGTTAAAGGCTGATTCTAAAGAAGTAGAAAAAGCAGACGATTCGGTTGAAGATGAAAACTTCATGCTTCTTGTAAAAAGGTTAGAAAAATACTTTGGCTCTAAAAATAATATTGGAAATTCTGACTATATGAAAAGGAAGAAGTTTTCAAAAAGCAAAGAGAAAGAGGTGTCAACATCCACAGAAGATATCAAATGCTATGAATGTGGAAAATTAGGACACATCAAACCAAATTGTCCTAAACTCCCCAAGAACGATGTTTCTAAGAGCAAGAAGGGATTCAAGAAAAATAAAGCATATGTGGCATGGGAAGACAACGAGATAAGCTCCTCATCAGAATCAGATAGTGATCAAAGCGCAAATCTGGCACTAATGGCCTCACACCATTCTGATGATGAAGATGACAAGGTTAGTAATAACTTTTTGATTTATGATGATGATACCCAAGGGGCCATTGATGAACTCCTGAGTGAATGTAAAATTCTGTACAAAACCATTTCTTCACAGAAAAATCAAATTTCAATTCTAGAAGAAAAAATTGAAACAATGGAAAAGGATTTCAAAAATGAAAAACAGAATTTTACATGCACAAAGTGTGAGTCACTTTTTTTTCAAATTGTCCAATTAAAAAGAGTTCTTGAATGATATGAAAAAGGGAAAATTGGATTAGAGGTTGTTCTTAGCCAACAAAGATTTTCAAATGATAAAAGTGGACTTGGTTACTCAAAATTTTCTAAACCAAGATTTGGCACAAAAGATTTGCTCACATTCATATGGAGCATTTGAACAAATTGATCAAACATGACTTAGTTGTTGGTCTTTCAAAGATCAAATTCATCAAAGATAGATTGTGTGGCGCATGCCAAAAGGGGAAACAAACCAAATCAACTTTCACATCCAAGAATGTGGTGTTCACATCTAGGCCACTGCAGTTGTTACACATGGATATCTTTGGACCTTCGAGAACAAAAAGTTTTGGAGGTAATGTTTATGCATTAGTAATTGTTGATGATTTCTCTAGATATACGTGGACTTTCTTCTTAGTGCAGAAAAGTGAAGCTTTCAAGGCATTTAAGAAGTATGCAAAACAGATTCAGAATGAGAAGTCACTTTCAATTGTCTCCATTAGAAGTGACCATGGTGGAGAATTCCAGAACGCTTTATTTGAAGAATTCTGCGAGGAAAATGGAATCTCTCAAAATTTCTCTGCACCAAGAACTCCACAGCAAAATGGTGTCGTAGAAAGAAAGAATCGGTCGTTGGTAGAACTTGCAAGAACAATGCTTAGTGATTCAAACCTTCCTAAATATTTTTGGGCAGATGCAGTAAGCACGACATGTTTTGCAAGTAATCGTGTGAACATCAGACCAATTCTCAAGAAAACCCCTTATGAACTGTTCAAAGGAAGAAAACCAAACATATCCTTCTTCCACATATTCGAGTGTAAATGCTTTGTCTTAAACATTGACAAAGACAATCTCGGTAAGTTTGACGAGATATCCGATGAAGGTATTTTTCTCTACTATTCTCTCTCAAGTAAGGCTTTTAGAATTTTTAACAAAAGAACTTTAACTATTGAAGAATCTACGCATGTTTCTTTTGATGAATCTAACCCTTCCAAGGAGGATGATATTATTGTTAATGATGATGATGATATAGTAGAAACCTCTCAAGAAAACACTCTCAAATATATTGCAAGTGATCAACCAAATCAGCAGCAAGAGGATTCACAACAAAACAAAGTACACAATGATCTACCGAAAGAATAGAGAACTCATAGAGATCATCTGATCGATAAAGTCATTGTGATATCAGTCAAAGTGTTTCAACAAGATTAAATCTCAAAGATGCTTGTCTTAACATGGCATTTGTTTTGCAAATTGAACCAACCAAAATCGACGAAGCCTTAGGCGATGATCAATGGATTATAGCTATGCAAGAAGAACTGAACCAGTTTGAAAGAAATCAAGTTTGGAATCTTGTCCCTAGGCCGGATAACAAGCATATCATTGGAACAAGATGGGTCTTCAAGAACAAACTCGGTGAAAATGGTATTATAGTTCGGAACAAAGCAAGATTAGTTGCCCAAGGATACAACCAAGAAGAAGGAATTGATTTTGATGAGACATTCACTCCAGTTGTAAGACTAGAAGCAATTAGATTATTATTAGCTTATGCATGTTCCATGAATTTTCATCTTTTCCAAATGGACGTTAAAAGCGCATTTTTGAATGGATTCATAAATGAAGAAGTGTATGTCAAGCAACCCCCTGGTTTTGAAGATTACAAATATCTATCTCATGTCTTCAAACTAAAGAAAGCTCTCTATGGATTGAAACAAGCACCAAGAGCATGGTACGATCGACTCAACAATTTCTTATGTGACAAAGGATTTGTAAAGGGAAAGGTAGACAAACTTTGTTCATCAAGAAAATAAAAGAAGATACTCTCTTGGTACAAGTGTACATTGACAACATAATCTTCGGTTCAACCAACACCAAGCTATGCGAAGAATTCTCATCCATGATGCAAAGAGAATTCAAAATGTCTATGATGGGAAAATAAACTACTTTCTTGGACTTCAGATCAAGCAACTTGAGAATGGGATCTTTATCAATCAATCGAAGTATTGCAAAGAATTATTGAAGAAGTTTGATATGGACAATTGCAAGACTTTATCTACACCAATGGGATCTGGTACATATGTAGATCAAGATGAATCCGGTATATCGGTTGATATCACAAAATATAGAGGTATGATTGGTTCCCTACTATACCTGACAGCAAGCCGCCCTGACATTATGTTTATCGTATGTCTTTGCGCTCGCTTTCAAGCAAATCCAAAGGAGTCTCACGTGATGGCAGTCAAGCGGATCATGAAGTATCTCAAAGGAACAACAAATGCCGGCTTATGGCATCCTAAAGGTAGTATATGTAATTTAATTGGATATTCTGACGCGGATTATGCAGGCTGTAAAACTGATAGAAAAAGCACAAGTGGAACATGTCACATCTTGGGAAATGCGCTAGTTTCATGGGCATGCAAAAAGCAAGCATGCGTAGCACTCAGTACGGCTAAAGTGGAGTACATAGCAGCGGGAATTTGCTATGCGCAGATACTTTGGCTCAGGAAACAACTTCGTGACTACGGACTCGATCTGGGTAGCATTCCTCTTTTTTGTGACAACACAAGTGCAATAAATATAACAAAGAATTCAGTCATGCATTCAAGGACCAAGCACATCGACATACTTTCTGCGAGATCATGTACTTCAAGGAGATGTCGAGATAACATTTGTGGATACTCATAATCAACTTGCCGATATATTCACGAAGCCTTTGGGAAATGAATCTTTCTTCAAAATACGAAGGGAACTTGGAATTCTGGATGAAACTGATGTTGAATCATGACAGAACTCAATCTGTGGAAATTTCTCAAAATTTCACTGCAAGCAATCGATTGCACCCCTGCAGCAATCGATTGCTCACTGTAAGTTTTTCAAATTTTATTTATTTTTAAAGCAAGCAATCGATTGCACTCCTGTGTCAATCGATTACACTCTGTAGCTTTTGCCAATTGTTTCTGTTTGGTAGAGCAATCGATTGCACCAATATGCCAATCGATTGCACCTACTGTAAAACTGTTTTTTCTCTTTTTGTTTAATAGATCCATGGTGTCTTAAACTTTCCAACTACCCTATCATTACCTTTTTGACCTACCTATGACTAGCCATTACTACTCTTTCTAGTCTCAATACATTGACCATTAATTCTCATATTCCCAAAGTCTTAATCACCAATACCTTCAACCACTCATATCCCACAATAACTCCTCTCTTAACCATTATAAAACCAACTTCTCTTAACCTATCTTAACCATCTCTTTCAAAATATAACCTCCACAAAAACTCTTCCTTTCCTCTAAAACTCCATCTTTTTCCCATGGCTTCACGCACAAAAGGGAAGATTTCAGCACAAGACAAAGGCAAAGACCCTGGCTCCTCATCTTCAAAAATTCCACTAGTTCTTCAACACTTGGATGATGATCAAAAGGAAAAGTTCACCAAATATTTTCAGAAGAAGGTTGTGCAAACACCAAAATATGGTATTCTCTCATCATTCCCTAAAGAATGCTTTTCTTTCCAAGAAACCTTGATTGCATGTGGGTTGGAACCTGTGATTTCCTCATCCGGACCGTATTATCCGGATTTGGTAAGATTTTTCTACAGCAACCTACAAATGGAAGAAGGCAGGATGGTAACATATGTTTGAGGAAAAAGAATCCCACTCTACTCAAACACACTTGGTAGGATTCTGAACATTCCAATTTATGGTGGAAGACTTTATGAAGAAAACGACGACCTATGGAAAGCATACAACAAACGAGAATTCTATTGGAGCCTTGGTCGTATGACTGAAGCAGAATTCCATGCAAAACGTGTAAGATCCTTAGGCGGCATGGAACCCTCTCGAAACTCATGGTCGGCAGGTATTTTTAACATTGATGATTAGTTGTTTCATTATTTCATGGTTTACATAATGTTCCCAAGAGGTGGAAACCACTGCACCGTGACTGATCTAGAAATGCAAATTCTCTATACTGTTAAGAATGGCATTCCCATAAATTGGTCAAACTTAATTTTAACTCACATGCGTGGAATCAATGAAAAATCCAAGTTTCTGCCATATGGATGGTTCATTACAAAGATCTTGGAACATTATCAAGTAGACTTTGAAGGATTTGATGAGTATCTGATGGATTCAAATATCAACAAGATCTCAATAAAAAATGTGGACTCTCGGATGGGTGTCAAATACAATTCGGGAACCAATACCATTGTGTATCTTGGTGAAGGTATGGCTGAAAATAATGATGAAGAGAATGAAGATGATGATGATGCTCCTCCTCCTCCTCCAAATGAACATGGTCCGAGTAACCAACAGTTAATGGACTACATGACTCAATAGTTTGGGAATCTAAAAAATTCCATCAATGCTCAGTACAATGTTATTCAAGAGTCAACCAACGCTCAGATCAACAACTTTCAAGAGAACGTGAACCAACAGTTCTCCTATCTGTACTCTCACTTATACATTCCGCCATATGACCCTTCAAACCCGACTGTCCCTCCAAATCGTCCATCACCTCTACAGACAAATTTTCCTAACCAACCAACCTTTGACCCTGACATGGATCTGTCATAGAAACTTTTTACTATGTGTTTAATGTCATTTATGTTATTTGAATTCCGTACTTTCATGTTTCTTTGTACTATGTTCAGTTTGTAATTTGAAATTTTTTATCTAAGTTGGTAATTTATTTTCAAATATTATCATGTCTATCATAGATATATATTATTATTGCCTTAATCCATTTTCCCTTCTTTTTGATAATGTCAAAAGGGGGAGAAGGATGTTACTTTTCTATTGCTTGTATCTTTCCTTGATCCTTCAGGAACAAATACAAAGACTATTTCAAACCTCAATACAAATTCAGAACTTCTCAACTTCACACATTGAGGGGGAGAAGAACTTGTCAACTTCACAAATTGAGGGGGAGAAATAATTTTCCAGAAAGATCATTGCAACAAAAGAAGAGTGCTTTGTCATCATCAAAAAGGGGGAGAATGTGAAATCAAGATTCTCAGATATCAACATATGTTTTGATGAAGACAAATCATTTAAAAGAAGGCAAAGATGATCAACCTCAAAGCATCAGGACAAACACAACTTTAAGGATGTTTTCCACAAGGTATAATGAGAAGGTTCATTTAGTATCTAAGTCCTAAACTTCTCAAAACATTAAAAGATTACTTTCATTCTTTTTTTCACTTCACAAGCTTTTAAAATGAGAATTTTTCTATGTCTTTTTCAGTGCAATCGATTGCACTCTTGGAGCAATTGATTGCATGATCAAATTCTTAACTCATTTTTGCTTCTGTTTCAGTAAGCAATCGATTGCTGCTTTGATGCAATCGATTGCATACTTAAAGTTTTCAAAATTTTCACTTCTGTTTTGAAGTGCAATCGATTGGTCCAATGGTGCAATCGATTACTCTTTTGAAATTTTGAATTTTCAAGTAAAATTGTGAAGGTGAAATCGATTGGCCTCTTTGTGCAATCGATTGCTCACTGAACGTTTTTGAAAAATCTATTTGAAAAGTTGCATCTCTTCAATCAAATTTCAGTGGAATGTTTCCTTTGAAACATGACAACTGTTCATCAACTTTTCTGAAGTTTTGCATGACTTTTCAAAGAGGTATTTGTGTAATATAAATACTTCAATCTTTGATTTTCAAAAACACCTCTTTCAATCAAATCAAAAAAATATTTAACATATTTTTATCTTTCCACATCTAAGTAAGAATCAATTTTTACTAAGAATTTTCTGCATAAAATTTCATATCTTTTGAAAAGAAAATTCTTGAGCAATAAGTCTTAGAAACTTGTGGAATTTCTCATTGAAAGAGAAGATCAATCTCAACATTGATAAACATCTGTATACATTATTTCAAATCTTTACAAAATCAGAATTGTATGTATTTCCCCTTGTTATTCAGGATTGTTGAAAGCAAGTGTGTGCATTAGAGAGGATTGTTCTCATTGCACTTAGTGTTTAGATCTTAAAGGTGTTTTAAGAACCTTTGATCTCCTATAGGTTAGAACAAATTGTACATTGATCCTAACTATAGTGAAATC
Source organism: Lathyrus sativus (assembly GCA_963859935.3). Classification (NCBI taxonomy): domain Eukaryota; kingdom Viridiplantae; phylum Streptophyta; class Magnoliopsida; order Fabales; family Fabaceae; genus Lathyrus; species Lathyrus sativus. The sequence continues at coordinate 564,668,659 of OZ012741.1, forward strand.
TCTTTCGTGTTGAAAGGGGAGTGGACTACCCTCGGGGTGTGAGGGGAACCACTATAAATCTTTGTGTCTCTTTTACTTTCTGCCTTTACAAGCTTTCAAATCATCTCTTCATTAAAAAGAAAGTAACATAGCCCTCTTAAAACCAGAAAATTTCAAAGAACCTAATTCACCCCCCCCCCCCCCCTCTTAGGCGCATTACTTACTCACATATTGGTCCCAACTGATGACATTTAGAGCACTTAAGAGCTTTCATTATTCCGACTGACACAAGTTAGAGTGCATAGGAAGTCAGTTGATTCCAACTGACACCCAATTGAATATTTAAGAGAAATATGAGGAATTACAAGAATGATATCTTCTATTTGAGCTTTCTATGGAGCATTTTTGTTCCCTTGTCGGTGATTTGTTTTGTATGAGATCTATTTTTTGTACCTTCTATTGGGTGTGTTGTTTTTGGTTTGACTATTTCTCCTATCTGACCTACTTAAATGCATTATATCCCTAAATGTTTTATTTTTTCTAGTTTCTTTATTCGGAGAAATTAGAGTTTGACCTAACTCATCTTTACAAAACAGACTTGTTATTAAGGCGAGGGGTGTCACTCTATATATAAACTCTTTCAATGCTATGTCTCCAACCAACATGGAACTTGAGATCTTCCCAACACATCTTCTTGCGGCCAACACTTTTTTTTGTGTGGCTTTGTGCATTAACTTAAATGGTGGACGGCCTAAGATTCAATAAATAGGCTCTGATACCATATTAGAGTTTGGTCTAAGTTATCTTTACAACCTGCTTGTAAGATGAGAGGTGTCACCTTATATAAACTCCTTCAATGTTCTATCTCCAATCAATATAGAACTTAGGATCTTTTCAATAGGTGGGTATCACTGATGTTGAAAGTTTTTTTTATAAATAAATATTACCATTGTCTTTAAATAATTTTTTTTTGAGTTTATTGTTTGTTCATTTCATAAAACCATTTACATCTTTTACAAATGAAAATAATAGTTGATAAATAAAACAAATCTATTTTCTTAAATATTCTTTTGTCTCGCAATTTTGTTTTCTTTTGTTTTTCTCTTCCTTAGTCAAATAAGCAGGAAGTTGATATTGATAGGTATCAATGTTTGAAGGTTTTGTTGTATGAGACATTCCCTTATGAGAAGAAATGGGATAAGGTTAATTGGATTGCTGACGTCTCTTTAGTTTTTAGTGTGAAGTTCGCTTATCAACAAATGTTGGAGAGTAAAGAAACAAATCTGTTGTCCATTGATCAAGTTAATGCATTCAAATAATTTTGAATGATTAAGGTGCTGACGAGAATCCTTTTATTTGGACGAAGACTGTTGTGAAACAGGTTGGCTACAAAAGACCTTTTAATTAGAAGACTCTCAGTGAATTTTGTGCAATCTAGTTGAAGAAGAATTGAAGCATCTCTTTTTTGAATGTTTTGTTTCTTTGGTTGTTTGGGATAAGATAGGCGGATGGTGTGGGTGTTTTGGTATTTATGATGGATGTATCTGGAAATATTTTTTGGAATGAAGTGGTGTAGGTAATAACAAAGTAGAAAATTTAAATAGGGGATCCATTTGGTTGATTGTGGTGTGTTGTCTGTGAAGGGATATGAATGTAATAGTCTTTAATAGTGGTTCTTGTATTGTTAATGAAATTTGTTGGAATATTAAGTTTTTAGCTTGAAAATGAGCTTGTATTAGAGATATTCTTTATTCCAATTCTAATTTTCTTTGGGTGCTCTTGTTAGTGTAGTGTTGGTTGAAAATATATTTTTTTACTTTTTGATTGTAATGGGTTAAAATATCCCTTGTATTTTTTTCAATCTCAATTGCAATGTATATATTCATCACTAAAAAAATAATAATATCATAATCAAAATCGAAATTTAAGTTGAAAAGTTACACTTCATATAAAAAGTTCATATTCCTACTCCTAACACCAAATTCATTCCAAATGAAATAAGAAAAATCTTCAAAGTTGCATGAATGGGTTAATTTAAAATAACAATATTTTCTAATAATTATTCACAATTTAACAATAAAAATTTCTTTTATGATATTTTTTTAGCTACAATTTAATTATGATAAATTTTAAATTCTGTATCATAATCTATCTTGCACATCTCTAAATACGACCCTGAAATTTAAGCTAAATACTTCTCGTGGTTCTTTCTTATAGTATCTCGAAAAAATAAATAAATGAAATACCTTAAAATATAATCAATTTTTTTTTGACTCAATTTGTGAAACAAACACCCCTAAGTTACAAACATGAATTTTATATTTTGTGAGACTCGTATGAAGATTAAGTATAAAGAGTTGAATATTAAAGATTCCTAAACTATACTATGGTGAAAAGTGCTCAATTTAAAGTGGAGGTTCTTTTATTAAGACTAAAGATAAAGAAGATGCAGAAGCTCTCACTTCTAGTTCTACAGAGAAAATGATTTTATTTAGGTAAAGGGACTTATTACAATCTAAGTTGGAGCAAATAAATATTAAAAAAAACTTTCTTGCATCATAATCTTTAAGAGACAGTACACATTTAATAAGCTAAAGATTTTGTAAAGGACAAGTTTAAACCGTATTTTTTGAAGAAATTTTTATATGATTTGACACGAATCTCTAGGCAATTGTAATCTAGATGATTGAAAAATTGACAATTCTGAAATTAATTTATCATGTTTTCCTGTTTCTTTTGTGATAACAATTTCCTTCTAACTTGAGAGCTATTAAGTTGTTTGTAAATAAATAAAAAAAAACTGATAAAATCACAACTGAATGTTGGAAATTAACTATAAAGTCATTTAATATTCATTAATGTTTATCATCAATAATCTCAAGCCTATACAACACATGATAGGTTTACAACTACTCACACACAAGCTAGTCATAACTGACCCTGGTGTCTCTACCAAATACCAATTAATTAATTGATAATCATAAAACTAATTATTCATAACACTTATTCAACTAAGCATAACAAAATCTCAACAACAAAAAAAAACAGTATATTATATTATGAAGCCACAGCTACTTGAATCCCTCCTTCGTTGCTTGGCATAAAACTCACCCTTTTCTGTAAATTTAAGATAAACACTTTAGCAAAATAAATAATAAATGATTAATAATAATAATAATTCAATCACACAATGTTCACACAAAAATATTAATCACAACTTTTTTTGAAGTCAACATTGGTAGGATATTTTTTTTTTTGGAATATTCAATCTCTAGAGAGTTCAAACATCATTCATTGGCCTAAAATTTTGAAAGCAACAAATTCTATTACAACTACTCTTTCTCTCCTTAAAGGGATAAACATAAAGGTGATAGTTGACCTTTGAATTTCCTTAAACACACCTTTAAGATCACTAAATAGCCTAAATACATCACCTTTAAAATTTGGATTCAATTCATCTTCAATTTTAATCATTAAAATCACAATTGTTTGATTATTAAAAGTAATCACATTTTACCTAAAAGTAATATAAAAGTTAAGTGAAGAAAATGCAATGATTTGTCTTCCAATATAAAATTTTACATAAAATATTTTAGCCAGAGTACGCGTTTATGAATAAATTTACATATACTATTTTATAATAAAAAATAAAATATATTTAAATTATATTTATATATGTTATAATATATTTTTACTCGGAATCTTTAAAAATTTATAACAAATTTTTTTTTTAAATATAAAAAATATCATAAACTGTTTTAATAATTTTTTTAAATAGTATGAAAATTTATGATAGTAGATAAATTCGAATAAATCGATAAAAAAACGTCAACAATAGACTAATAAGACATGATTATGAAAGTCGAAGTAATTAATTAAGAAAACAAACCTGTCGCGGTGTGTTAACTTTCTCATTAACTTCACTAATCTTGTTTTCTCTACTTCCATTAGCCTTATACAAACGCATAATCATCTCAGCAGCTTCAGCTTCATCTTTACACTCTCTCATCAACTTCTCAACCTCAGCCTTAGGAAGCCTAACCTTCAACCTCACACCACCACCATTCTCATCAACTCTCACATCTCCACCATCACGATCACCACGACCACCACCACGACCACTATCATTATCGTCATCATCATCCACTTTCCTTTGTTTCATTATCGACAAGTCAGAAGCCGATCTCCTAGTAAGCACCAAATTATCAAGCCGTTCTTTCGCACTCATTACAATCCCCGAACGAACCCTTCTCGGCCTTATTTCCTTAGGAAGTTCCACAAGGAAATAAAGCCTCTTCGGTTGTAACTCTTTATGTCCTTCAATCGGCTTCGCTCTTACTCCATAATGCTTAACAGCTTCAGAGTCCAACAAAACAAGACCCGGATGATCCTTAAGCACTTCTTCGGCTTTTATCGGAGTTTTCAGCTTCATCGTTTCGCCATCTATTTTCATAATCTTTATACTCTTTTTTGAACCAAAAACGTTTCCCATTATGTAGCTTTGTGTAATAATGATTAATACTCACAAAACCATGCAAAGAGATGATTAAGTTGTATGAGAAATGTGTGTGTGTAACATGGTTGCATGAATTTATATAGTTCCTGATTTTTGGGCTACTTGGTCAATAAAGAAGGCACATTAAAACAGAAAAACCAAAGTACAACGTAGGCTTTCGCTATCGAAAAAACAAAATTAATATTAGTACTAAAGGTGATTTTCAACAACCATGTTTCAATATTCAACATGAGACCCAATTGGCAACAATATTTTAAATATGTTTCAATATAGTCGACTTTGTGGGAATTTTTTAATGAAAAAAGTGCTTATTTTAAGGAAATAATTAAAGACGTGACTAACGGAAATCAAGGCGTAGATTGAAGAAATTGTGAAATTTCAAAGGCATGGGAGAGTTGCATGTGAATATGAGATTTGTTTTGACTTTAATTAGTTTGTTTGTATGTGTAGAAAAGTACTTGAATTTCGTAATAGATAGATACTTTTTTTCTTTTGAGTATATGATTAAATATAATTCCGGTTCAAATGAAATGTTTTAATATTCCCACTATTTGGCATTAAAATTTTTATTGCATTGAGATTTTTTTTAAACTAGTTAAGAGATTTTTCTTGGTTATTGTTGACGTTGTCAAAGTGAATATAGGTGGGAGTAGGGCAGTAAATATATACTGCATCCATGGTCGCTTATTTGTAATATTTAATTGTCTTGTATTATTTGTATCTTTAATATTCCCACTATTCGGCACGAAATTCTTTGTTGCATGGAGTAATTATTGGTGCTAAAGATTTATTTGATTAAGTAAGGAGTGTATTGAATTGAGATTCTATAAAATTTTAAAATATTTTTTTAGCGATATTGTTTTATGATGTATAATAAAAAAATTAATAAAATATTTTAAATATATTTCATTGTGTTAAATTTTATCAACTTATATATATATATATATATATATATATATATATATATATATATATATATATATATATATATATATATATATATATATATATATATATATATATATATATATATATATATATATATATATATATATATATATATATATATATATATATATATATATATATATTTGTTAAAATTATAAATGATTGTTATTAGAAAATCAATTTAAATTGAATGGATCGAGACTAGATTCGTGAACAAATTACTTTCTTTATAGTCTTTCAAGTATTCAAAAATTGTCTTAGAGTTTCTACACAGGAATATCCAGGATAATTCAGCTTATACTCGAGCTTGCACACCAGGTCGAAGAGGGAAGTAAGTCGTAGGATAGAAGTCTCCCTTTCCCTATATATAGCCGGTGAGTGAATAAACAACCACAGGAGATCAGCCTTTCTTTACTCTTTCCAACTGAAAGAGAATCTAGCTAGGTTCGTAGTGTCAAAGACAGGAGGTTCACAGCACTTTACCTTGTTGTTCAACAATCTTGAAACCCATCAAAAGCAGTCTGTTTCTTTCAATGACCTTAGGAGGGGCTCATATGCTTTCAAAACGAGATCTTCTGTTGTATGTAGAGATTCACATAGATAATGTGTCGTTGCCTGTTGTTGCACCTTAAAATTTGACCAACCGGTTCCCTATCTGGCTTATGTTTCGATACATTTTGCATTCGCATTCGCATACGGCATGCAATGTATTTTTGTCAATCAAGATTGATTTTTATCATGATTAGAGCCCCTGGTGTTTCAGGCAGTACAGGCCAGCCAAAATAAAAGTCTGTTGAGAATTGGTGCTCATCTCCCGTGTTTTCAGACCGTCTCGGTGCCCGGGTTTCGCTACGGCTGCGTAATTGGGTTTTAGTCGAGTTAATTGGCTTCCTGGCATTTTTAGGATTTTTCTGTCATTTTTCTGAATTTTTAGTGCATTTAATTGATTTTTCTGAGTTTAATAGAGTTTTTTTAATATTTTTTAGAGTTTAAATAAATTCTCTTTTCATTTTTTAGAAATTAATAGTTTTTTTTAAGATTTTTAGATATTATAATTTTTTTTATAAATTTTAGAGATCAATTTTCTTTTAAAGTTTAATAGATAAATAGTTTTTTTCTTTTAATAGAATAGTTAAAAAATATATATATAGATAGTATTGTTTTTTTTAGAGTTTTATTGTTGTTTTTAAAGAAAAATAGAATAGATTTTAAAAATATAAAGATTAATTGTTTTTTAGATTTTTATTAGATTTTATTGTTTTTTCAAATTAGTATATTAGATTTTAAAAGAAAAAGAAGAAAATGTTTTTAGATTTTATTTGTTTTTTTAGAATTAATTAGGGTTTTAAAAAATAATTGTTTAGATATTAAATAATAATTTTCATTTTAAATTTAATTAGGTTTTAGTTTTAATTTTTATTTTTAGGATTAATTAGGGTTATTAGACTTTAATTAGGAGGTCAGGTTTTAATTTCCGTTTTATAGGTTGAATATGATTTATTAGAAGTTTTAATCAGGTTTTAGTTTTAATTTTCGTTTTTAGGGTAATTAGGTTTTTTCAGATTTAAATTTTTGTTTTATTTCAGTTAATTGTGTTTAAGTCACTAAGCAGGTTTATCCAAATGGGCTTATTATCCATTAAAGCCCAGAATCCAGTCAGAGTCCAATTCACAGCCACGCCACGTGTCGTATAAGAAGGACCTGCCACACGTACACTCCTTTCGCTCCCACCTCACTCTCTCTCTGATCCTGCATGCGCTCCACGTGTTACACTCTCAGACCCCACTCACACACGTGTCTCTCCCTCGCCTCTCCCCTCTGCCACCTTCCCCTTGCCGGACACTCCTACCGCCGACCATGCAATCGCCTTGCCTAACCACCTCCGACCACCAGAGCTAACTCCGACCACCGCCAACCGTCGCCGGAGCTGCTAAAAAAAACCCAGATTTTCCAGAAAACCCTTCGATCTTCATCTTCCT
>OZ012741.1:564681080-564908580 GCA_963859935.3 Lathyrus sativus
CATCCATCCCTAAATGTCGTCGGGTACTGTTAACTTCCCCGCCATTCTTGTAACCGTCACCTGTAATCCGCGCAGGTGTGTCCGCACCCCCCTGAGTGAACCAGAAAGAAAGACGGTTATCAATAATAAAGAGCACTCAGGGAACGAGCTAGACAGAAAAGGAGAATCGCCCTAAAGAGCCTGCCTATATCGGAGATAAATCCATTGGTGAATTCTACCCCAACCAAGATATCCTGCCTATCCTGAAAAAGGGACACCTTATTCTTATTCAACTAAAAGTAAAGTAAGGAAGATAAAGGTTAAAGAAGAATCCTAACCATAATATAACCAGATCTTTCTCAGAGTAACAGAATGTAAGTCTTTACCTTTGGCTAGATATAGAGTCGAGTGAGGCGAAATGAATTGCATATATAAATATAGCAAGTAGTTTTTGTTTCGTGAACGTGGTTTGTGTGGGGTCAATGTACTTGCCGAAACTCGCTTGGCAGAATAATCTTAGCCAAAGCGAAGAACCGGCTTGACATGCCGCAAATCCTCTGGAAAAAGAGGGGTGGGTTTGGTTTCTCTCGCTTTCTCTTTTCCTCCCAAAGTTCTATCCTTATAAGCTTTATACACAAGGCAAGAGCCTTCGGGTATTCTTTTCTTCGGATGATAACGGTATGACCAAAAGGGCGAGACCCAGGAGTATTGATGTCTAGGACCGGGTGGAAGGAGTCATCTCCATACTCTCTAGTGGCACAAACTGACCTCAAAATTCTATAGAAGGCATGAAGCTCACGTTCTCGCAATTTGAGGTCAATGTCGGTTGAACTTCGGCAGAGACCTTAACAATAGAACCTCAGAACGGAAACTTTAAACATTGATGGTATGTGGAGGATCTGGCCTCACGCAACCAAGGCTTTCCAAGTAGTAAGTTGAATGAAGTGAGGATGTTTATGACATGGAAGGTGGACCAAAAGGTTTGGCATTTTTCAGGCCTATTTGGACATCGACAATCAGCCTGCCTCTTGCTGGCCTTATCGAATTATCATAAGCGGTGATGTACACGGGAGAAGGAGCCAGTGAGTCCTCATAAATGTCAAGGGCGCGCAACATGGATGGGGGGGGACCCATATGTTTTTGTAAAAAAAGCCTGACTCCTGTTATTGCTGGAAAAAAAAACCTAATACCTCTATTTGATGTCGATTCATCCATACTTCCATTTTTGAGGGAGGTTGACTGCTTGCCGGATGGTAGCTGTATGAGCGGTAACGTCCACGTACGGCTCCGTGAGAAGGGCGGTGGACAGAAATGGCCTTGTTGTACCTCACTCTCGTCTTCAATGGGGTCTGTTCTTTTTTTTTTTTGGGGAAAACTCGAATGTAGGAAAGATAAAATCCGGAATTTTGTGTGAAGAACGTAGCCTTTTCTAATGTGCTTTTCTAAATCTGAAATGCTCATTTTATAGGCCAAATCGGTGTTGTTTCATAAGGTTGCGACCCTTGATGAAACACACACTTTCAACCATATTTTTGCTAAATGTTGCACTATTTCACCTACAACAACACTTTTCAAACGTTGCACTATTTCGCCTACAACAATGCTTTTACCAAATGTTTATTATTTCGCCTAGAACAACAGTTTTTAAAGATTGTACTATTTTGTATTCTGCAACACATCATGAAGTGTTGTTATTTCTGGATTCAAAATACAAACTACATACTGCAACACTTCACAAGTATTGCCTTTTTCTGAATTAAAAAATTAACTTTCACTTTCATATTTTCTTGTCATTTCGGAACACACTCAAGATTATTAATTGTTAATAGTTTACAACAATCCCCCATTTTTTCTAATAATGACAAGACTAATTTCAGAAAAAGAGAAACAAAGAATGTTAATACAATTTAGTATCTTTCGATTTGAACTTAACTTTAGTAAGGATAACACAAAGTGTAATCAAAATGCTAGGTAGCAATGCTTTGAACCATTATCCCTTGTTATTAAATTGATGTTACCTTACACACACTCTTTAGTGGTTCTTCGCCAACATCTCTCGCCTAACACTATTTATGGCCATGTGCTTTTCCTGTTCTCATGAAATTTTTTATCAGAGAAGCTCCAACTTTCACTTTGAGACGACACCATCTCGAAATTTATATAGGTGGAGTTCATTTTGTATTTATTTCTTGAGATATATATCCTCGATATATAACTTCATTAAGAGTTTAAAAAAAATTCAACCCTCAATATATAATAGTCAACGTTATCACAGAATATTGCACAAACATCCAAATTAACGACTTGTTATTACCCAATGAATCTTAGGTTAAGGTTTGTTCACTTTATATGTTGTTGCTACCGTTGTTGGAACCCTTATTCAAGGAGTTTCAATCACATATCTCTCGAGGTAGTCTTTACTAAATCTCTAGCCAGTGGTTTAGTAAATGGATCAAGCAAATTATAGCTCGATTAAAAATATGTGAATGAAATGATTACATCCTTAATCAATTTTTTCACAAAAGAATGTCTAAGTCATACTTGCCTATACTTTTTGTTATACACTTTTTGTATGCTCTAGGTAAAGTGGCTTGACTACCGTAATATATCAACACCTTTGAAACACAGTCTTTAGCCAATGGAACTTCCAACAAAAGGTTCATCAATCACTCAACTTCTTCACCAGCAGAAGCAAGATCCTCGAACTCTGCTTCTATGGTTAAGAAAGTGAGCGACATTTGTTTCTTACTCTTCCAAGAAATTGCACCATTGACTAGTGTAAATATCCACCTAAATGCAGATTTATAATATTCAACACTCGATATCCAACTCACATTGATATATCATTCTAATATGGCAGGAAATCTACCATAATGGAGACTTAGATTTTTGGTTTTCATAAGGTAGTTGAAAATCCTAAGATGGCCTTCTAGTGCTCACCATTTAGATTTCTAGTAAAATCTACTCATTTTACTAACTGTAAATGCTATGTCGGGTCTAGTACATTGCATGCACTTACATATTCCAATTGATCCATAATTCTTCCATCATTATTTTAAAGTTTTACAATAGGATCAAATGGAGTACTCACTTTCTTGAAATGTAAGTGTTTGAACTTATCAAGTAATTTCTCAATATAACATGTTTGACTAAGTTCATAACCCTCACTATTTCGCTTTACTTTGATCTCCAAAAGTGTGTTAATTAGTCCAAGATCATTCATCTTGAATGTGGAAGTTAGAAATCTAGTTATTTCTAAAATTCCATTCATCTCTTTGCTAATGATCAACGTGTAATCGACATAGCGACAAAGGAATATCATAATATTTTCACACAACTTTATGTACAAACACTTGTCACAAGAATTAGATGAAGAAGGTTTTTAGATGATCATGCATGATGATGCAAGAAGGTTTTAAGATGAAGTGAGAGATGAAATTATGAGCAATTTAAAGTAGTATAGTATGAATTGCATTAAGCACCTTAGTTATGTTTAATTTTCTCAAATCTTCACTTGAATTTCTATGTTCAACCTTCTTGATTAACTTCATCATTGACGTGCATGTCACTTTTGATCTTTTTCTACTGTGATAATCTTTGTCTTCACCAAACTGAACTAGATATACGATGTATTCTGCACAATCTGATGATGACAAATTCTTTGAATTTGTGTTTTGACAATGATTGAAATGTCTTCTCCTAAGTTGTGTATCTCCCCCTTAATTGGTGAATCTTGTAATGATAGAGTCAAACATTTTGGTGCTTGGTTTAATCCATACAAGGTTTTAACAAGCTTGCACACCTTTTATTATTACCAAGAAGCACATAACCTTCTGATTGTTTCATGTAAATCTCTTCATCGATATCTTTATTTAGGAGTGCTATTATAACATCCATTTGATGAACCATAATGTCATGCATGGAAGTTAATGCAAAAGAAACTCTAATTTTCGTTGTGCTTGCTTCTAGTGCATGTGTGTCAAAATAATCAACACCTTCCTTTTGTCTAAAATTATTGGTTACTAATCTACCCTTGTAGGTGTTTAGTGTACCTTCACTATGATACTTCCTTCTAAACACCCACTTGTATCCAATGTATCTTGATTCTTTTGGTAGATTGATAAGTTCCCAAATATAGTTTGACATTAGTGAATCTATTTTGTCTTGGATAAGAACATCCTTCTAAAAGGAAACGTCTCTTGAAGAATATATTAGGATCATCTTCCACTTGAAGAATAATATGAATCTTACGAATAAAATTCTCATTATTTCCTTCTACTTGAAGAAATAAGTCGAGAATCAATTTTGTTTAGTACTAGATTCATAGCCTTTCAGACTCTCTTGCTTAAATTAAGTTCGAGTTGTGTTTCAATAATTTGTGAAAAAATTTCGATTTAATTTATGTTTCAATATCTTTGAGAACCTACTTCACGATATTCTTTATTTGTGAAAATTTCAAATTTGTTATCCTTTGTGATAATATTAAGGATTCAATACAATAAAGAAACAATTAAAAGCAATATAAAATAATCAACTATGTTTAAGGGTTTGATTCGATTGATTTATAATGAGACGGTTTGCGATTACATATTTATAACAAGTGTATAATTTTTCTCAACATATGACCCAAAATATCCAATAAAAACTACTCAAGACTTTATTTATCTTTTGTCATAAAACTAATCTATACATAAAACACTTATACAATATGCAATTAATTAATTAATTTATTCAAACATGGTCTAAGAAAAGGAAAGGTTGCAATCTATTAATTCTGATAATGTCTCAATAATAATCAAGTTTCTCGTAAAGTAAATAATTAACTAATAAAAGTGACATGACATCAATTTTTCAATCTAACTTAAACCTCTATACTCTATGACTTTCTATTTAAAATAACTTAAAACATTCAAAATATCAAATTAAATAAATATTTAAAAATGATATTATTATTTAATTATAATATAGAATATTCACATCATAAATTATTGTGTTTACAGTGAATTATATAAATATTAAATTAACTTCTCAGCATATATAGTAACTATTAAAAAATTACATATAGTTTCAGTATAGACAAATGGATGGATACACTAACATTTTTATCTATTGCAATATAACTTTGATACCTTGTTATTGTGTTACTGCATGTGCATATCGATACTATAACGTTTATATGTGTTATCAATGCAATGCCGACTTGGTACCTCTTGTTAACGTTTCCGGGGTATGGTTATAATAAAAAAATAAGAGAATTTTTTAATTTACTCTTTGATATTTTTAGATATTTAACGTATTTTCTTTTATGTCTCTCTTTCAGGAGATACATATCCGGACGTATTTTGTTTGTTGTCAAAATTTGATTTTTTTTGGAACTAAATCTACGGAATAATTTTAAACTATTAGACACTCGAAAAAACTTTAAAATAATTCAATTCAGGGAAACTTTCGTAGATGCACCTCCAGAACGTCAAGCGCCAGATTGTTTCGTAGATACATCTTCGAAAGTTTCTGCTATATTCGAAACTTGCATGATCACTCCCCCCATTGTTGCGCTTTCTTCTTCCACACTCACCTTCACAAACCTAAAAAACCCTACATTCTCAATATCATTTTTCACTCTAAAACTCCAACTTTTTCGTGCAACAAATCAAAGGGGGTAAGAGAATATCAAATTTCAGGTAAAGATTGCACTATGTCCACTACATTGCTCACATTAATCATCAAACTTTTGAAAAAAAAAGTAACGTTGCTTCCAGAGTTGTACCTCAGGAACGTGTTGAAGATGAACACTTTTGGATATACATCTCTGGAACGTGTCTGTAACCTGTTTTTTTTAACAACATATTTATAATTTTTGTTTATTTTTCTTATTGTTTACAAATAGATATGGTGCACCCCGACAATATCTCAAAAGAATTAGTTTCTATAAACGATGTTTTTCCGAATGTTCAAGGGGTTGTTGTAAAGTTAGTAGATGTCGGTGTTGACTTTAATAACAAGCAAAAGTTTGATGATCGTGATAGCATACTCACATAGATTTGTACGACTGCAACTATACTTGGGTTTTATGTGGTTATAGGAAGATCAGATAATGGTTCAGAAAGAAGAAATGCTTTTGTAACTTTTTTCCTCTCCACACCGCACCACCTCAAAATCCAAATGATCGCATCATGTGTATTAGATGGCTTGCAAAATCAAGACAGTTTGTACAAGTTTACTTGAAACCGAGATGTCGCATACCACCTACATCACCAGAATGGACAACTCATTCAACCGCAAATGTCGAGACGTGGCCAAATTGTTTTGTTGAAAGGATGCACGAACTTGAAAGATTGAACAACATTGAAAAAGAATCAAATACAGAAAAGTACAAAAGGGTACCATAATAGATTTAGCTGACGACACTTGTTTTGATTCGTTTTGAATTAGGGAAAACTCCGGAGATACACCTCTGAAACCAATAATTATGGGGTCGTTTCGTGGATATAGCTCCGGAAAAAAGTTTGATAGAAAATGGTTGGTCCATATTCACCTAGTTTTTCTATAAATTTGGGATTTCATTTGTTATCTTTCACACAAATACAAAAGTGTCTCATTTGTGCTTTCAGCCATTACTTCTTATTTCGAATCCTTACAACTTCCTTATAGTATATAGGTTCTCCATCAAGGACATCACTAGCAGAGATTAAGGCAAAAGCTGTGAGATATGCATAACCAAGTATCTGAGGTGGCTTAATGACTCTTTTCGGTCTGTCTCTAGCTAGCAAGTAGTCATCACCAGTTTCTTCATTTGCTTCAGCATCTTGTGCTTTTTCTGCAACTTCCTCTTGGTTCCCAATTTGATTACGCAAGTCATCTTCTATGTGCTCTACCTCAACAGTAACGTCTTCCTGATCTTGCTTCTCTTCAGAGATTTTTCGACTTGTACCACCATCATTAGTTTTCTTAAAATCCATCCCAGCTTCATTGATAAATACATCATAATTTATGATGCACTTCTTATGACCTGGTTCTAGGCACCATAGCCTGTAAGTCTTGACTCCCTCTGGAAACCCAAGGAACATGCATTTCACAACTCTAGGATCGACTTTGTCTTGCCTAATGTGAACATAGGCTACACAGCCAAATACTCTAAATCTGTCGATATTTGGTGGATTACCCGACCATACTTCTTCAGGTGTCTTCATCCCTAAAGCAGTTGAGGGACACCTATTTATCAGGTAGGATGCAGTCACAACAGCTTCAGCCCAAAACACCTTCTTCAATCTAGCACTAACCAACATACATCTCACCCTTTCCACGATTGTTTGATTGAACCTCTCAACTAAGCCATTTACTGGAGAGTACCTAAAGCAGCATTGTGCCTTGCAATATCAGACATAACACAATAACTGTTGAATGTATCATTGCAAAACTCAAGGCCATTATTTGTCCTTAACCTCTTAATTTTCCCGTCAGTCTGATTCTCCACTAGAGTTTTCCAACTTTTTAAGTTTTCAAAACTCTCATCCTTAATTTTCTGAATGAATATCCATAGCTTTCTAGAGTAATCAGCAATTATGGATAGAAAGTATCCTGCACCTGAATGTGAGGGATTTCTTAAAGGTCTCCAAAGATCATCATGGATGTAATCAATAGATCCATTTGTTCTTTACTAGTCTTTGTTGAACTTCACTATGCAGGCTTTACCAAATACATATGGTTAACAAAACTCCAGCTTTTCGACCTTATCACCACCTAGAAGACTTTGTTTTCCTAATTCAATTAGGACCTTTTAACAAACATGGCCAAGTCTTATGTGCTATAACTCAATCTTTGTCAAGTGCTTTGATGATGTAATATCAACTGAACCACTTATTACCGTAACTTCAAGGGAATATAAGCCTTGCTTCTTGATGCCTCTCAAGACTTCATTTGATCCCTTCATGATTCTCAGGATACCTTGCTCTCCTTTGAGCACATATCCTTTCTTGTCGAATTCACCAAGAGAAATTAAATTTTTCTTTAGGTTAGGTACATACCTGACACTTGTCAACAGGTTTTTGGTTTCATCATGGAGCTTGAACCTCACAGATCCAATTCCGACAATCTTGCATGCTTTATTATTTCCCAGCAGAACTGATCCACCATCTAGATTGCATAATTCCTCAAACACATCTTTGTTTGGAGTCACGTGTCAAGTGCAAGATGAATCCATAATCCATTCCTTGCTAGAATTGTTGCTTGAAACCACCAGGACATCAGATGATTCATAATCATCTTGAACAACAAATGCATTACCATTGTCCTTTCTATCACCATAATTTATTAGCCTATCAGGATACATCTTTCTTGTATGACCTTCCTTGTTACACTTAATAGCATGAACATCACCACCATAAGACTTTTGTTGAACTTTACCCTTCTTCTTCTTAAACTTACCATCCTTCTTCAAAAATTTTCCCTTTATAAACATACCTTCACCAATAGATGATGGCGTGTAATCATTCCTTTCATTTAAGAACTTAGAGTACAAGACCGATTGAACTTCTTCAAAGGTCAGAGACTCTCTTCCGTACAGGAGAGTTTCTTTGAAATGGGCATGGGATCTTGGTAAAACACACAACAACAACAACAACAACAATGTTTGATATTCATCATTAATGCTAACATCAATATTTTCTAGATCAACAATCAGCTTGTTGAACATATCCAACTGCTCAGTCAAGGCTTTGTCTTCACTCATCTTGAATGAATACAACAACCGTTTCAGGTAGAGATGATTGACCAAGAACTTAGTCATGTACAAAGCTTCGAGCTTAACCCACACAATTGTTGCGATTATTTCCTTTGAGACCTGCATGAGAACCTTATCATCAAGGCTCAATATGATGTAAATATGGGCTTTCTCGATCATTTTCTTGTCATTCTCTGTTAGGGAAACGTCCATGTTTTCAGATCCTTCTAGCGCTTCTAACAAACCCTGATGAACAAGAAGGGTTTGCATCTTCAAGCGCCATAATTAAAAATCATTTACTCCAGTGAATTTCTCAATCTCATACTTTGTTGATGGCATATTTTCCACGCTCACCGCACCAGTTTGTTGAGAAATTAGTGTCAAGAACAAAATAATTCTATGAGAAAGGAAGCGTTTCTTGAAAATCAAGAAACATTTTTTATTCAAGAAGAGAGAACAAAGAGAAAAGATAATAAAGATGGTTAAAATACGTTTTCTATTCACTTTCATAAAGTACGTTAATTGTTTACAAGTGAATCACAAACATCTCTCTATCAACAAGTGAGTGAACAACCTATGTATAGACTATTAGCATATGTATCTAATGTACGATGATTAATCAATTATATGACATTCATAGCTACTTCATGAAAAACACACATGTTGTGTGCTGCAATAATCATGAACAGACTTCGACTATTACATATAAAATCAAACTTTGAATACAATATGTGAATTCGACTCTATCAAATTCTGAATAATTTAACTCTATCGAATTCTAAAACTACCTTTTATAATTTTGAGTTCGATCCAATCCTAACTTATTACAACAAAGCTACAATAACTATAATCATAGGGATAAAAAACCTATTAGCTTATTAACTATTACATATTTTAATTAGCATAACTATACAGTGGATAATATTACTGAAGAATGATAGATATACTACTAATTAGATAATACAGTTAGCACAATTAAATTAAATTTTTCAAAAAGTGACAATATGTATTAGATAAATCAATTTTACAAATATATAAATATCTTGAGAAAGAAAGAGTAATTTTTTAAGGGTTTGAATAGCGGTTCTTAATGACAAAATTAGAAATCCAGTAGTCCTTTCAAAAATGATATTGGACCATATTATGAAGAGAGAGAAATTGGAACAGAACTTGAATTATTCTTTTTACCTTTTTAACGCAAAAAATATCATTCTTTTTACGTAAGAAGCATCTTTCGTCTGCCGTTGAACAAATTCAGCATTCAGAAGTTTTATTCATGTTCAAATGTTGCCTAGTTCTTGGGTTTATCGTTAGTACACCTATCTATTTGTTTTATCTTGAAAGTAGATTTAGTAAATTATTCTTAGATTTTGTTTGGAAGTTTAGATATTTAAAAAAAAAAAAAAAAAACTAGAATGATTGAGAGAAAATAATAGAAAATTTTAGATGGGGAGAATTTTGAAAGATTTATTTTTATTGAAAAACTAAAATTTTCAAATTTAAAGAATTAAAAAATGAATTTAGTAGTGATATACTATCTGTAAAAAAATTTTATAAATTTTATATTATCATTCAATAAAAATATATCATTCTGTCATATTATATAATTAATTTAAAATCTTTAATCTGACTTGATGAGATATATAATTATCATTAATTAATAGTGTAATATATTGTCAATGCATCATCTCTTTTTACTTATAAAAATTATATTGAATAGAGATTTGAAAGGCTTTGAACAATTTAGATAAATTGTTCAAATGTATATTTTTTGTTATAATATTTCAAAATTAAAAATATTTAAATGATAAACATTATTTTATCATTTTATACACACAAAAAATTCAATAAAAATTAAACATTTTTCAATGTGCAATTTTGTGATGAAACTTAGACACATTAGCTATAAATTTTTTCTTCTTTTGTTCTAGGAGTAATGTATTGTCTTTCTTGTTGCATGAGAAATTGAAATGCTTCGTTGATAGGTGAGAAAGGGCTTATAAGCATGATCTTGAATCTGACTTGAGCATAAAAATCATTAAGACCCTTGAGAAATATTATGATGTAATTTGTCTCTGTATAACTTTTGATAGTGAGAATAAGAGTACATGTGTATTTGGCTTGACAAGAACAAACAGAGAGAGAGAGAGAGAGAAAGTTTTTTAATTTCTGCCATAGTTTTTTTAGTGTAGTAAAATAATATGTAATGGAATGGTCACCCTGATTCATATTAAAAATCTCTTCTTGAAGATCCGTGATGTGAAACACATTTTCTTGGTGGTAGCAATCACGAAGCTTGACCTAAATGTCATGAGCAGTGTCCATCCACAAGACGCTTTGAGAAATATCTCATTCAATTGAGTTTGACATCCAAGCCATCACCATGGGGTTGCATCGATCCCAATCTAAAGCCAATATGTTTGTGTCATCAGGTCGAACGAGAGTCCCGTCAAGGAAACTGATCATGTTTTCGATCATAAGGCTAACAAGAGTGACCGAGACCAAGAATGATAGTTGAAGTTATTCAAAGGTGGTGAAACAATGGCAAGGCTTGGGTTATCGCTAGGGTCCATAAATTTGGGATCCAACATATCATTTTAGTAGTTGTTAGTACTGGAATGGTAGACATTTCCATTGTAAGTGGGCTTGGAAGTTTTTGGAGTTGGTGGTGATTTTTGTGATGTTTCAATTTCATGGTCTGAGTTTGCCATGAATAAGAAGGAAACAGAAAAAAATAATCACAGAACGATGATGAAAAATATAGTTTTGCATGGTGAAGCTGGGTAACAAGAAAGAAAGAGAAAAAATAAGTTATTATGGTTTCTAAGAAGTGAAATCTAGAGATTAGGGAAAAGGAAATTTAGGGTTAAAATTGAAATCTGGGTTGCTTACGTATTTAAAGAGGACAAAAAGTATGAGATTTTATCAGTATTATAATTTTTTAGTGACTTGTGTGGGAGGTTAGAGGTGGTTTGCATGTTTGAAGATGACTGAAATGGTGAGATTTTCTCGATGATGGGTGATTTCTGGTTTGACTATTAAAAAATGATATCATTTTTCTGGGTTGAGTGGAAAACAATGAGGGATTGTTTTGGGTTTTCTCTATCTTTGATAACTACTACGGAAAAGACATTTAACAACGGTTGGGAAATATATATAACCACGCAGGACCAAGCGTTGTTATGTAGAGTATGGTTGTATATATGATACTTACAATTACGGTCTTGCAATCGTTGTAATAAATTGGAAAGCACGCGCCCTATCACAACGGTTTATCCAAAAAAACATTGTGATAAAGTGATGGTTCTAGGTTCGATTCCCAGTTGCGCAGTTTTGTTTTTAATTTGTTTTCTAGACCTGCTTTTATAATTTATACCAATTTTTAACCTATATTATTGTTCACCATATCACAGTAGAAAATACAAAACACAGATTTGTGATATATCACAGTAGAAAATACAAAACACAGATTTGTGATAAAGTTATAATAATATTAATTGTATCATATTCGTCGTTACAAAAAATACAACACAGATTTGTGATACACCATAACATCATCACATGAATCTTAGGTAACCAGTACATCAACCATTTCACCATCGGTAAACATACAAACCTAATCAACTATAACATATTTCGTCATTACAAAAAATGGAATGAACACTAAAAATAAAATATAAAAAAATTCAGGTAGTCTTCAACTGTTTCTTCAGGATCTTCACCTTTAACTTCAATTCGTCCTCCTTAGCTTTGTAGGTGTTAACCATTTCCTTCTCCTCATTCAATTTCTTTACTAGTGAAGAAATTATTTGTTTTTCTCTAGGATCCATCTCGTCATCTAACAAAGGAAAGTGAGAGTATTGTTTGTATCCTTGAATCTTATACATCCCAACACAATAGAAACGGCGGCCTGGGTTCGAGTTGGTCCATGCCGTCATCAACGGAGCGTTAAGACCACACTTGTATACATACCTTGAACGATTTAAGGACCTACTTCCAAGGCTACAATCGGACTGCTGAGACATTTCAATGGAAGGATTTAATGGAAAATTTATGGAAAAGAAGACGAAAAACAAGTCAAAAGGATTTGATGGAAACTTTCATATTTCATCTAGTTCATGAAGCTATAAAGAAAAAGTACAAGGTGGATGAAGTTAACACAATGGATTCATACTTCTTGTATTTTTCTTCATAGCTACACAAATCATATGAAACATATCGAAAGTATACACTTTGTTAAGGTGGTGATGATGAATCTGAAAAATGAGAACATTCAGGAAAAAAAATTAAAACCCATTTTTAACAAGACAAGTAAACGAAACCGAATCATAAGTGTAATGAATGAACCTCAAGTAAGCGATTAGTGAAGACGAATATGAAGAGGTATTTGAAGGTTGAAGTATGTTTAGAGTTATGTTATAAGAGCGAAGAGTGAAATATGTTAGGGTTTTCTTTTGAGAGAAACGGCTGATATATACTGAATGATAGATACTTTCGCTTATATACTAAAAAAAATATCAGTTTTCATCACGGTTAGAAATTAAAACCGTCATGTAATTTTCAAATTTTACAACGGTTGTTTAATAAAACTATGGTTAAATATCTTGGTTAAATAATTTTAGATTTTAGATTTTTTTTAAAGTCCTATAACAACGGTTGATTTATTAACCGTTGCAAAATCATTTACAATTTAATTTTTAAATAATGGACTTAAATGACACACGCTAATTGTAGTCTAAAAAATTGAAAAAGTGTATTTGTTGGGGATCGAAGCCTGCTACAAAACATATATTACTACGATCTTATAACATATCCGTAGTAATAAATCCAACTACTCACTGATGCGTGAACATTATAACCTATTACAACGGTGTACATGAATCTGTTGTAAACCTGATGTTGTTGTTTGCGTGTTTTGTAGTAGTGGATGGGTGAAATCTTGGGTTTTTTTGGGTTGGTAAATAAACGTGGATAAAGAATTGTTGAAGATCTTCAAGATTCTGAGTGTTTGATGAACATTTTGTAAGAGAGATATGAGCGATTGAGAAAGATGAAGAAATAGAATGTTTTGAGAAAAATGAGGCCTCACCGTGAAGTTTTGGTAACTTGGTAAGAAAATTGGATATGGTGTAATCTTGGAAGAAGCAATAGCGATGCAACAAGATGAAATTTGAATGAAATTTTGAAATAGGTCCAGATTGTTGACATGTCTGGATGGAGATGACGCAATTGGTGCATGAAAGCCACTTGTGTAAATACTCAGATGATGGAGAATCTTGGAACTTTGGAAATGAAAATTGAGAATAGAAAAAGGAAAAAGAACGATGAATTAGTGTAGTCTTTATTGATACCATGTTAAGAGGTATCCATTGGACACCAAAAACTAATAAAAAATCTGAATAGAGATTGAAAAACAAAAAAGGAAGAAAAAATGAATGTGCATTTCTTAGCCAGCCAATGAAGTACGCTTCATTTAAATAGAACTCCTAATCCTATGTAAATAGGTAAATTTAATTAGAAATATCAATTAGGTAATTGCTCTTTCCACCTTTACATGTCATCCCACATTGACGAAAATGCAAAAATGTCTTTCATGCGTCTCAAGATGCATCTCCTGACGCACCAAAATCACACTAGAATGCGTTATTCTGATATCTACCCCATTTTGCTTAAAAAAAGTGTCTGAAGATGCATCTCCGAACACACCCAATTTTTTACAAAATAAGGGTGACTCAATAATTTCTGCTGAGATGTGTGTAAAAAAGATGTGTTTGGAGATGCATATCTGACACACCCATTTTTTCGCAAAATAAGAGTGGCTCGGTAATTTATGATGAAATATGTGTAACAAAGGTGTATCCGAAAATGCGTCGTTGAACACTAGGGACATTTGATACTTTTCACAATGGTGGGTGAGAACACGTGAGGGTGGAAAGATTGATTCCCTACCAATAAATCACAAAACTAACTTAGAGACAAAAAAGCCCAAATAAACAAAATAGTTTTAATAAATATATATAACAAACTAGTTTTAACAAAGATAATTTCTTATGGCACCCTATAGAGTGGAAAAACACCCTATGAAAAATTGAAATTTCCCTTCAGATTGCAGAGATGTATCTCCATAATAAGTTGATAAAACACTGAGTTGCATGATCACACATTCATACTTGTTTTCCACTCCAAACCCTCACCAAATCCCTTCCATTTTCAATCCTTATTTTCACTCAAAATCTTCAATCTTGTGTTTAATCACAATAAAGGGAGCAAAATAAGTTGAAATTCCAGGTACAAATAATTTATTTCAAGCCTCATTGCTCACATTAATCTTGTTTTTTGTCTGAAAAAATGTTTATTTATTTTGGAGATACATTTCCGAAATGAGTATGAACTCATCTGAAAATGCATTTTCGGTATCAATTTGTGTTCATTTTTCAGCTTCGTTTACAGAATTAACACTTATTTACTGTTCTGTGGTAATTATTTTCATTAGATATGATGCACCCTGATATTTTTCCCTAAACATGTTGTGTCTCGAATGTTAAGGTGTTGTTATGAATGCGGTAGATGTTGGCAACCAATTTAAAAATGGATTCGTACGAAGGTCTCCAAACTAGGATTTGTTACGGTAATTGGATGATTCGATAATGGTTGAGATAAAAGATATTCTTTTGTGACAATGACGTGCGAAAGAAGCGTAAAAATATAAACCCAATCTCCAAAATTTTAAACGAGACGAAACCGATTCAATAAAATGTGAGTGTTCCTCTAAGTTGCGTGGTTATATGTTGGCAAACAATAAATGGAGATTTAATGTCATATGTGGTTCGGATAACCATGACTTTTGTGAAAAGTTAGTAGACCATCCAATTGTGTGCGCCTCATGCCAGAAGAGAAGGATTGTGTTGTTGACATGACATTGAATTTGGTTCAATCTAAAAATATACTTGCAACTTTGAAACATAAAATACCGGAAAACATCTCAAATATTAATCAAGTGTATAATATTCGGTACCAAACTAGCAAGGCGTTCAGGGGATAGAAATGAAATTCAACAACTCTTGAAACTGTTGGATGATAATAATCATGTGCCTAGGTACCGAACGTGCAAGGATGGAGTTACTGTTAGAGATATATTTTAGACTCATCCATATTCCATCAAGTTGTTCAACATGTTTCCTACTATGCTCATAGTTGACTCAACATACAAGACTAATAAGTACAAACTTCCATTATTGGATATGGTTGGTGTTACCTCTACTGAGAAGATCTATTTTGTGGGGTTTGCATTTCTAGAGAGCGAAAAAAAAAGGATAATGTTATTAGGCCTTAGAGGTGTGTCGGGCAATGTTGAAGGATCAAGAAAAGATGTCTAAAGTGATTGTTGCTAACTGCAATATCACGTTGATGAATTCGGTTGCAAAGATATTTCCTACTTCTTATGCATTGCTTTGTAGGTATCACATAATAAAGAATGTGAGAAGTCGGGTTAAACCCATAGTAGGGACGAAACAAATAACGTCTAAAGATGGAAAATGGTGAAGGCGGGTGTGGTTGTGGAAAAAAAATAATGGATGCATGGAATTGTATAGTAAATTCTTCTATTAAAGAGTTATATGTTGATTCTGTTATACATTTCAGGAAGGTTTGTGGTCCATATTTGTCTACATGCATGGAAGAACGGTGAAGGCGAATGTGGTTGTGGAAAAAATAATGGATGCATGAAATTGTATAGTAAATTCTTGATAGAATTTTTATGATACACATTTGTCTACAACTTCTATAACTTTAGGGACTCTGTTTTTTTATCTCACACAAACAGAAAATGTCTCAAATGTCACAAATAAACATCATCTGGTATATCGCAAATGTCTCCTTCTGCAGCGCGACACCAGAGCAAAAGTTTAAGCTCAACGAGTACACTTTTTTTTGCATATCTGAAATATGAAGTCCATAACCCCTACCTCACGGAGACAGTCGAAAAATTGTGAAACTCAAGTACCTTTCACCGTCGATTGACAACAAAGAAAAGATTGAGTTCAACAACTTTGAGCTCAAGACATATGTAAATGTAAGGACTATGTAGAATACATTTTTCTATTTCGAAACAACAGTTATATTCGAGTTGGAAGCAACGATTTTAAGATCGGTCGAAGATATTGTGAAGATGTTGAAACGTCCACCTAGATATTTAAGTATAATGTTGCATTTTATATTGAAATCATCTATGTAATACTGATTTCATGTTACAAATGGTAATACTGAAATGCATTTATGGACAGATTCCGGAGATACATCTCTGGGTTAATAAAACTCAACTTTTAGGGTGTCACTTGGATTGAACTAGACTATGTGTGTACTAGATGCGTCCGAAGATGTATTTTTAAAATCTAAAAACATTTTAGTATTTTCATGTGATGCATTAGAAAATTCCCTTAACAAATATATCGCAAGTTGTTGTGCAGAACCCCAGGCAAAGGCTGAAAAGCATTTGAGTGCCCTTGAGTTATATTGTTATGAATCATACATTGAATAGAAAAGAAATTTCAATGTGGTACCTAATCTTTGAGCTCTCCCACCTACTTAATAAGTTACTAATCTTTGAGCTCTCCCACCTACTTAATAAGTTAGTTTTTCAGACTCTCCTCATGAACTTAAATCATAATAATTTACGTTTTTATTGAAAGTTGAAGTGCATAAATGGGTTATTAGTAGATTAGATTAAGGTTCACCGCCAAATACTAACTGATCGATGAAGCCACAAAAGAGAAATAGCTACCACCAGGTTAGAGTCTACACAGTAAACTTTGTCGTGAGAGTAAGTTCTTATAGGGATTGACAATCTAATAAGTCTCACATTTAATAGAAAAAATAAATTCATTGTAGTAATTAAGTCGCGAGACTCTCCGACTTAATTGATTAGTCTTTTGAATTGGCCTTTTTCGTTCTTTTAGTGAACTAACAGTCTTTCTCAATGTCGACAATGTGTTTAGACATTTCATTTGATGAGAAATTTGTTGCGCATTGATCTGAATTCTGAAAGCTACACTTTAAGAGGATGTGAATTATTTGAACTAATGTGCCAGAAGCTTCAAAATCCAATTACCAGTAATCATTACAAGAGCATTCCCCATTAACAAAGTGATGAAAACGGTTAGCATCCCTAACGATAATTTCCCTCTTAACTATTTTTGATATGTATTTGGTGACAGTATGACAGTCAACACAAACTCTAAGATTTTTGGTGATTCTAATCAAGCTTCCGTATGGCGTGTTTAAAAGACCAAATGCTATAGCTAATCTCTCACTATGTCCCCATAGCAACTGAACCTTCATTGATTCATTTACATCGTGAAGAACACAACTGGTATCAGGAACATAACCAGAAGCCTCCACCTCGAGCCTCAAGTTTTCTAATAACTGCTTAATATTTCCCCAACCAGGATGTGAATCATCACCAGCAAAAAATGTGTATACTTGGTTACCTAGTTCAATTAAACTAAAAGCCGGTGTTTTCTTCAGGCCCCTTGTCCTCATGAGTCCCCTTATGTAATTAACCGACTCCCATCTTCTAGCTTCAGAATATATATTTGACAGCATTATGTAAATTCCTGTGTTCAAGTAATCTAGAGAAATTAATTTATCTGCAACCTGTATTCCCATGTTAATATTTTTATGGATTCTGCAACCACTGAGCAAAGCTTCGAGTACATCCGTGCTCGGTTCAATGGGAATTTGTTTCACCAATGAATCTGCTTCGTCGAGACAGCCTGCTCGACTAAGAAGATCGACAAAACAAGCATAAAGTTTGTCACTAGACTTAACATTATGATCTCTTTCCATAGAGTGGAACAAAATCCTACCCTCCTCAACGAGGCCCGAGTGACTGCATGCTGTTAGCAGAGAAATAAATGTAGTTTGGTTTGGCTTGAGCCTTTCGTCTATCATTCTATCATAGACACCAAGAGCCTGATGTCCTTGGCCGTGCATTCCGTAACCCGTGATCATAGAGTTACAAAGTATAACATCATTTAAATGGAATCCCTTACAGAATAGCTTCTCGGCAGAATGAATTTTACCACACTTGGCATACATATCAATCAAGGCTGAGATATTAACAGCATTGAATGTGTAACCATGACGGATCAAATGAGCATGCACACTCCTTCCTTTCTTGAGAGATCCTAGGTGAGCACAACAATGCACGAGACTAACAAGAGTGACAGAATTGGCAGCAACATTTTCTTCTTGCATCTGACAGAATAACTTCAAGGCATCCTCTGCATAGCCATTTTGTGATAAACCCACAAGCATAGCAGTCCAAGTAATTACATTCCTTTTTTCCATTGTTCTGAAAACATTAGTTGCCTGTTTTATGGCACCACACTTAGAATACATGTCAACAATTGCAGTGGATAAAACTATATTTGATTCAAGTCCCTTTCTAATGATACAAG
Source organism: Lathyrus sativus (assembly GCA_963859935.3). NCBI lineage: Eukaryota > Viridiplantae > Streptophyta > Magnoliopsida > Fabales > Fabaceae > Lathyrus > Lathyrus sativus. Next base: position 564,700,236 of record OZ012741.1, read on the forward strand.
CATGGAGGACTTTTCCATTTTCCAAATCAGATGTTTGAGAAAATCCCCGAATAAGGCTAACCAAAGTCCCCGAATCAAACCCAGCACCACTTTCGACCAGTCTATGAAAGAGAGCAAAAGATTCAGGCACCATACCATTTTGAACACATCCAGAAATCATAGTATTCCATGAAATCAAGGTTCTACTTTGCATGCTATTGAAAACCAGAAAAGCACGGTCAGTGTCCCCCACATTACAATACATATCAACCAATGAAGTAAGCACAAAAACATCATCGCCCATGCCTAATGCAAGTACAAAAGCATGAACACACATTCCAAGTTTCTTCATTCCACTTTCACCACACGCTTTGAGTAAGCTAGCCATAGTCACAGTACTTGGCCTTACCCCACAACCAATCATCTCAACAAACATTAGAACCGCCTCCTTGAAAAGAAAATCCTGCACATAACCTCCAATAATCGAATTCCAACAAACAACATCCCTTTCAGGCATCCCATCGAAAACCACTCGCGCCTCATCAAGATTCCCCAATTTCACCAAAAAGTTAATCACCGAACTACCAACATGAGGATGCAAATGAAACCCCTTTCTAACAGCCATCCTAACAACTTCCATACCAATCTCCTTATCGAATAAAACAGTGCAAGCCTTAAGAGCAAAAACACATGTGTAACTATTCATTTCAATATCACAGGACCCCATCATTTTAAACAACCTGGGAACCTCCTCATATTCGCGGTTCTTAAGGAATCCACCCATCATAGCATTACATAGCATGGTTTCCGGATGAGGACATTGATCAAACACCTTGTATGCAGAGTTGATAAAACCCAAATCGGAATATGATTTGATAAGTTTTGTGGCCAGAAAGTGTTGAGTGGATACACAGTTTATAATAATCTGTGCGTGGATGGACTTGACATGGATGAGGGTGTTCGAGAATTCGCGTAAGAGTGAGGAGAAAATGGAAGAATGTTGTTGGTTGAATAATGAAGCATGTTGAATGGTAGAAAATGGTGCAGCTTTGTGAATGAGCCTGTAGCTACAGAATGTTCTGGATTTCGCGATGTTAAAATATGATAAAGGCATCAACCATGGGAAAGAAGTGCAACTTCAAGTTAAGTGCTTAAGCATTCCACAATGATATTTTGATTTAAACTGCCTTAAGCATTGTGTGGGGCTATATTTGTAGTAGTACATTTTAAATGAGTTAAAATCTTTTTTATTTTATGTCTCCAATGATATCTCTTAGGTATTTTTAAATTTTTGTAGGCACTAAAATTTTGAAGACCATGAGCTATAGAGTCGGTCGGATTCTAGATATGAATATTTTATTTTTTAACATTTTTTCTAACGTTTACTTTTTTATTGGGTAAAATATATGTGGATCTTTCATTTCGAAAATGAATCTCACATAAAATGATAAGATATATAGTATTTCACCAATAAAAAAGTGAGTATCGAAGAGAGTATTGAAAATTAGGGCAAAATCCAATGACAAGAGACAATGATGAACAAGTGTAAAAAATTGAGAGAGGGAGAATTAGAGAGAATTTAGTAAAAATGTGACATTATTATTAACAACTCAAATTAGGATATTTATACATTAATATATAATTGTACAACTAATCAACTAAATCAAAAATCAAAAAATTTGAGGATGTAATTGATTACATAAAAGTTGAAACTGATTATATGAAGTTACTATCTAATTATGGCAATGATGGTAACCGGTTACATTAAACTTGCAATCGATTACTGATCATTTCAATTATATGTTCCAAAATTGTAAGACGTTAAGTGTATATGTCTTTTTAGTTATATGTTACTCCACATATATTAATTTATCTAACATATAACTTTTAACTCACATTTAAAAATCAATTATTTAAAAATTGATAGGATTGAAAATAAGTTAAATCAACTCGAAAATAATTTGAGACTCTATTTGATAATTAGCTAGTTAAACTTGCATGCAAATAAGTCAAACTTATATGTGTCCATTTAAAACTTGACATTTGTAGTTTAAAGCATCATGAAGATTTCAAGACATAATTCTCATATTTATATAACATATTTTAATTAGATAAGTCAACAAGATAGAATTCTCACAATGTTCAATTTTCTCTAGTTAAAAAAATTCCTCCAACAATGGTATTAGAGTTTGGTTTGAGTGAATGATTGACTCACTTGTATCGAAAGTACTCCTCACAATTGGTGATTAGGAGGTGTTTCGTTGAAGAGTATCAACGGCGGTACAAGTGTATGTGAATGAAAAGAGCTTTCGTTTAAGGGTAGCATTGTGGATAAACTCACACTTGAGGGCAGTGTTGAGTATAACAAGTGTGAGTAGTATGGGTGATAGTTTCACATTGGCATTTATAAGTGAGAGAATCCACACACCTATCACCTTAAATTTTTGGATGAATATGTGGTGTGTCTCTCACAAAGGTGTTTCTCAAAGAAGGAAGTCCCGTAATGTTCAATGCTCGTTAGTGAAAAAAAATTCTCCAACAATCCAAACATTATTGTAACTATGTAGAGACACATTGAGGTAGTGCAAAGTTTTCAAACCACGCCACCTTCTAATCCATAACTTAAACTAAGTGATGTGTAACTTCGAAGAACTTAAATTTTATATAGTTTTAGACTCTCTCCTCCTTTACAAAACTAAACGATATAAAATATTTCCAGCATATATATTTTCAATCAACCATAACACTTACGACTTTCAATTTGTTGTACTACTTTTATTTTATATATTTATGCGGCGATTAAAAAAAATACAATATTTTAAGTTATGTTTGTTTAAATAAAATAGTTTTTATATCATTTAAAAGTTAAAAAAAAATTACTATTCTATTTCTTGTAAGAAATATAAATTCATAGTAAAATGAATATTATAAGTTTAAGTCGTGATATCGCATTTAGTATTCATAGAAGAAAAAAAAAAACAAAGTTGTGTTAACAGTTGGATTATTGTTTAACTTCACTTTTCTTTTGGATGTATTTTGGTTTCATTGGATTAGGTCTAGTTGGGAAAAAAAGCATAGAGATAAAAGATGAACAAATAATAATACAAAAGATTAACGTGAAAACTCAAAAATCGGAGAAAAAAACCACAACTGTTGTCAAATGACAACAGGAGAATAACACTATGTGAAAATAATTGCAATACATAAATTACCTTCAATCATCCAAGACCCCAACGCACATCCACTTTCCAAAGCAAATATTTAATCATCTCTCACAACACACTAATTCAAGAGTATAAGAGAAAATATAAAAAGTCAAATACAATGTTAAAGTGTTTTTGACTGGTACGTCTTGTAGCGAAGAATTTGAATTTTATATATATATATATATATATATATATATATATATATATATATATATATATATATATATATATATATATATATATATATATATATATATATATATATATATATATATATATATATATATATATATATATATATATATATATATATATATATATCTTTGAACTCCCTCTTCTTTCATAAAGTTAAGTGATGTGTAACTTCGAAGAACTTAAATTTTATATAATTTTGGGCTCTCTTCTCCTTCACAAAACTAAACGATATAGAATATTTTCAACATATATATTTTCAATCAACCATAACACTTACGACTTTCAATTTGTTGTACTACTTTTATTTTATATATTTATGCGGCGATTAAAAAAAATACAATATTTTAAGTTATGTTTGTCTAAATAAAATAGTTTTTATATCATTTAAAAGTTAAAAAAAAAAAATTACTATTCTATTTCTTGTAAGAAATATAAATTCATAGTAAAATGAATATTATAAGTTGAAGTCGTGATATCGCATTTAGTATTCATAGAAGAAAAAAAAAAAACAAAGTTGTGTTAACAGTTGGATTATTGTTTAAAATTTAATACTTAACTAAATTCACATTTAAAAATTTCACACTATTCTATTAATTCAATTCAGTTAGTAATCTGACAGAAGGTCAATGCATCTATTAACACTTCACGTCAAAGAGCCATGAGAAGAGGGCTGCCAATAGACCAGATCATCGCTGAGTTGATGACCATTGACCAGCTCATTATCAATGAAAAGTGTAATGAAAATCGTTTCTCTATTTGTTTTCACTAGAATCTAAAACAAAAAGGTAAATACTAGAAGATTTTCTAGGAAAAAAATCAACACAGATAAGGATTTTGAGATTCCTTCCAAAAAGCCACGACTCAAAATGTAATTTAAATATTCATCAAGTTAACAAAAGAACGTGCCTACAAGTTATGGCTCGTCTAATAAAATAGTGCAGCTAGTTATGCTCCTACCATGATTGATCATATCAGAGGGGAAAAAATAAACAAGAAATCCACTTCAAAAAACATTTTTTATTAAACAGATTCCAATAATTTTAGAAAGATAAGGATGATAATTGTTTTGCTGGTGATAATCAATTCTTAGAAGTTTATACTTTCTGGATTCTGTAAACTTCTTATGAATACTTTTAAAATGATAAAATATCGGTATCGTATTTGGTATTTATATCATATGTGTATCCCATACCGGGTACCCGGTGCCCGTATCTATGCATTTGTATCCCACTTCCATTTTCACCAAGAAAATATACTATTTGTCCACTTCCACCAAGAAACTTTTATAATAAGATATAATATATTTCAAATCTTAATCATTAATTTTTATGATTATTATATGAATAGTCCAAAGCAATAGGTCTATGGTGGATAAATATTTTGATGGGACCATGGTAAATGCTTGAGAATATCGTCAAACAGTTATTGTTTAAAACAGAACCAACAAATCAAGAGGAAAACAGAAACATCTGTGAGAATTTCTTGGAGAAACAATATATATATTAATTTGATTTCTTTACACGCTGATACAGATGTTGAAAAAGTACAACACAGGAAAAGAAGGAAAGAATAAACTGGACCAATGAGGCTGATTTTCTTATTTCATCCTCAATTGATTTCATCAGTTTGCATACCAATGTGAAAAATTATGTCAAATAATCAGAAATATATTAAATATGTAAGGGTTCTGCCCCATTCAAAGCTGTTGTAACTTACGAAGATGCTCCAATAATGAAGTAGCCTTCCGTTTGGCTCTCTCTGTACCGGTTCGAGCAAGTTCAGAAAGTGGTATAACAGCACCAAGTCTACTGATACAGGAAAGATTATCAGTATCCCTCTTGCACAGAGCAAGTAAAATGGCAGCTGCATTCTCTTTGTTGCGAGGCAATCCGGTTCTCAAAAGATCTATTAAAACTGGTATAGTGCTGGCTTTTACTATGGAAACCTTTGCCTCTTGGTGGCTGGCAAGAACTGACATTATTGTAAGAGCTTCGTCAACCATTGATTTGCTTGAATCTGTGAGCATCTTCAACAGTGCTGTGATGATCCCGGCCCTTATGGCTCTGCCTTTGTTCCCTTGATATATGCATAAATTGAACAATGCTGTTGCTGCATCTTTCTTGCCTCGAGGGCTTCCGTTTTGGAGCAATTCTACCAAAGCTGATATAGCTCCGGAGGCTCCAATTATTATTTTGTTCTCGTCCGCAAGTGACAAGCTAAAAAGAGTTGCTGCCGCGTTTTCTCTTGCTTCCATGGTTCCAGCTCGGAGGACTTGAACAATAGATGGAATTGCACCGGCAAGCATTATAAGTCCTTTGTTGTTTTCGTATATAGAGAGGTTGAGAATTGAAGTAACCGCGTTTTCTTGTGTCATTACATCTTCTGAAGTTAAAAGGTTGACTAGAATTGGAATTGCTCCAACTTCAGCAATTAGTATCCTATTGTCAGTGCTTCTTTTGGATAATGATCGAATCTCAGCAACAGCTGCTCTACACTCTTCAGTGGATCTGCAGGAGAGCTTCCGGACCAGAGCTTCAATTGCTGCAATGTCACCCGTAACATCTCTGAACGACCCATCACTCTTTTTTATTTTTCCATTTGTTAGTCCAGTTGGTTGCTCAATGTTGTGATCTATACACCACTGAGAAACAAGGCTCCTTAGAACATAATTTGGTGTAAGGGTCAAATGTTGGAGCTTCTGCTGAGTTTTCGGACATGTTGTATTTCCACAATCAATCCATCTCTGTATATAAGATCTCTCATATGTCTGCAGACGGAAAATACGAGTGAAATATTAATGGGATGAAAATTTTGCAGGAAAATTAAACGCCTTGTGTTTTATGCATCATCTGAAATGAACTTTACCTGACCAGTAGCCACGATAACAGGATCCCTCATTAATTCCAACGAAATCGGGCAAAGAAAATCTTCAGGAATTACAATTGCTTCAGGCTTTTTAACTTCAGGCAGATTCTTGCTCCCAGAAATTTGCTGACTTTCAGGAGCAGCTATATTCGATAATGAAACCTCATAAGAGGCATGGATGCTCCTTGTTCTTTCCAATCGAGATCCTGCCCCATACGCGCTGCAGCTTTTCCCTTCATTGCTTTTAAGAATGCTACCTAGTTCTGATAGATATTCAGGACAACTGTTCTGTTTATGCAATCCACTCATAGATTTGCCAAATACTTGATTGATTTCTTGAGCCAGGGGCTGGGATAAACCATCACACGGCATTTTAGAAATCATAAACCCATATTTATCTGTGGCTCGTCTCAACTGTGATCTCACCAAATCCACCTAGAAAACTAGATGTTATCAGTAGATTCACTTAAGAAATTTGCAAATAAAACAGTAGTATCTATCAGTAATGAAAGAAATAAAACCACATTTAGACAAATTCTACCTGTTCTTTGACTTCTTCGGAGATGTCCAAATCATCATATGGTAAACTGCTTAATAGTTTTTCCAATTTCCAGGTCACACACTGAAATTGGAAGATAATCGTCTTTGCAGCTTCATCCTTAAATCAAGATAGATCAAATTTCAGAAACGCACGTATACACGCCGGTACAAATTACAGCATTAGTAACATTCCAAGTTACACAATCTCTGAGAAATTCAAAATCATCTTTATTTGAAGAATATACTGTCACAATATAAATATCAAAATTGTTATATTTAGACACAAAAAGCTGGCACCAATAATCACCACAGTATATTCTACTATTTTGATTTTTTTGAATTAATTTCTTCTCTCTCAATCAAATCAACTCTTGAATTATTCAAGTTTACTGTGTCATTTGCATCTAAAATCTAACCATCATTCCTCAATAGAAATTTACCAATACACAAAATGCCAATCAAAACAACTATTCCAGTGAATCAAATAGTACCTATAAACTTCGAACACAATACTGATACTACACTGTGAAACCGATAATAATTTGAAAAAACTGATAAGTTATTCGTAATTACAAGTATCGGATGTCAAACACTAACTCGGACACGCACTTTTTCAAATTGAATCTAACATTTTCTCAATTAAAAAATAAAAAATCCAAGCAGTGAATTACAGATCTAAATTACAAACACAACAAAAAAACGAGCATTAGATCGAAAACTTACCGAAGATGAATTGGAGCTGAAATTCTTCGCTACAGATAACAACCGTTTAGCAGATTGAAGAACAACCACTAGATCAGAGGACCACGAATCCTCCGAATCAGAAACAGTACCTGAAGAGCTTGAAGCAGAACAATTCACCTTATTCAACTCCCTAATTTCCTCAAACAAATAAGTAAGAAGAGAGATCCGCCGAACCAGATCGGTACAGTCTTTTCTGAACATCACATCGGCGGTGAGTGAAGACGAATCACCTCCACCTCCAGTACACATTCCGGTGATGTCATGAACCAAACATAAAAGCTCCGGTGTGTTATCTCCGGCGAACTCGCCGGCCATATTTTGCTAGCTTGTGTTGAAGGTGAAGTCGGAGAGAGTCTAATAAGGTTCTGTTATGAGAGTTATGAAGGTTCGACACGTAACGATAATGCTGAATGAGTAATAATTAATCACTGTTATAATAATTAATAATTAATAATTAATATTTGAATGAGTTCTTGGCTTCACGTTCTTCGGTTTTTCTTATTATTAATTAAAGTATTTAATTAAATTTGGAGAAGAAACGGTGGGTTTAATTAGTTAATGAAAGAAAGGGATAATTAGCGGGAAGCGAGAATCTCGGAGAGGGTAGAAGTTGGAGATGATAATGAAAGATAGAGAAAACAGTAGGATACAGTTGGGTTTGGAATATTGTGAATTGTAATGCAACCGACTACTGTTTTTTATTTTATTTTACTTTATAAATAAAGTTTTTTTTGTTTAATTTTGTTTTTCTATTGAAATTTTGGATGCCAGCATAGGTCTTTCTAATATTTTACTTTTTATTAGAAAAAGATTTGTTTTTTTTATGATAAATAGTAAAAATGGAAAAGAAAAAAAAAGATTTGTGACCTATGTGGAAATAGTATGTATTGATAGTGTTTATGGGAAAAACAAATGGGAAATAAGTTCTATCAAGTTATCAAACACGGTGGTATCCTAGAACATCTGTCCCATGATGATTAATTGGTTACAATTTTTTCCGTCATCTGTTAGTTGGATTATTAATACTTGTAATGGATTGTTTAAATTGATAATGAAATCTCACCTACCAAGAGCGTTGTGATTTGAGTATCTTTGAGTTTAAATCTCTAATGGTATGGTCTTACAAATTTCAACTCAATTTGTTATGGATTATGGATTGCAACGTCTTTAGCCCAGCACAATTTCCATAAAACAAGTTTATTTAAAGTTAATGCAATGTCTTTAGCCCAGCACAGTTTCCATAAAACAAGTTTATTGAAAGTTAATGGGGGAGGGGCGACATGACATTGCGGACATGTGGTCTAGCAGTTCTTATTTTCTCTAATGTTATAATATTACTAAAAAAAACGTGTCAAGTCATAGTTTAAGTAAATTTGACATAACTCTCTTATAACATTCTGTAATGTTTTTATCAAGTATTTAGAGTGATTTCGATGAAATATCAAATAAAAGTGAAGTAAAAGTGTCAAGGAATAGTCAAAATTGACCAAGGGAAGAGAATTGAAGAAAATAGCAAAAACTGAAGAGAGAGAAAAAAAGGGAAAACAAAAAGACGAAAGCTATTGGATTTCTCGCGCGTCATCTTGGGCACGATGGGACTGCATCGCGGGTGCAATTTTGGGCATCGTAAACGTGGTGAACTAAATAGATATGGACTGATTCTGACGCGTTCTAATGCACTTTTTGGCTATAAAAAGACTATTTTGGTACATAGTTAGAGGATCTTGCGTTTTTTACTAAAAGTGACGGAAAAAGGTACTCGGAGACGATTTTGATAGCATTCGAAGTCATTTGAGGTCAAACTTTTCAAGGATTTCACATGTTATTTTCATCTTATTGCATAGTATTTTATTGTATTATCATGAGTAGCTAAATTTCACTAAATTAGGTTTTGTTTAATGAACTTGTTTTGAACATATTGGATAATATGTTTTAATTTAATGTTATATGGATAATTGAAGTTATATTTTTATTTAACAACTTTTATTTGTAATGCTTATTATATATGGACGCATTGATTGTATGATTTTAGACGAGTAAGAATTACTGACCATAAGCCTATGAACCTGACATAGGATAATTAATCTACTTAACCAGTTAAATAAGGATATGAGACCTCTAGTAATGGCATATGAATTAACGTACTATAACATCGTCTCACTTCACTTACGTTGTTTGAATAGGAGTAGAAGACCTCTAGTAGAAGTTAGTGAGTTGTACACCAAAGGATTAGGTACAGAGGTCTTGTTAGTACGCCGTGAAAATATAAAGACTTTACCATTCATATAATGCATTAAACATCAATAAAAGATATACAAGGGATTCACACAAAAGCAAATCGCTTTCTCGCATTAATTTCAGAACAATTTATACTTTTGCATTAAAACGCGAAAACCCCACAATCTTTAATTTTAAATTTGCACAATCGTAACTTTGTTAGATATAAATTCATGTGGATATGATCTTTACCTTGATTATTTCGATACTATCGGTACACTTGCTGAAAAGTCATCAAGTTTTTGGTGTCGTTACTGAAAATTGTTGATAATTTCGACAAGGCAACGCTTGTGTGAAGTTTGTTCCTTTTTATTATTTTTATATTTAGATTTAAATTTTAGTTATTCCTATTTCTTAGTTTGTTTAATTTTTCTTTGTTTCTTTTTATTTTCCTTTCATTTTTATTTTTATTTTTATTTTTTATTTTTTTTTATTTTTATTGTTATTATTAGTTACTCTTTGTCTAATGCAATACTTGTCGTACTTTGAAAAATGAATGCACAATCTCGTGAAGAACAATCACACACTCGTGGGATGGACTTAACAGATTTGCCACCGATCTTTATTTATTTCCATAGAGGGAAAAGAAAAATATCGAATAAAACCGTTAAAAAGAAAGACAATGATATGGTCATCGCATCGCAACCAATATTAGGGTTCGATAGTCGGTTACGCAAGGGGAAAGTATTATCACCCCTCACGTCTGTTGTACTCAACAGGAACCGTTAGGTTAATTATGCGTGTTAGTGTTTGCTTAAAAGTTATATTTCTCAGTTTATTAAAGGGGAAGTAAAGAGAATAGGACCTAAATATATTTTTATTACTAGGGGAAAAAAAAGAAAGGGACCTAAAAATATTTTTATTACTAAGGGCAAAAAAAGAAAGGGACCTAAAAAGGTTTTTATTACTAGGGGGCCTAACGAGATTTTCATCCCTTCTCATACTTATCCCAAAAGAGAAATCAAGGCAGACGTAGTTCTGGATAAAATAAAATTTATTTGTTGATCGATTTTAGCGAAAACTATCTTGTATTAATCGACGGAAAACACTGTTTTACCCAAAACACGCGAGGAGCGTGCGTTTTCATCACATTGAATGGATTTACGAATCAACATTCACGGGAAAACGTCACTTATCTCAACTCAAAGATGTGGATAAAGCATTTCTCTGCATTATCTTAAGACAAAATGTCTTTCATTTTTGAAAAGGTTTGAAGGATCGCAAGATGGCGAGGAAAAATAGGTTTGATGTGTTGGATGTTTTGTTGGATGATAATTGTTCGGATGGTCGAGTAACGCAACTCGTATCCAAATAATCGAGGAGACGAATCGAAGGCTCCATACCATTTTCTTTTTCATCTAAGTTATCGAGGAGATGATAATTTGATTTGATTTAAGGTGAATAATATTATGAGTATTTTAAGATATGACAATTTTTTGACTAATCGAGTAAGGAAACTCGTACCCGAACAATTGAGGAGAGGAATCGAAGGCTCCAGACCACCTCCCCTTTTCATCTTTAATGAAATGGTGTTTGATAATGTTAAGTGTTTTGATGAACGACGAACACTTGAATGGCCGAGTAAGGCTACTCATATCCAAGCATTCGAGAAGGGAATAGAAGGCTCTAGACCAATTCTTTTTGTTTAAGTAATTGTGAAAATGATTTGAATTTGATCGGGTTAGAAAGCGATTTGAGATGAATTGAGGGGAAGACCTACTTGGGGCTGGGTTAAGGTTATGGAATTTTGGAAGAACTTAAATACAAACTAAAGTTATTACTCACAAGATCAAAATTCCATAAAAACAAGTGTATGTAAATAAAAGGTGTTCATTGTAAGAAAGTCCAAGAGTAAACTATGTGAGTGTGTGTAAGACAAAATTCATTAGAAATCCCAAGAGTAAGCTATGTGAGGTTGATGGCGATGCTAAAAGTGATCGACTTACAAAGGTGTTAAAATGGCCTCGACATTGAATCGAGAATTATTTTATCTTTTTGAAAATGGTTTGATATGATTTTGAGAAAAGGTTCTTATTTAAGTTGCTTTCTTGATCCATAAATAATGGCCACTAGTAACACTACTGCATCTATGTGTTGATGCATGCGGAATGAAAAAAAAATTATGCACCAGCCTGTAACATTTATGAGCTGATGCATGCTAAATGAAAAATAATTTCCTACATTATTTGTTCAGTATGAGTTGACCTGTAGTATCTATAAGTTGATGCATAAAACTCATTTTGACCTAAAATATTGTTTTTAACTTGGTAAATGATTTTAAACAAATAAGGATGATTATGCACTCCTAATCATGAAAATGCACACCTAGATTGAGAAGATACCGTCTAATGTACCCAAATATTAAGTATCCTAGTTTTGACATTAATCAAAACATACTCCTAGAAGGGAAATTGACTCACAATACATAGTCATTTTGCCGCCATTTCTTTCAAATCTTCATGATGTCTTTCATGTGTCACAGTTGAGAAAGTATATTCTTGATCCGTCTCATGTGATTCAAGTGGACAATGTGAAAGTTAGAGAGAACTTGACCATTGAGGCATATCCCTTTAGAGTAGAGGATCGCAAAGTGAAGCACTTAAAAATCAAGGAAATTACGATGGTGAAAGTAGTGTCGGGAGGATGTAACGCCCCGATTCTGAATTCCCATTTTTATTGAGTTCTTATTTGATTTATTGAAGTGATTATGTTATTTATGTGAAATTTGTGTGATAATATGTTATGTTTACTTATTGAGCTATTTTTGCCGACTTTGAGAGTTTCGGGTAAAAATAGGTTGGAGGGTATTTAGGGCATTAGTAATAATATTAAGTGGATATTTTGTGAGAATTAATTGATAAGTGTGTGGAAAGAATTTGGGAGGAAAGAAATAGAATATGAGTATATGAGAGAAAAGAGAAAGATAGAAATATTAGGAAGAAAATCAAGAGAAAGAAAAGAGGAGGAGAGAAAAGAAGAGAAAGTGGAGCAAAACCTAGAATCATCAAGAATCAACCTTAGCTTGCGATTAATCAGGTAAGGGTGAGAAGTTTTATCATCTTCATAATGTGTATGATCATGTATTTGCTAGATTAGATTTATTGGATTGTTTCTATGTTTCCATTTCTAGGTCGGAAGTTGATTTAATCAGTAGAAACTGAGTTTTATCGGTTAGGATTTGGAATAGACGGTGTAGTATAGTCGGGTGATGAGTGGGTTGTACTACTGGAACTGATTTGGATTAAATCGGTTGGTTTGTGAGGTTTGGGCTTTTGGACAGCCATGGGAGTTCTGAGTTCGCAGGTTCGCCAGGCGAATGGCAGCGAAGCTTCGCCGGGCGAAGCCCAGCGAGCAGCAGGCGAACCAAGTCAGAAGCATCCACCCTGTCTTCGCTGGCAAGTTCGCCAGGCGAATGAGTGTGGCGAAGGTTCGCCAGGCGAGTGTGCTGGCGAGTGCTAGCGAGTAATTCCAGAATAAATCCCAGTGGTCTTCGCTGGCAAGTTCGCCAGGCAAACGGGTAGCGAAGGTTCGCCAGGCGAAGGTTAGCGAACACAGCAAAATATTTTCTTTTCTTGTGTTTTCCATTCGTGGATCGGTTGTGTGGTTTGGTTGTGATCATTCCTTGTCTGAGATGGCTAATTATGTGTGGTTATATGTTTGTGGGTAGCCGTATGGTGTGAATCCTAGTTTGTGAATTGTGAAGTGTGAAATGTGGCCGTTTGGCAATTTTGTGCATTATTCGAATTAAGTAGAGATGCATGGCGAGATTGATTGTGAATGTGAACCATGTATGAAAATTGGTGTGAATGGATGATGAATATATATATATATATATATATATATATATATATATATATATATATATATATATATATATATATATATATATATATATATATATATATATATATATATATATATATATATATATATATATATATATATATGCTTTGTGATACATATATCTGAATGCATAATGAATGTATGCGCCGAATGTGATGAATGCATGAGTATGTTTGTAAACATGTATGCATTTCAAGAGTGTCATGAGTCATGTTGCATGTGAAGCATCATGGTATGCATTCTTGTGTCCATTGATCCCTCGGTGGATTTGCAGAACCTCGTATGCCCTTGTGGGGTGTGAGCGATGGTTATTTATTGATCCCTCGGTGGATTTGCAGAACCTCGTGTGCCCTTGTGGGGTGTGAGCGATGGTTATATTTGATTCCTCGGTGAATCTGCAGAACCTCGCATGTTGCGATGGTTATATTTGATTCCTCGGTGAATCTGCAGAACCTCGCATGTTGCGATGGTTATATTTGATTCCTCGGTGAATATGCAGAACCTCGTGTGCCCATGTGGGGTGTGAGCGATGGTTATTTGGTTCTTCAATTGAACCTACTGAAATGAGTCGGTACCGCATTTGCATCTGCATAGAGTCGTGTGTAGTTCTCTGTGAGTTGCATGTAGACATCTGTGCATGATGTATGGTTAATAAACATGAATGTAGATGTTTATGTAGATCGTTGATAATTGGCATGAATGGAAGTTTTGAATATACATGTATATGTGAATATATGTGTATAAGTATGTATGTTTATGAATTGATATAAACGTTGTTGATACACATTGTATATGCTCGGTGCTCTATTTGTAAATAGTTAATTGTGAATACATTGCGGTGTACGGTGTAGTGAGATGAGTTGTGGTGATAATGTGGAAGACGTTTTTGGGACGTTTTGTGTGTGTGTGTGTGTGTGTGTGTGTGTATATATATATATATATATATATATATATATATATATATATATATATATATATATATATATATATATATATATATATATATATATATATATATATATATATATATATATATATATATATATATATATATATATATATGTGTGTGTGTGTGTGTGTGTGTGTTTATGTGCATTATGTATTATGATATTGTTTCTCACCCTTCTGCTGTTTTATAATGCTCTATGAGGCATTGCAGATTAGATTGATGGAGTCTTTCTGAAGCGAGTCTTCACTTCTTTTGGTCAGATGGCTCTGATATGTAACACTGGGTAGTTAGGAATTATTTTGATTCTTTTGTGATACATCTGTGTATGTATCTGCTGATGAACATTTCGTAAACTCAACTGATGAATTGAATTAATCTGAACGATGTATATGATGCTTATGTTAATGAAGTGATTTCAATGTTTAGATGTTTCCGCTTTATTCTAAATGTTGATGTGTGGGTTTTAAGCGCTATGCTTTGTTTTTAGTTGAGATTTACCCCTTTTGTTACATATCTTCATGAGCTAGTATTATTTATGTTTCGTTTCGATGATAATGTGATGCACCTCTTTTATACCATGTTATAATTATACTCTGATGAAATTTTTATTAGTGCCTAAATGATTTAATTATTTATTTGGGGTATAGAAAGGGGGTGTTACACAAAGTGGTATCAGAGCCAGTGTTGAGTCAGTTGTTTCTGTCTCGTTATTTTGTTGGTTGGACGGTTGTTTAACCTTGTTGTTATTTTTGGGAATAATCAGAATATGGATGGTTGTAATGACAATGCGATGACTGCTGCATTGGAGGCAATGGCTAGGGCGGTGCAGGGTGCGTCGAATGTGAATGCTAATGATGAGTTTAGAAAGAATCAACCGCCGGTATTCAAGGGAAGGTTTGATCCGGATGATGCTCAGATTTGGTTAAAGGAGATCGAGAGTATCTTTAGAGTTATGAGTTGTGCTGAAGGGAACAAGGTGAGAATTGAGACTCACATGCTGAGAGAAGAAGTCGATGACTGGTGGGTCGGTATGAGACAAGTTCTTGAAGTGGACGATGAGGAAATCACTTGGGATTTATTTCGCACCGAATTTTTGAGAAAGTATTATCCTGAGAGTGTGAAGGGAAAGAAGGAGATGGAGTTCCTGGAATTGAAACAAGGCAATATGTTTGTGATAGACTACACAGCTAAGTTCACAGAGTTAGTGAAGTTTCATCCTCACTATGATGCGGTGAAGGCGGAATTTTCCAAATGTGTTAAGTATGAGAACGGCTTGCGCCCTGAGATCAAGCAAGCGGTGGGTTATCAGAGGATTAGAAGATTTTTGGACTTGACCGAATGCTGTAGAATCTTTGAAGAAGATAGTAAAGCTCGTTCCACTCACTATAAGAGTTTGAACGAGAAGAGAGGGAAGCAACCGGTGAGGAGTGGACCTTATGTGACGCCTGCTGATAAAGGCAAGCATAGGGAAAACTTTGTTAAGAGGTCCGGAGGTGGAAGTTCTGGTCCCATTAAGTGCTTTAGGTGCGGTGAACTGGGGCATAAATCTTTTGAGTGTAAGAAGGATGGAGCAAAGTGTACTAACTGTGGAGGTATCGACCATGCTACAACTGATTGTAGAAGGAACGTGGTGAAGTGTTACAACTGTGGGGAAGTTGGTCATATTAGTACAAAGTGTACTAAGCCAAAGCAAGCTCCAACGAGTGGGAAGGTATTTGCATTAGCCGGTGCAGACACTACTAATGCGGATCGATTGATTAAAGGTACATGCTTTATTAATAATATGCCTTTAGTTGCTATTATTGATACCGGAGCGACTCATTCATTCATTTGTTTTGAGTGCGCTAAGCGTTTGGATTTGTGTTTGTCTTCTTGTGGTGGTGATATGGTTATTGAGACACCCGCTTCGGGGTCGGTAACTACATCTTTGGTATGTTTAAGTTGTCCTTTGACCATATATGGTAAAGACTTCATTATGGACTTGGTGTGTTTGCCGTTAGAAGGGTTAAATGTGATCTTGGGTATGAATTGGTTGCATTATAATAGAGTCCGTATTGATTGTTATCACAAGTTAGTAAGGTTTCCTTCCTTGGAGGAGGATGAGGAAGAGAGTTCTCTATCTACTAAAGAGTTGAAGAAACTTTTGGCGGATGAGGCTCAAGTGTTCTGTTTGTTTACATCATTGTCGGAAGAGAGTAAGGTTGAACTAGATATGGTTCCAGTGGTGTGCGACTTTCCAGAAGTATTTCCGGAGGACATTGCGGACGTACCGCCGGAAAGAGAAGTCGAGTTTTCGATTGGTCTAGTTTCGGGTACTAGACCGATTTCGATGGCGTCGTATCGCATGTCGGCATCAGAGTTGATGGAATTGAAGAAACAATTGAATGACTTATTGGAAAAGAGGTTTGTCAGGCCGAGTGTTTCTCCTTGGGGTGCACCGGTATTGTTAGTAAAGAAGAAAGATGGGAGTATGCGGTTGTGTATTGATTATCGACAGTTGAACAAGGTAACTATTAAGAACAAGTATCCGCTTCCTAGAATTGATGATTTGATGGACCAATTGGTTGGTGCCCGTGTTTTTAGTAAGATTGATTTGAAGTCGGGTTATCACCAGATTCGTGTTAAAGATGAGGATATTCAAAAGACGACTTTTAGGATACAGTATGGTCATTATGAATTTTCAGTGATGCCATTCGGAGTTTCTAATGCGCCAGGTGTGTTTATGGAATACATGAATTGTATTTTTCATGATCAATTGGATCGTTTTGTGGTTGTTTTCATCGACGACATTTTGATTTACTCTAAGTCCCAAGAAGAGCATGTAGAGCATTTGGGAGTTGTGTTGCAGATCTTGAAAGAGAAACAATTATATGCCAAGTTGTCGAAGTGTGAGTTTTGGTTATCGGACGTGAGTTTTCTTGGACATGTTATTTCTGGTAATGGTATTAGTGTTGATCCGTCCAAGATTGATTTGGTAATGCAGTGGGAAGCTCCTAAGTCAGTTACGGAGATTCGAAGCTTTTTGGGATTAGCCAATTATTATCAGAGGTTTATTGAAGGATTTTCGAAGTTAGCACTTCCGTTGACTCAATTGACTTGTAAAGGAAAGGCCTTTGCTTGGGATATTGAGTGTGAGAAGAGTTTTATTGAGCTTAAGAGAAGGTTGACAACAGCGCCGATTTTGATTTTTCTGAATCCGACGGAGTCGTTTGTGGTTTATTGTGATGTTTCTTTATCCGGTTTAGGTGGTGTTCTAATGCAAGAAGGGAAAGTTGTGGCTTATGCTTCGAGACAATTGAGAGTGCATGAGAAGAACTACCCTACGCATGATTTGGAGTTAGCGGCCATGGTGTTCGTTTTGAAAATTTGGAGGCATTATCTGTATGGTGCGAGATTTGAAGTTTTTAGTGATCACAAGAGTTTGAAATATTTGTTTGATCAGAAGGAATTGAACATGAGGCAGAGGAGATGGTTAGAATTTTTTAAGGATTATGATTTTGGTTTGAATTACCATCCGGGTAAGGCAAACGTAGTAGCCGATGCTTTAAGTCGAAAGTTGGTTCATATGTCAACAATGATGGTAAAAGAATGGGAATTGTTGGAGAGTTTTAGAGATTTGAGTTTGGTTTGTGAGATAACGTCGAGTAGTGTGAAACTTGGTATGTTGTATGTTACGAATGATTTTCCTGCTACTGTGTGCGAAAAGCAAAAGTTGGATTTGATGATGAATGAGAATGAGGACTTCAAGGTTGATAATTTTGGAGTTTTGAGATTTCGTGGTCGTATTTGTATTCCCGATGATGTAGAGTTGAAAAAGATGATATTGGAGGAAGGACACCGGAGTAACTTAAGTATTCACCCGGGAGCGAATAAGATGTATCAAGATTTGAAGAAAATCTTTTGGTGGTCTGGATTGAAGATGGATGTAGCTCAGTTTGTGTATTCGTGCTTGACTTGTCAGAAGTCTAAAGTGGAACATCAGAAGCCTAGTGATTTGATGCAACCGTTGGACATTCCAGAGTGGAAATGAGATAGTATATCGATGGATTTTGTTATGGGATTGCCTAATACGCAAAGAGGTCACAATGCTATTTGGGTGATTGTTGATAGGCTTACTAAATCTACTCACTTTATTCCGATAGATATTAGTTATCCTTTGGAAAAGTTAGCCGAGATTTATGTTGGGGAGATTGTGAAGTTACATGGGATTCCTAAGAGTATTGTGTCGGATAGGGATCCTAGATTTACTTCGAGATTTTGGGAAAGTTGCAAAGGGCTTTGGGTTCTAAATTGAGATTGAGTTCGGCTTATCATCCACAGACGGATGTTCAAACCGAAAGGACGATTCGATCATTGGAAGATTTGTTGCGTGCTTGTGTGCTCGAGCAAGGTAGTGCTTGGGATGGCTATTTGGCATTGATTGAGTTCACCTACAACAATAGTTTTCACTCGAGTATTGGTATGACACCATTTGAGGCTTTGTATGGTCAGAGATGTCGAACACCTTTGTGTTGGCATGAAACCGGAGAGAAATCAGTAGTTGGACCGGAGATGGTACAACAAACAACGGAGAAGGTGAAGTTCATTCGGGAAAAGATGAGAGTTTCTCATAGTAGGCAAAAGAGTTATCATGATAAGAGAAGAAAGAATCTTGAGTTTCAAGAAGGCGACCATGTGTTTTTGAGGGTTACACCGGTTACGGGTGTGGGTCGTGCTTTGAAGTCGAAGAAGTTGACTTCTCTTTCATTGGTCCGTATCAGATTACTGCACGGGTTGGTGATGTGGCTTATCGTGTGGCGTTGCCTCCGAAACTTTCGAATTTGTACGATGTGTTTCATGTTTCGCAACTTTGGAAGTATGTTCCGGATCCGTCGCATGTGATTCCGATGGATGATGTGGAAGTGAGGGATAATCTTACAGTTGAGGTTCTACCGGTTAGGATTTTGGACCGTGAAGTTAAGAGGCTCAGAGGTAAGGATATCGCACTTGTGAAGGTGGCATGGGGAGGTGCCGCGGAAGGCAATATGACTTGGGAATTGGAGAATAAGATGCGTGAGTCGCATCCAGAGCTGTTTGAATCAGGTAATATTTTCGAGGACGAAAATTTCTAAAGTGGGGGAGAGTTGTAACGCCCCGATTCTGAATTCCCATTTTTATTGAGTCCTTATTTGATTTATTTAAGTGATTATGTTATTTATGTGAAATTTGTGTGATAATATGTTATGTTTACTTATTGAACTATTTTTGCCGACTTTGAGAGTTTCGGGTAAAAATAGGTTGGAGGGTATTTTAGGCATTAGTAATAATATTAAGTGGATATTTTGTGAGAATTAATTGATAAGTGTGTGGAAAGAATTTGGGAGGAAAGAAATAGAATATGAGTATATGAGAGAAAAGAGAAAGATAGAAACATTAGGAAGAAAATAAAGAGAAAGAAAAGAGGAGGAGAGAAAAGAAGAGAAAGTGGAGCAAAACCTAGAATCATCAAGAATCAACCTTAGCTTGCGATTAATCAGGTAAGCGTGAGAAGTTTTATCATCTTCATAATGTGTATGATCATGTATGTGCTAGATTAGATTTGTTGGGTTGTTTCTATGTTTCCATTTCTAGGTCGGAAGTTGATTTAATCGGTAGAAACTGAGTTTTATCGGTTATGATTTGGAATAGATGGTGTAGTATAGTCGGGTGATGAGTGGGTTGTACTACTGGAACTGATTTAGATTAAATCGGTTGGTTTGTGAGGTTTGGGCTTTTGGACAGCCATGGGAGTTCTGAGTTCGCAGGTTCGCCAGGCAAATGGCAGCGAAGCTTCGCCGGGCGAACCAAGTCAGAAGCATCCACCCTGTCTTCGCTGGCAAGTTCGCCAGGCGAATGAGTGTGGCGAAGGTTCGCCAGGCGAGTGTGCTGGCGAGTGCTAGCGAGTAATTCCAGAATAAATCTCAGTGGTCTTAGGCTGGCAAGTTCGCCAGGCGAACGGGTAGCGAAGGTTAGCGAACACAGCAGCATATTTTTTTTCTTGTGTTTTCCATTCGTGGATCGGTTGTGTGGTTTGGTTGCGATCATTCCTTGTTTGAGATGGCTAATTATATGTGGTTATATGTGTTGTGGGTAGCCGTATGGTGTGAATCCTAGTTTGTGAATTGTGAAGTGTGAAATGTGTCCGTTTGTCAATTTTGTGCATTATTCGAATTAAGTAGAGATGCATGGCGAGATTGATTGTGAATGTGAACCATGTATGAAAATGGGTGTGAATGGATGATGAATATATATATATATATATATATATATATATATATATATATATATATATATATATATATATATATATATATATATATATATATATATATATATATATATATATATATATATATATATATATATATATATATATATATATATATATATATATATATATATATATATGTATATATATATATATGTATTTATATATATATATACTTTGTGATACATATATCTGAATGCATAATGAATGTATGCGCCGAATGTGATGAATGCATGAGTATGTTTGTAAACATGTATGCATTTCAAGAGTGTCATGAGTCATGTTGCATGTGAAGCATCATGGTATGCATTCTTGTGTACATTGATCCCTCAGTGGATTTGCAGAACCTCGTGTGCCCTTGTGGAGTGTGAGCGATGGTTATTTATTGATCCCTCGGTGGATTTGCAGAACCTTGTGTGCCCTTGTGGGGTGTGAGCGATGGTTATATTTGATTCCTCGGTGAATCTGCAGAACCTCGCATGTTGTGATGGTTATATTTGATTCCTCGGTGAATCTGCAGAACCTCGTGTGCCCATGTGGGGTGTGAGCGATGGTTATTTGGTTCTTCAATTGAACCTGCTGAAATGAGTCGGTACCGCATTTGCATCTGCATAGAGTCGTGTGTCAGTCTCTGTGAGTTGCATGTAGACATCTGTGTATGATGTATGGTTAATAAACATGAATGTAAATGTTTATGTAGATCGTTGATAATTGGCATGAATGGAAGGTTTGAATATACATGTATGTGTGAATATATGTGTATAAGTATGTATGTTTATGAATTGATATAAACGTTGTTGATGCACATTGTATATGCTCGGTGCTCTATTTGTAAATAGTTAATTGTGAATACATTACGGTGTATGGTGTAGTGAAATGAGTTGTGGTGAGAATGCGGAAGACGTTTTTGGAACGTTATGTGTGTATATATATATATATATATATATATATATATATATATATATATATATATATATATATATATATATATATATATATATATATATATATATATATATATATATATATATATATATATATATATATATATATATATATATATATATATATATATATATATATATATATATATATATATATATATATATATATATATATATGTTTATGTGCATTATGTATTATGATATTGTTTCTCACAATGCTCTATGAGGCATTGTAGATTAGATTGCTGGAGTCTTTGTGAAGCGAGTCTTCACTTCTTTTGGTCAGATGGCTCTGATATGTAACATTGGGTAGTTAGGAATTATTTTGATTCTTTTGTGATACATCTGTGTATGTATCTGCTGATGAACGTTTTGTAAACTCAACTGATGAATTGAATTAATCTGAACGATGTATATGATGCTTATGTTAATGAAGTGATTTCAATGTTTAGATGTTTCTGCTTTATTCTAAATGTTGATGTGTGGGTTTTAAGCGCTATGCTTTGTTTTTAGTTGAGATTTACCCCTTTTGTTACATATCTTCATGAGCTAGTATTATTTATGTTTCGTTTTGATGATAATGTGATGCACCTCTTTTATACCATGTTATAATTATACTCTGATGAAATTTTTATTAGTGCCTAAATGATTTAATTGTTTATTTGGGGTATAGAAAGGGGGTGTTACAGAGGACCTGCTGGTGGAAGCATGACGCGGGAGCTGGAGAGTCAGATGAGAGGGTTTTATCAGGAGATGTTTAGTTTAAGTAATTTTTTAGGGCGAAAATTCTATAACTGGGGGAGAGTTGTAACACCCCATTTTATTTTAATTATTTATTTAATTAAATTTATGTTTTATTTATTTAACTAAATGGTTTTTTATGCATTAAATTGACGATGTGGTGTTTTGGCATGTTTATGCTATGTTGAGATTGGTAGAAAAGTGTTAACTAATTAATTAAATAATTAGAAAATTAATAATATTAAAATTAAATAAAGAATAGAGATTTTGGGTGCAAAATAGAATTTATGAGAAAAATAAGGTGAATGGTGAGAACTATGAGAGAAGTTGGGCCATAGTGTAATTAATGGGAGATAAAACTAGGTTTTCTAATAAAAAGGGATTAAAAACCTAAGAGTTGTCAATACGTATCCTTTTGGGTAGAAAAGGGAAGAGAGACAACCTAGGGCATGAGGAAAAAAAAGAGACCACCATTGTCGTAGAGCTTAGAGTTGCTACTGGAAATCTAAGGTAACCAGGGGGAGATTACTCTAAATTTGGTGTTAATTGCATGATGGGTAGTCTCGCGGTGAGAATCGGAGACCTTAGCTATTAAGTTAACTAGGTTCACAAATTTTAATTCACCACCGATCTTTAATTTATCCAAGGGAAGAGAAAAAGAATGAATAGCCCATGAGTATGCAATGCAATGTAAAGCAAAGAGAATCTAAGGTTCGGTGGTTGGTTATACCTTGGAAAGGTGTTAGCCCCCTAAGTATCCTGACGGGAATGGAATCAGAGAACTCGTAGTTTCCCTCAATAAGGGTGAGGAACTCTTGACTGTGGTCAAGGTTCCAAAGAGAATAGGTAAGTGTCTATGACAGAACACCTACATAGAGTTAAGAAACTCTAAACCTAAGGCTAGGTTAAAAGGGACACTCACATAGACTACAGCGACTCCAATCCTAAGGCTAGGATGAAGGGGGAAGGACCTAATGTTAGGCTAAGTATGACATGGAAGTCAACAAAAGGGATACTTCTTTAGAATTGGACAACAAGAAATTATTAATTAATTTAAATATTAATATTTATATTAACTAATAATTACAACATACTTTTATATATTTTTTTGTGATATCAAAAAACTTGATAAGAATATTAAAAACAAAAGATTAAAATATTTTTGATCTTTTTCTAAAGTATGCAAATAAATAAAGAAATGATATTAACACACACACACACACACACTATATATATATATATATATATATATATATATATATATATATATATATATATATATATATATATATATATATATATATATATATATATATATATATATATATATATATATATATATATATATATATATATATATATATATATATATATATATATATATATATATATATATATATATATATATATATATATATATATATATATATATATATATATATATATATATATATATATATATATATATATATATATATATATATATATATATATATATATATATATATATATATATATATATATATATATTAAGTCTTAAACCGAAAAACTTAAAAAAAAAAACTGAAATTAAAAAGAAGGTACATGTAAAACAAGAAAAAAAAATGGAAGGTACATATTTATAACTGAAAACCAGATGTATAAATACATTATTATAACCTTTAAAAAAAGAAGAAATAAGTAATATCACTATAACTTCTAAAAGACTACCAATATGTATAACTTTAAAAAAGAGTAGTAACTAAAAAAAATCAGCAGTAATTATAACATTAAAAAAAACTAGCAGTAAGTATAGTTAAAAAAAACTTAGAAGTAAGTATAACATATAACTATATCTTAAAAACAAACAGAAGTATATGTGTAATTGTAACTAAAAAAATAATAATTAAAACTAATAAAAACGAACATTTAAAATGGAGACAAGGTATGGCAGCAGAACAACAGGCCAATGAATCAAGCAAAAACCACAAATTAATAGCAGCAACACATCAATAATGATAAGATCGCATTGAAACCGAATCAAAACTCAATACACATCAATCGGTAAATACGCTACGTAGTCAAAACCAACATAAAATATCAAAGCATCATACAACATAATACGAGAGAAAACTCGTTTCCAAATGTTACCGTGATGTCGAACTGTTGTTGTCGGAAGTTGGAGGAGTAAGATGTTGCACTCGCTGCTGTGGAGTGAGTTGGTACACTGTTGTGGAAAGGGAAAGCGTGGATGTTTTTTTGTGTCCTCTTTGTTTTTTCTAATGCATATATATAGGACTAGAAAATAGACAAGAATGATAATAACAATTAACACAGTTTTTTTTTTATAATAAGACAAGAATAAAGGAATTAAAAATCATGTTTTTGTGTTTTTTTATAATAAGGCAAGAATAAAATGAATTAAAAATTATGTTTTTGTGTTTTTTATGATAAGACAAGAATAAAAAGAATTAAAAATCATATTTTTGTATTTTTTATAATAAGACAAGAATAAAAGAAACTAAAAATTATGTTTTTATATTTTTTTATAAAAAAGAAAATATTAATAAACAAATTAAAAATAAAATTAATTAATTAAAATAAAAATTTAAATGAAATATCTAATTAAATCTAAATAAATTAAATAATTATTTAAATAAAAATGATTAAAAAACGAAATAAAAAGTCAGACATAAAAGTGATAGAGAAAATAAAATGAACACACCAAAATAATCAGCGCTAAATAAACATATTGGAAAAATACAGCGTATGATCAGATTTTGAAATAGATTTATATCGATTTGTCTGTAAATCCAAAAAATTTATTTTGACTAACATTTTGGACACTATACAAGATGAAGTGCATGATATATTATGTAGACGATGCGAAACAAAAAAAAAAACAGAATCTTAGTGTCAAAAATTAAGGTATGATAGATGCCCCTATTTAAGTTTCTTCTATCTGGAGATATGGATATTGAAATCTTTGTCTCGACGTGATAGGAGAGACTTAAATACAAACATGCACAATTTTTGGCCCTAAGATGCCACAAGATGCACATGATATGACATGAAATGATATGGATGCAAGACATGGATCTTGTGGGGAATGATGCCACATGGGATAATTGTATACTGGAAAAAAGGGTACAATCATTAGAGGTTTTGTCAGAAATGCATTAAGCAAAACTCTGGGAAACTAGAACAACAATCATCAAAGACATTCAGAAGAACATTGAATGAACTTTGGAAAACATTAGGCATCCATTAGAGGTATTCATAATAGCATTGAATAAGCTCCACTAGGGAATCAACAGTCGCCGTCCATGAACGAAACTGGATGCAAAAGAGTCACAACATTCAGAAGATTGTTGAATGAGGTGAGGAGAATATCTGGGAAATACATGAGACAATCAGGAAAACACCAGAGACATTCATAAAAGCATTGAATGAACTTTTAAAAATAACAGTCATCAGAGATATTCAGAAGAACGTCGAATAAACTTCGAAACATATCTGAGATATTCGGAAAAACATCGAATAAACTCCATAACATATCCAGAAAAGCATGGGATAGAGAATGTAAACAAACTTAAAAATATTCAACAACTGTTAACCATAGTCAGAAATAAATTAAAGACATCTAGAGGAGCATTAGATGAAGACAAAGATTCTGAAGATACATCTGAAACATTTAGAAAAGAATTAAACCTACGGGAAAAGATTTTGAAGACATATCTGGAAGAACATCAGATAAGCAATATCATATCTGGAAGAACGTCAGATAAATAAGGTCATATCTAGAAGAACTTCAGATAAACACAAAAGGGGTTCTGGAAAAACATCAGAAGAAAAGTCGTATCTGGAAGAACGTCAGAAAGACACAAAGGAGGCTTTGGAAAAACATTAGAATAAAAGACACGTCTGAAAAATCATCAGACGGTAAAAGCAACAACATTCTGGAAAAGCATCAGAATTACGAAGGTATATATGGAAACTCACTAGGGAGTGAAACAAATTCTGGAAAGGTATCGAAATCACAATGGAAATATCTAGAAAAATATTATACAGATTCAGGAAGAACATCAGAACAAAAGCCTCAATCTGGAAAAACATTAGAGAGATAAACACATCCGGCAAAACCTCTGATAGATTCTGGAAAAGCGTTAGAATCACAATGGAAAATACCTGGAAAAACATCAGATAAGCATGACGTTATCTGTTTGGTAGACACCAAGTAAGTTGGATTTTGACCACAAGGTAAGACATGAACAACAACACGACCTCTGGTGATATATGTATATGAATTATGTATATCAATTATGCATATTATATATGATCAAATGCAAGTGCAGATATTAAAGACATGGCTCAACTCTTTTGGGGAGAAGACAAGACTAGAAGACTGATTCCTCGATACAGAGATGACTGTCATTCTGCTTGGGGACTAAAGATGTTACTGCTGGACACATCTCTGTCACACTTGTAAACTATATCAAGTTGTTGATCCTTGTAGGAAGGATGAGGAGCTGCTTGGGGATTCTTCAAGAAAACTACCCCAGGTTAGCTGACTGTTGTATATGAACTAATCATTGCTTCAGCTTGTCTGATTCTGTAAATGACTGCTTTTACTATGCTCTTGGAAAGCTTGCCCCAACATGAGTCTTGAAAAATCTTCTAGATAAACCAATTCAGAGAAAGACTTGTACTAAACCACAAATCTTGAACTAATTTTTCAACGGGATTTGGAAGGAACATGCCCCTGGTAGAATTACTCACATAGAGTACGAAGACTCCAATCCTAAGACTTGGGTAAAAGGGGAAGGACCTAAGGTTAGGCTAAGTATGACATGGCAATAAACAAAAGGGATCCTCCTTTGGAATCGGGTAAAAAGAAATTATTAATTAATTTAAATATTAATATTTCTATTAACTAATAATTACAACATACTTTTATATATTTTTTAATAATATCAAAAAACTTGATAAGAATATTAAAAATAAACGATTAAAATATTTTTGATCTTTTTCTAGTGTATGCAAATTATCATACCCTAATTTTTGACCTTGAGATTTTGTTTTTCGTTTCGCATCGTCTGCATAGCATATCACACATTTTGTCATGCATAATATTCAATTTATCAGTTGGAATAAACTTGTTAGAATTACAGCCGAATTGATCAAATAAATATCAATTGTGTGTAAAATCGGTGGACAAAAAATTTCAAGATCGAGCCTGCAAATGTCAGTGATATTAATCTACGTTTCGTGTAGTTTAACTTGACGTGCTCATTTAAATTTTTCGACCATTTTTTAGATGTTTTTTTGGTCAGTTTAAGCCTTTTTAGCGGGTAAAATTTATTTATAAATCTGACCAAACGTTGTATTTTTCCGAGTCGTTTATTTCACGCTGATTATTTTGGTGTGTTCATTTTATTTTTTCGTGCACTTTTTTTGTCCGACTTTTTATGTCGTTTTTAAATCATTTTTATTTAAATAATCATTTAATTTATTTAGATTTAATTAGATATTTAATGTAAATTTTTATTTTTATTAATTAATTTTAGTTTTGATTAATTTATTAATATTTTCTTTTTAAAAAACACAAAAACATAATTTTTAATTCTTTTTATTCTTGTCTTGTAATAAAAAAAATACAAAAACATGATTTTTAATTCTTTTTATTCTTGTCTTATTATCAAAAACACAAAAATATAATTTTTAATTCTTTTTATTTTTGTCTTACCATAAAAACACAAAGAACATGATTTTTAATTCTTTTTATTCTTGTCTTATCATAAAAAACACAAAAAACATGATTTTAATTCTTTTAATTCTTGTCTTATTATAAAAAAAACAAAAAAAAAACATTGTGTTAATTGTTATTATCATTCTTGTCTATTTTTTAGTGCTATATATATATGCATTAGAAAAAACAAGCAATAACACACACAAATAAAGACAAAAAAACTTGTGTCTCGTCATTGCTCTCTCTCTCTCTCTCTCTCTCTCTCTCTCTCTCTCTCTCTCTCTCTCTCTCTCTCTCTCTCTCTCTCTCTCTCTTTAAAACAAAATAAATAAATAAAAGAGAGGTCATACTTCATCTTCACACAAGCACATGAATAACATCAACAAATCCGTTTTTCTTTCAAACTCATAACAAATCCGCAAAGCACCATGAAAATCTCTAAATAACAAAACGAAAGATCTGCAATTATGCACGCATTCGACACCGTTCAACCTATGTTTGTGGTAGCTTTCTCTTATCTCTTTCATTTTAGGTTCATAAAAACTTTTTATTGATTTTGTTTGTTTTAGTTTTAAGAATTTTTTTTATTAATATGTTAGGTGTTTAGAAATTTTTTTTTGGTCTTTTTATCAAAACAAAACCTTTTTTAAAAAATGATAAAATTTTATTAAAAAAATATAACAAACATTTTATCTTAATATTTGTGATTGATTTTTTCTTACTTTGTTTATATAGATTTATGTGGATTGTTTAATTTTATTATTTATTTGTGATTATTTAATTATCATTATTGCTTTTATTTTCCATTAGCTAGAAAAGATAATTAATTGAATAATAGATAAAATACAAAAAATAAAATCAACTCTTTTAAAAAAATAAATAATAAATACTCGATCCAACGTCGAGACATTTTTTCTCAAGTCAAAACCAACGAGTTCATTTTATTTTTGTGCTTGCGCTTATTTCTTTAATTGGGTTTACTTATAATCTTTTCATTTCATCCCCATCCGACAAAATGTACCCCGTTCTCATTAAGTGTAATAATTTTATCGCTTTCATCTTGATTGTATTTTAATGTTTTATACATCTCTCACTTACACGCTCAAACCATTTTCATACTAATTCTCGATTCAATATTGAGCCATTTTTCAAAACACCTTTGTAAGTCGATTGTTTCTATGATCGCCATCAACCAAACCCAAAACATTCTTGATTCATATATCAAGTCATACCCTAACTTGTAAGTCGACTGCTTTTTAGCATCGCCATCAACCTCATGCATACACTTACACTTTTTCTTTGGTTGTGACAGATGCCCCTATTTAGGTTTCTCTTATCCGGAGATATGGAAATTGAAATATTCGTCTGACGTGATAGGAGAGACTTAAATACAAAAATGCATAATTTTTGGTCCTATGATGCCACAAGATGCACATGATATGATATGAAATGATATGAATGCAAGACAGGGATCCTGTGGGGAATGATGCCATAGGGGATAACTGTATATTGGGAAAAGGGGTACATTCATCGGAGGTTTTGTCAAAAATGCATTGAGCAAAACTCTGGGAAACTACAACAATAACCATCAAAGACATTCAGGAGAGCATTGAATGAACTTTGGAAAATATCAGACATCCATCAAAGATATTCAGAATAGCATTGAATAAGCTCCAATGGGGAATCAACAGTCATCATCCATGAATGAAACTGGATGGAAAAGAGTCACAACATTCAGAAGATCATTGAATGAGATGAGGAGAATATCTGGGAAATACATGAGACAATTAGGAAAGCATCGGAGGCATTCAGAAAAGCATTGAATGAACTCTAAAAAACAACAGTCATTAGAGATATTCAAAAGAACGTGGAATAAAACTCTGAAAGATATCAGAGATATTTGGAAAAACATCGAATAAACTCCGGAACATACCCAGAAAAGCATATGATAGAAAATGGAAACAGACTTGAAAATATTCAGCAACTGTTAACCATAGTTAGAAATAAATTAAAGCCATCTAGAAGAGCATTAGATGAAGAAAAAGATTCTGAAGATACATATAAACCTTTAGAAAAACATTAAATGTACGAGAAAAGATTTTGAAGACATATCTAGAAGAACATCAGATAAGCAACATCATATCTAGAAGAACGTCAGATAAACAAGGTCGTATCTAGAAGAACGTCATATAAACACAAAAAAGGGTTCTGGAAAAACATCAGAAGCAAAGTCGTATCTAGAAGAACATCAAATAGACACAAAGGAGGTTCTGGAAAAACATCATAACAAAAGACACATCTGGAAAATCATCAGACAGTAAAAGCAACAACATTCTGAAAAAGCATCAAAGTTGCAAAGGTATATATGGAAACTCACTAGGGAGTGAAACAAATTCTAGAAAGGTATCTGTCGCATCTGCGAAAATCGAGGCCGACAATAACAGAAGAGTCGCCACCGTGCGTTATTTATCCCAAGAGAGGGAAAGGAAACACTCAGATAAAACCTAATGAAAAGAGGGATAAGATCGATCATTGCAACCAGATCTCGGGTTCAGGAGTCAGTTAAGCAAGGGGAAGGTATTAGCACCTCTCACGTCCGTCGTACTCGACGGGATCCACGCTTGTTGTCTAGTCTATGGGTGATTGAAACTATCTAACTACAAGCTTGAGGGTAAAAGAAAAAGAAATGACTCGGCAAAGCAACGGTGCTTTGTGCCTACGTATCTCATCTGGAATGAGAAGTCAGAGTCAACATAGTTCGACTAACTACGGGTGAAAGGGGGGAAGGTTGCTCGCCTAGACATCACGTCTTGTGCCTACGTACTTTCATCTAGTATGAAAGATCAGAGCAAACGTAGTTCGGGTTAACGTGGGACACAAGTTTGTTCAACTGTTTTTTAGACGAGTAGGGTTAACAAGTAGTTCTAGCAGTTGGTGTATGCAGCTCGAGCATGGGGGACTTAGGCGTTACCGTTTGCGGTAGAACTAAAAGTTAACAACATTCTTGTTATGAAAATGATTTCTCAAAGGATTAAAGGCCCCAAAAGGCAAAAATAAGTTTGAATGATTGTTTTTTTGTTTTTTAGAGAAGAAGTGTTTTTGAATTGGTTTGCAATTCATATCGCACTAGAGACTATGACTTAGGAGTGATTGCATCGCATATCAACTAAAGGGTGCTATACTAAACAATCAAGCCATTGAAAGGAAACCCTTCAACAACCATTTCTCAAATAGCTTAAGGCTCGTAACGTACAATATTCATTAACATTTATTAGGTGTTTTGGATTGTTTAGGAGATGAGAAAAGAAAGACACAAACTAAGGGGAAACTGGACCCTAAAGTTGTCATGCATAATGCTCCTAAAGTTGGGATGAAAGGGGAATGAAACTATCCTAATGTTGTTATACATGGTTAAAATCCTAATGTCTATCATAACCTTTCTTGAACAAGAGATATTAGAGGTCCTAAGGGAAAAGAGACAACAGAGGAAACAAGAATAACATAAACAATGCAAGATTGTAAACATGGAATGAGGGAGGAAATTGGTGTGGGGCAAAGACCACCACAAGCTCATCTCAACCTCAAACAACAATATGAAATATGCAAGAGAAGAAATAACAAGAAAATGCACCAAAGGAAACACACAAGTGCACAAAACCAAACACAAATGAAAGATAAACAAAACCTAAAACAAAGTGAGGATGGGAGATCATGTGAGGACAACAAGTAACTCACAATAGACACTCAACCATGAGCCTCACAAGCAAAATACAAAGAAGCACAAAGAAATTACCAAGAAAAGTCCTCAAGGATTCCATCATTTTAGGTATGCTTCAAGTACCTCCAAAGGAGAGACCAAGCCACCTTAAATGATATTCCTAGGTCATTGGATAGCAAGGGACAAAAACTAAAAGCTCTCAAAAGCCAAAGCAAAACAAAGCACAAAGGAGTGCAAGTCAATTCCCAAAGGGAAGCACACATGTTTCACAAAGAAACCCTAATTGAAAGCTCAAAAGTAAGCAACCAAAAGAACAAGCTAAACACAATATAATGACCTAAAAATGAACAAGCATAATCCTCAACATGCTAGCAATATGAATCAAGAGGTATTGAGGGCTCAAAGGATCCAAAAATGTCATATCCAAAGCAAACTAGGTCAACATGTTTGTATGGACCTTCCTTTGGATAGCTTGATTGCAAGCTACCCTAAAAATAGGAATATGATCCAAAAATTAACAAATAAAATGCAAGAAGACCATAAATGTAGTGGCAATCAGAGGCCAAATCAATAAAATTCACTTCACAATATCACCATAGAAATTGATTCACAAGGGTGCTCCATTGTGAAGGAGGATTGCATAGGGTCAAATGTAAGGCAACAAAAGTCAACTCAAAAGTCAACAAATCAGGGGCAAAATGGTCCTCAAAAATTCCTCCACTCATCATTGACATGAGGATTGAATCTTATTCATTGGATCAAAGGGACATGAGAGAAATAAATTCAAGAACAAAGTATGTTAAGATTTAAGGCAAATAAAATAACTCCCAGATTAAATCCCATTTTTAACTAAAAAATAAATCATAAAATAAAAAAAAATTCTAAAAATAAGAGGACATCTCAAAGATCTTAAAACATATTTTTTAGGGATTTTATCACTCTTGGAGCTATTTTATTTGACTCAAATCCAAAACAGATGCACAAATAAAATAAAATGAAAATACAAAGAAATTAAATAAACTGTTGGTGCAGATAGTAATAAAAAGAAGTTCAAAAAGGAACTGGGCCCATCAAGGGGGTGCAAACAGCACGCGTGGCTTAGGCCCAAACAGAAGAAAAAAAACAAAAACAAAATAAAATCTGGTGACTTGTGTGAAGCAAAGTCAAACGTGGTGCATCATGGAACTCAATCACACGCGCATGATCATTCAGTAATCCAATCAAGTGGATGATAAGCTGCCAACACATTAAATGAAAATTTAAAAGCAAACAATATGCTTCAAGTCAAAGAGAGACCACCAAACGTCTTAATCGCAACCATTGGAATGAAAAGTAAGCAAAACGGACGCATCATAGGACGACACCTCCGCGTCTTCTTCCTCAAACATGGAGGGAAAGCTCAGACGGCCAGAAAACACCTCCGGTCGTCTTCCTCACAAGCTCCAGCCACCGCGCGGACAACAACCCCATACGGGTTCCACCAAAACTCAACCATTTTGGACATTTTTTATATGGAAATTCATCTACATCTCGTGGGGAACTCATATCCACCATTATTTTTCCATAAAGAAGCTTAAATAAAGAAAAACGAAGGCAAAAAGAAAACGAGCAAAATAAAAAAAAGTTCATAAACAAACACCAAACCATACCAGAAATGAACTATGATGTGCAAGGATTATGAATATGTAAAAATGGCACGAAATAGATGCTTAAACAGTGAGATAAAATGAAAAGTAAGTAACCTAAATACAAGCTTCCACATAGCTCAGTTTCTTAGCAAAGCTTGCAATAAACCACTCAGAAACTTTCTAAACAACTCAAGGAATGTTTTTGGATACTTAGTTTTGGTTGAAACTCAAAGAAACTCAGAAAACGATTTTCACTCTCACCCTCACTTTTTTCAAACTGTTCTTGCTCTCTCTCTCTCTCTCTCTCTCTCTCTCTATCTATCTATCTCTCTCTCTCTCTCTCACCAAACTCACTTCTGAGACATTGGAAATGTTCCTGAGCTTAAGTATGTTGGATTCAGATCAAGAGGAGGCCCAATGACAACTCCTTAAGCCTAAACCAAATTTCACTTTTTCAAACTTTTCCCACTTCCAAGGTACACGAATTTATACTTGCCCAGCTGTAAAGATGGCATGGTTGACTTGCATAATGTCAATGTTGATCCAAGGGCTGAGGATTGCCCCTTGGTTTGGTCTTATGGTGTGTTTTTGAGATGTTACTTACCATTGAAGAAAGTGTGAAAATGGACATTAATTTGAGTTCAAACTCCACATCCAAGATTGGCATTGTATTTGAAATGTCATTGGTACTCAAAAAATGCACAAAGTTGATCCAAAATGTTTCCAAATGAATTAATTATG
Source organism: Lathyrus sativus (assembly GCA_963859935.3). Lineage (NCBI taxonomy): Eukaryota > Viridiplantae > Streptophyta > Magnoliopsida > Fabales > Fabaceae > Lathyrus > Lathyrus sativus. The sequence continues at coordinate 564,734,620 of OZ012741.1, forward strand.
AATTTCCCTTTTTAAAGCCTTTTTCATGGAAATTTCATTGGGGATTCTTCAATCCAAGCCAAATCTTTGATACCTTGATGTTTGACAATGCAAATGACCCCATTTGGAGCAAGTTTGATGTTGGAAAGATTTTCATTTGAAGTGTGCAAAGTGGTGAAATAGACCTATAATGAAAATGACCTGTAATCTTGTTTTCCCAAAATACCTCTGCCTTGCAAGCCTCATAACTTGTGTTCTATAAATCAGATGAAAGACTTCTAGTACTTTTTGGAAATCTAAGACCATGCCCTACAACTTTCATGTTGGCCAAAAGTTGAGGAGAAACATCCTTCTAGGTCAAAAATGGATTGGAAGTTGGTTGACTTTTGTTGACCAAAATCACATCCCTCTGATGACCCGTAACTTGTCTGGATCATAACTTGAGTTCTATAAATCCAATCAAGGGTACTAAAATTAAAGCTAAGAAACATGCCCTACAAGTTCCATGTTGGCCAAAAGTTGAGATGAAACTTGTATCCTGAGATAGGTGGTCTTGAAGTTAGGCACTGAATAGGGGATTTTACCCTGAGAACACTAATTCAGTCACTTCTCCTACTCGTGATTCTTGATGAATTTATCTTGAAATAACATCCCATATATCTTAACACAACATTCCATGACCGTGAAGACTTGGAATTGAGTCTTAATCTCCTTTAATCTCACAGTTAACTTAGGGTTGACCAGATGAAAACCCTAATTGCACCAATTTCAACTGTAATTTTCCACACTTGTCATAAACATTTGCATGAACTCCATAATGTCTCTTAAAGCCTCCGATGAGCTTAAATGACAATCTCCCCTCATGACCATGGGCTTGGGGATCCTCAAATGACCTTCAAATGGCCTCCTAGACAGGAGGTGACCCACCTACACTTATCTGCTTATTCAAAGGGCTTTGCCTTGTCTCTGATGATGATAACCTTCTTGCTGACATGAATACAATCTCTTGATTAGGTTTAGAACCTTTGGTATATCTATCTTGTTGCTCACACATATTTTGATCCCCTGTAAAAATGCAAAATGCTATGCAATGCAATATGCTAGAACAAATGAAACATAAACCAAGTAAAAGAAAGCTTGGGCAAAATTTGGGGCACAACAATATCGAAATCACAATGGAAATATCTGCAAAAACACCAAATATGTTCTAAAAGAACATCAGAGATATAAACACATATGGTAAAACCTTTGATAGATTATGGAAAAGCATCAAAATTGCAATAGAAAATATTTGGAAAAACATCAGATAAACATGACAGTATCTGTTTGGTAGACACCAAGTTAGTTGGACTTTGACCACAAGGTAAGACGTGAACAACAATACGACCTCTAGTTAATGCAAATGAGGATGAAAACTCTTACTATGAATATCTATATGAATTATGCAGATGATATATGATTAAATGCAAGTACAGATGTTGATGACATGGCCCGACTCTTTTGGGAAGAAGACAAGACTAAAAGACTGACTCCTCGACACAGAGATCACTGCCATTCTGCTCGGGGACTAAAGATTTTACTGATGGACACATCTCTGCCACACTTGTAAACTATATCAAGTTGTTGATCCTTGTAGGAAGGATGAGGAGCTGCTTCGGGATTCTTCAAGAAAATTGCCCCAAATCAGCTGACTGTTGTATATGAACTAATCATTGCTTCAGCTTGTCTGATTCTGTAAATAACTGCTTTTACTATGCTCTTAGAAAGCTTGCCCCGACATGAGTCTTGAAAAATCTTCTAGATAAACCAATTCAGAGAAAGACTTACACTAAACCACAAATCTTGAATTGATCCTTTAACAGGATTTGAAAGGAACATTCCCCTGATAAGACCGCTGACCAAGTTTCTTAACTGTTTGAAAATTCCTTGAGAGAAAAGCTAGTTTGCAAATAAAAGTATTCATACAAATATGGTAATTCAATGCAAAGTTCATGCAACTTTTTGAAATCAAAATCATTTTTGGAAAGATGCAAAACAAATGAATCGTTGGTTAGAATATGGTGGTTCAAGACATTTAAAAGTGAAAGGTAAATCACCGGTGTAATGCTAGAACAGATGATTTGCAAAGATCTTTAGAGTCAGTTTACGCAACCTTGATGTAGTATGCTTTCAAAATAACCTTGCTTCAGTTAGGTCTTTTAAGGGTTATAGTGTGGTCTGGTTCACGGTTTAAGAAACAAAGGATAAAGGCTCAAAGTTTATTTGTGCCCACCCAATATTTGTGATAATCTTCAGTCCTACGCTCGGTTAACTCAGACTGTGCGCTCAACTTTTTAGAGGTTGGAAATTGCACTGATGATAGTGATGATGGTTCAGAAGTCAATGGACTTGAGATAACAGTCACCTCTTCCCTACAACATTGAGTTGTTGTTCGCCATTGAGGATTTTCATGGTGAAGATTTAAAGATTTTCTCTTTTATTATCCCTAACTCTTGCCTGAATTGTTTCTTTTGAAACTTACAGTCAGCGGGATACCCCAGTTTTTCCTAAATCTCCTTCATAGGTTTTAACTTAGCGGGTTTTTTTTCTTCTGTTTTTGATTTTTTTTTCTTCGAAGGAAAAGGGAGTGAATACATAACTTAATGATTACGGTGAACCATCATTGGCTTTCGACTTGAAGGACACCTTCGACACCTACTTGTTGTGTGCGAAGGAAAATTTGTGAATGCAACATTTATATGAAAGACGTCTTGCACGAAGGCACAACCAAGTTAACTGAGAACTACCCATCCCAAGGTTAAGATTGCGGATTTTTGTCTAGGCTCAAAAGGTTTAACAAGGGGAATAACTTCATTATTTCTCCAGTGTTTGGGAGTTGAAACAATGCCTTACATCGTCAGTAAAATTTATTTGAAAGCATACCAGCAATTATGGGTATAACGTTTTCGTCATCCTCCCTCCAATGTTTGCACAATCCAAAAGAAAATGGAAAAGAGATAAAAATATTTTTAAAAATGAAAGCATAGAGATGTAAATAGTGGACAAAATGAATTGAATTAAAAAATTTGCAACACTCATTTCATCAACCACAAAAGTACAAACATAATTTGAATATAAACTGCTAGTACAAAATAAAGGAAAATGCAAAAAACAAGAAACATGGCCTAGTGACTAATCAAACACAAAGATAAGTTGTTCTGTCTTTTAGAAGTAGCTGGGATGAAGTCGACTGAAGCTTCACTCCTGATGCTCTGGTAGAGGATTTGTCTGTACATTAGGATTGGTGTCATGAAAGCTAAGGATTCCGATCTTAATCAAATCACACACTCTAGCCTTTAGTGCATAACAGTTTTCCAAATCATGGCCTACGGCTCCTTCATGGAATGCATAGTGGAGATCAGATCTGAATCCAGATAGAAGAGGATTTATAGGAGGAGGTAGAGTCCTTGTGGTAATCAAACCTTTCTGAACCAGACCAAGATAAAATTATGTGTACGTCATGGGAATAAGATCAAATTGATTCCTATTATGGTACTGGTTCTACTCTACAATCAGATGTTGGGGAGCTTGAATTGGTCATGGAGCAGTAACTACAGGAGTAACAACAGCAATGGTAGGGCGATTAGCATGATGAGGTCAAGGATGAGTTCTCACTTCAGTCATAACAGCATTGGTATGGTCTTCTTTCTTCTTCTAGAAGTTCCCATAGGATTTCCTCACACCATTAGAAGATTCATCAACCTTGGACACTTTACCATTCTTGAGTCCTTCCTCGAGTCTTTGACCATTGGTTACCAAATCAGTGAAGTTAGAAGAAACATTGCCAATCATCTTTTCCCAATAGAATGAAGACAAGGTGTCCATGAACATTTCAGCCAACTCCTTTTCTTCTAAAGGGGGTTCAACTTGAGGAGCGAGTTCTCTCCAATGCTGAGCATATTCCTTGAAAGAATTTTTATCATTCTGAGACATATTTTGAAGTTGACGGCAGTCAGGAGTCAAGTCGAGGTTGTGCTTGTACTATTTCATAAAAGCATTAGCAAGATCCTGGAAGCAGTGGATACTATTCTATTTAAGATTCATATACCATTTGAGAGAAGCTCCACTCAAGTTGTCTTGAAAATAATGGATGAGCAGCTTTTGGTTGTTGGTATAAGCAACCATCTTTTGAAAGTACATGACCAAATGAGCCCTTGGACAAGAGTGACCCTTATATTCACAAACTCGGGAGTTTTGAATTTGGCAGACATAACAAGGTCAAAAACCAGGCACATGTTGTTTGCATCTATACTAAAGAAGTCAGTACCCTCAACGGCTCGCAGTCTCTTGTCCATAGTCTGAAATTGTTCACGTATAACCTCAGGTTCAACAAAGTCTTCACGCTCTTCACTGGCAGCATTGTACTCATAGAGAGGATTCTCAAAAGGAGCTCGAGCAATATGGGCAACAACATTAACCATAGGTCTGGGCTCGGCGAAAACTGGAGCTTGAAAAGATGGTCTGGAATTCTGACCAATCATAGCAGTAGATGCAATAGGTGGAGAATAATTGTTGGGTAAACCAAACTCTGGCCAAGTTGAAGGTGGCACCTGAATAGGCTGAGGATCAGCATTTGAAACCTTCTGAGTGACAGTCCTTTGAGGTTGCTCTCCCCTAGCAATCAAGACTTGGAGCATTTCAGTGAGCTTGGTCATGCTTGACTTAAGATCATCAATTTCCATTCTGACCTTTACGTTATGTGTTTCTTGTTCTGGCATTTTGCGTCTGTAGTTAGCCCTAGTCCTGTATCTATATCGAGGAATCAACATGACGACTGAAAGACGACACTAGAAGATAGAGACAACTGGATATGAGTTACTGGATAAACATATGCATGCAAAGATGCAAATGATATGTAATGGGATGCAAGACAGGATGCAAATCACACAGGCAACATGATCAAAGCTTCATGATCACAACATGGAGTTTAGGTAAAGAGCCAACCACAGGGTGTGTACTAGGGGTAAGACACCTTCACAACAGGTTCTAACAAGGTTACTAGAGTCATCGATAAATCTTTTAGATATTATCGGCTTGCACGACTACTCACGCGACTAATAATATTCTCAAGATAAACTCGTATGATTGTAGTATCGCGTATCAACTACTTCGGGACTACTCCCTCATAGTCACCGAACTACATCCTAAGAGGCCAAGTGGGGTAAAAGGTAACTAAAGGTCCTCAGTTTCACAGGCTCCTAGATCGAAAGTAATGTTTTTATGAATACTCGTTTAACAATACTACTCCCCAAGAGGGCCTCCACTGAGCGGTGATTTCTCAAGTTAGCTTTACGAGAATCAAATCTCTATAAGCCTCCTTAAATATATCACCTTCCTATCATAAGTGCACTCAAAGTTCGAGTTAGGACTTATCTCACAACAATATGTAATAACCCTGCATACAGAAAAACCCAAGCAGACAGATATATACAAATATACAATAATACATACAAAACAAGTTAGGGGTAACCCTCTTAAGGTAATCCCTAATGAAGTTGTCATTTTTTTCGCTGTGAGAATTGAAGACCATAGCTATTAAGTTAACTAGGTTCAAAAATTTTAATTCACCACTGATCTTTAATTTATCCAATGGAAGGAAAAAAAAGAAAGAATAACCCATGAGTATGCAATGCATGCAAAACAAAGAGAATTTAAGGTTTGGGGTTGGTTATACCTAGGGAAGGTGTTAGCATCCTAGATATCTGTATTACTCTACAGAAACCTCTTGTTTTATTGTGTTATTGTTATTTGTCTGCTAAAGGTGAATTCGTAAAGGGAGACCTAAGATGTTATTTCTAAGTATGCTCGCCAAGACATTGCATCTCGTGCCTACGTATCTTGATGGGAATGGAATCAGAGGATTCGTAGTTTCCCTCAATAAGGGTGAGAAACTCTTGACTGTGGTCAAGGTTCCAAAGGGAAGAGGTAAGTGTCTATGGCAGAACACCTACATAGAGTTAAGAAACTCTAAACTTAAGGCTAGGTTAAAAGGGAGGTAAGTGTACATGGCAGGACACTTACGTAGAGTGCGACGACTATAACTCTAAGGCTAGGATAAATGGGAAAGGAAATGTCCTTGACAGGACACTCACATAGAGTACGAAGAATCCAATCCTAAGGCTAGGATGAATGGGGAAGGACCTAAGGTTAGGCTAAATATGACATGACAATCAACAAAAGGGACCCTCCTTTGGAATCAGGCAACAAAAAATTATTATTTAATTTAAATATTAATATTTATATTAACTAATAATTACAACATACTTTTATATATATTTTAATAATATCGAAAAACTTGATAAGAATATTAAAAACAAAAGATTAAAATATTTTTGATCTTTTTCTAGAGTATGCAAATAAATAAAGAAATGATATTAACACACTATATATATATATATATATATATATATATATATATATATATATATATATATATATATATATATATATATATATATATATATATATATATATATATATATATATATATATATATATATATATATATATATATATATATATATATATATATGTGTGTGTGTAACTGTGACTAAAAAATATGTGTAACTGTGACTAAAAAATAAAATATATAATTAAAACTAATAGAAACGAACATTTAAAATGAAGTCAAGGTATGGCAGCAGAACAACAGTCTAGTGAGTTAAGCAAAAACCACAGATTAATAGCAGCAACACATCAATAATGATAAGATCTCATTCAAACCGAACCAAAACTCAACACACACCAATCGATAAATACGCCACGTAGTCAAAACCAACACAAAATATCAAAACATCATTGAACATAATACAAGAGAAAACTCGTTTCCAAATGTTAACGCGATGTCGAATCGTTGTTGTCGAAAGTTGGAGGAGCAAGATGCTACGCTCGCTGTTGCGAAGTGAGTTGGTACACTGTTGTGGAGAGGGAGAGATGAAGCGTGTGTGTGTTTTTTTTCCTCTTTGTTTTTTTTAATGCATATATATAGGACTATAAAATAGACAAGAATGATAATAACAATTAACACAATGTTTTTTTTTGTTTTTTATAATTAGACAAGAATAAAAGGAATTAAAAGCCATGTTTTTGTGTTTTTTATAATAAGACAAGAATAAAAATAATTAAAAATTATGTTTTTGTGTTTTTTATGATAAGACAAGAATAAAAAGAATTAAAAATTATGTTTTTGTGTTTTTTTTATAATAAAATAAGAATAAAAGGAATTAAAAATCAGATTTTTGTGTTTTTTTATAAAAAAGTAAATACTAATAAACAAATTAAAAATAAAATTAATTAATAAAAATTTAAATTTAAATTAAATATCTAATTAAATCTAAATAAATTAAATAATTATTTAAATAAAAATGATAAAAATGATTAAAAAATGAAATAAAAAGTCGGACAAAAAAGTGCTCGAAAAAATAAAATGAACACACCAAAATAATCAGCGCGAAATAAACATATTGGAAAAATACAACATTTAGTCAGATTTTGAAATAGATTTAGACCAATTTGTCTGTAAATCCAACAAATTTATTCTGACTGACATTTCAGACACTATTCAAGATGAAGTGCATGCTATGCTAGGAAAACGATGCGAAAGGAAAAAAACAGAATCTTAGGATCAAAAATTAAGGTACGACATGTAGGGGGGAAACCTTAATCTCCATTAGGTTTCCTCTATTTTCCTCAATTGATTGAAAGTTTGATGATATGGATGAAATCATTGTGATAATATGATGTAATTGTTGTAACTATTCTAAAACTCGTGTACTAATTTACCATGAAAATTATGTTGGCTGAGAATTTCGATGCCATGTTCTCATTTGAGAAACTAAGTGAAAGTTAAAGTTTCTTAAATTTGGTGGACTTCGACAGAAGTTAATGTGAAGTTCTGTCGAAGTGGTTCTCATAAGGAGACGTGCTTGGACAAAAACTTAGAAATATTTTCTAAGTATAGAAGGTCATTTCGACGAAGGGATGATTTGGAGCCTTCCTTCTACAAAAGTTTGAGTTCCAAAATACGGATAGATAACTGTCTTTATCCTTATTTATTTCTCAAGCGAGACACGTGGAAACTATGGCGAAACGAAGGCATGCAAGGTAAAACGTGTCAACTTTTGGAGAAATGCTCGTTGGAGACAATTATTTTAATGTATTATAAATAAGGGTCTTAGTATTAGGATTTTTGTGTGTTCAATTGTTCTACTATACTCAAAATTTACTCAAAGTATCCAAGTTAACGTAAGAAAAGAGTTACTATTAAGAAATGTACGTAGAAACATCATATTTTATTCAATAAGAATTTACTTTCTTTTATCAATCGCTCTTTACTGCATTTCTTTTACTTTGAAGTTATTTTCTTCACTGCATTTCTTTTACTTTGAAGTTATTTTCTTCAATGCATTTCTTTTAGAAACTTTTGCAAAGTTCAATCTTTTCAACAAACAATCAAAACAATATTTTTACACTAATGAATGTTGTCGAAGTGTTCATCAATTTTCCTGAAATGCATTAATACAGTAGTTATGTCCTCAGGATTCACTGGTTGATCCTGAAAGTAAACAAATTTTTTGGAAGACCAGCGGTTGTTTACCAATTTTCGCAGTAAACAAATTAGCATGCATAGTGGGACAATGCTATTGTGTTTGAAAATATTCTTTTTACTTTTTCTGGAAAAAGTTTACTTTTAAGTTCTTCATTTTTATCTCTCCATACTTCGTTGCATGAGACTTAGGAGTGGTAGAATAGCCACGAGTAATGAAGAGAGACCAAGGAGAAGATACGTAAGGAGAATGGTGAATCCAAATCCATCAAATAACCAAAATAATGAAGAATCACCCCTTCTTCTTCGACAGGGGGTCATACGGTTCCAGCGTCAATATTTAAAGTCGTGCCTTCTACGACAAGTTTGACGCATTGTCATACCCTAAATTTGTCCTACCCTTTTTGTAAATATTTTCGCATTTATTGTTTCGTGCCATTTAGACACGTGTCCACCTGAAATTGGGTGTTTTCCAAATTTTATCCATTCTGTCCAATAAAGTGCGACACGTGACCTGAAGGACATTTTGGTCATTTTTGTTTTCATTTTCATTTTCCTACTTTTCTTATAGATATTACCTTTTTGTTCATATCTTTATTTTATCATTTATTTAATTTAATTAGGTGTAGAATTATTTATTTAAATAGTTTTTATTTTTATTAGAAGTTAAATAGATACTCTTTTTATTATTAGATTTAATAGTAGAATTAAATTTCTTTTGTTTAATATTAATTAGAGTAGAATATTATTTGTCTTTTTAAAAAATATATATAGTTCATTGAGTTTTGGTTTTTTAATAGACTTCTTTATATAGTCATTAGGGTTTTTTATTTACTTATTATTAATTAGATTAGTAGTAGTTAATTACCTTTTCTTTTTTATTTAGATTAATATTAACTTTATTAGTTTTTTTTTGAAATTAATTAAAGTATTTAAAATTACCACCTTTTTGTTTATTTATTCAGATTTAATTTAATTAGATTTTTTTTTTTACTAATACTAGTTAGGTTTTGTTTTAATCTTTAAGTGTTAATATTTTAATAGTCCTATTTATTTAATTAAGTCAGTTTTAATTCATTCTTTTCTATTAATCAGCAATTAATTAACAGCTTTATTAAATCTGGTCCACTAGTCAATTTGTGCAGGCCCATTAGGTCATTTGTGCCACTTGTCAGCAGGCTATAAAGCCTAGTGTCTTCCTGCATTAAAGAGACACGTTTCCCAAGCACTGAGGCCTACCCTCCAGCCGCCACCTCACCTTCCCAAACCCTAAACGTAATCCCAACCCTAACCCTAACGGCGCCACCTCACTCACATGCAAACACAACTCCACCTCCCCGGATAAATTAACACGGCCAAATTCGCCGGAATCACACGCCGGTAAACTCATGTGGTGTTCATCGTATTTTTCCAGTTTCTTCAAACCACCATATGAACATTCATCATTGTTCATCCTCCGTTTTCCAGAAACCCATATTTTCTTCATCAGTGTTCGTCAATTTTTCCCCAGATATTCATCCACCTTCATGCTGTTTTCCAGAACGTCATCCAACATTCATCAAAACTCATCTGATTCCTTCAACATTCATACAATATTCATCAACCATCAACACTTTTCCAGAAATTCTTCAATTCACCTTGTTCATACGAACATCCATCTCCAAATCTAGATCCAAACTTCAAACCTCCAGATCTACGAATTTCACCTTTAAATCAACATGCAACTCAGATCCGAAGCTTCACATCAGTTTATCATAAATCAACACAAACCTCAACCTTCTTCGATCTCCAGATCCTCCGATTCTACGCTCAAACCATTATTCAACACCTTCAGGAAATTCTAGATCCGATCCAACACATCTCCATGAACTTCATCAACGACCGTTGACAATCTTCTCCAGATCTACAAACTTCGAACTAAATCTAACCACACATCAATCTTCAACGAACCTTCATATCTTTGAAGTTTATCCATGATCTGGTCCCACTTGCATCCTATTTCGTGAAGCATTAGGCAACATTAAGCTCCTTCGTGAGTATTCATCATCGCGAACAATAGCTCTGAACTCTAACGAAATTCTCCGTCAGGTCATAACGCTAGGTAAAAGTGGAAACTGGTTTGCTTTGATTGTTGTGGTTTGTTTTTGTGCTTTGTAGATGGTAACAGTATTTGAAGAAAACGAAACTGATTTTGAAGAAGTTTGGTTCTTGCTCGTGGCAAGAAGTTTAGAGGATGGAGAGACGAGAGTTTGAGATCGGAGAAGGGTGGAAAGAAAAAGGAGCAGATGGAATGGGTGGGAGCGACGGCGCAGACGGCAGCTAGGGTTTCTGTTGAACAAAGGGAGGAAGATGAAGGTTTCCGTGGACCCCCCCCTCGAGTTGGATTAGTGGGTTTCGGCCCAATTGATTTTCAGCCCGCTTTCGTTATCACACCCAGTGTTTTTTCTTTTTTTTTTATTATTATTATTATCCTGTTTTATTGTTGTGTGTGGATTGTTGGGCCATGAAGCCCAACCGTGTGAACTCAGAGTCCATCCCCCATTTCATCATGCACCCCCCCCCCCTTATGTTAGTTTTTTTTTATTTTTGGGCCAAGCCCAATTGTTTTTCTGGATGCACCCCTGTATTGCTGCTGCACCTCCTCTGTTTTTACCTTTCATAATTTTTTTTTTAATTTTTTTTTTTGCACATGTTCTTTTATATTTTATACTTAGAATATTATAATATATATTAAATATATTTTCAAACTCATTTTTAAAACGTTTTTTTATTACTAGAATATGTCTTCAAACTCATTTTTTTAAACTAATATCTTCTTAGTTTTATTTAAACTCATTTCACTAAAATATTATCTTTTCAAATTTATTTTCGAAATTAATAGTTTTTCTAATCTTTATTTAAATTTATTTTTAATTGCTAAAATAATTTCTGAAAAATTAAATCATGAGAAACTAAATCCTTGAAGTCTAGCACTTCTTGGATTTTTGGACAATCATTATTGAGGTGTACACCTTAAATAGTGTATTATTCGACTTCTCATTTCTTAAAATACCCTATTTCTAGCAAAGAAATATCATAAGAATCTAGCATTCTGTGTGATATTTCCGCTGTTCATCCAAATATTTTTCAAATAAAAATGGTGTTATTGGAATCTAGCATTTCGGTAATATCCCGATTATTTAGTTGTGAGGCCGACGTCTCATTTATTAAATAATTGATATTTTCAAATCCAATCTCGCGTTCTCACCTCTCACACGTTATTTCATACCCCATTTCGCTTCAAATCATTTCACTAAAATATTTTTCTCGATCAAACTTCGAAGGAAAGAGGTTCTTGGAATCTAGCATTCCTTAAATCTCCGAGTAAATAATTCTCGAGGCACGCTCTTGAGTTGTTATTCACTCAACCTTTCGATTCTTTCAAATTCCATCATTCTCAAACGTTCTCCTAAGTCGAATGCTCGTCCGCATTCGCAACCCATTTTATTCACAACTCCTCGTGGTTTTTGATATTAGAGGCACCCTCAGGGACTAATATCATTCCTCACAATCCTAACACTTGACACGTCGTCAAGTCAGTTCCATCTTCGATCAAATCTTCGACACGTCGTCGAGCTACTTTAAAACAACTTCTTTTTGGCCTCGCATGCCATTTTTCGATTCGATCCTTTCACAAACATTTCTAAAACTTACGAAAGAGGGATATTCTCAGAATCAAGCATTCTTTGAATATTTGAATGAGTAACTCTCGAGGCACGCCCTTGAGTTGTTATTAATTCATTCTTTCGATTTCAAAACATCCAACTCTTTATCTTCAATTTATTCAGTCAATTCCCGAAAGAACTGAGTTCTTGGAATCTCGCGTTCCTTGAATTCTTGAGTGACAAGCTCTTGAGACGCGCTCTTGGGTTGCTTGTCAATCACTCTTTCGTCCCAAACTCAACTTCCAACCCATTCAACCTCATCTTTTCGTGGTTGTTACCACGAACTACTGACGCTCTGATTCTTTATTCATTCTTGAATATAAGATACGTAGGCACAAGATTGCGATGATCTTGGCGAGCACACTTCTATCCATCTCCCATTTCCCCCTATCTTTTCCCGTAGTCGAACTACGACGCTCTGATTTCTCATTCTCGTCCGAATGAGCATACGTAGGCACAAGGGCCCCAATCCTTGGCGAGCACCCTATCCTCTAACCATCCATCTCTCCTTTGCGTCTTTAACCTTTTACCCTACCAATTCTACCTTTACCAACGAGAAGAAAACAAATAAACCTAAACAACACTCCCCACATTTACCTTAAGAGGTTCCCGTCGAGTACGACGGACGTGAGGGGTGCTAATACCTTCCCCTCACGTAACCGACTCCCGAACCCGGAACAGGGTTGCGACAGCCCTGTTCCTATCCTTTTCGTTTAAGAGGTTTTCTCGATATTTTCCTCTCCCGTTTGTTTGGGACAAATAAAGTTCGGTGGCGACTCTGTCGAACCGCATTTCTGCGCCTTTCGCGCGAGGGTCGTGTTCTCCAAAATGTCTCCGTGATTTTTCGAGGTGCGACACGCATGTGCAGTCGATTGCCCATAGTGGTCTCATTCTATCCTATATGGGAACACAGGGTCCACCAGTGACCCCCCCTCCAGTGGGAAATAATTCATTTAGGCCTTATGTGCGAACAACCTTATGGCATGCCAACATCAATGATGGCAAGTTTGCATAATGTGTCATTAATATTCCCAGAACCATCACTGAATGTAACTTCATCATTGCAAGGATCTGGTTCAGGCATTAATAATATGGGTCAAATTAGCCAGCCTTTAAGGACAAGATTTCATACTCAGATGCCCAATATCACTAACAATTCTGCAATAGTGATAAGGAAACAGATGGACGAAAGTAATCATGAGATGTTCCAGATGTTTTCCCAACAAATGGGAGTTATATTCAACCCCTTAATCCAGAATACTACCTAAACTAATCAACAATTGGCAGCACAAATGACACGCATTGCTAATTTCTTTGGTGTTCCACAACCCCTCGACATCCTCAGAGGGAATGGATGGTACAAAATACTGTGGTGGTCTTAGAAGAAGACCCCACAATTAACCAAGATCAACCAAATATACCTCAGGTGAATGTTTTAAACCAGGGGGCAGTAGTCGAACCACCTAGGATCGAACCTCCTAAAATTGAACATCCAATCCAAAGGGAACCAAGGGTAGTAGTGGTAAATAGAAATCAAAATGTTGATGAAGTAATCAATCAAGTTTGACGCGAAGATGTAGCGCCGAATAATAACCTAGCATCCATGGTCGAAAGGATTATGGCAAAAAATGGGGTAAATATTGGCCTTCATAGGCCAAATTATACATCACCATTATTTGAGTATATCTTGCAGTCAGATTTACCCCCTAGATAAAAAGTCCCTAAATTCACTAAGTTTTATAAGGATACTAGTGAGTCCACAGTTGAGCATGTGGCAAGATGATTGATAGAGGCTGGAGAAATTGCCAATAATGAAAAACTAAGAGTGAAGTATTTCCCAAGTTCACTCACCAAAAATGCTTTTACTTAGTTTACAACACTACAAGTGAACTCGATACACAATTGGAGAGCATGAACAATTCTATATGGGACAATCAAAGATAAACCTGAAAGAGTTAGCTAGCATTAAGAGGAAGTTTTATGAGCCAATATACGATTACCTCAATAGGTTTCAATTGCTTAAGGCAATGTACTTTACTCAAGTGCCTGAATATGAGCTAGTCAAAATGGCCGCTGGTGGCCTCGACTACTCAATTAGGAAGAAGTTAGATACCCAGTACCTTAGAGATATGATCGAGTTGACTAATAGAGTTCGACAGGTCAGACGACTTAAGGCTGGAAAAGCTAGGGAAAACAAGAATAGAAAGGAGAGGGTATCCTACGTTAAATTCGAAGAAGATGAACAAGAAACTAGTGTCGATCCTTTTTTCGATGAAAGTGAAATTGACCTTATTGAATTGAAGCAAGGCCCACCTTACACTTGTAAAGTTTTAACATCGTCGAATGGAAAGAATCCAGTCGATTCAGAGAAAAACAACAGGTTCCCTAAAAAGACCTATACTTTCAACGTCACCAACTGTGACGAAATCTTTGATTTATTAGTCAAAGATGTCCAGATGATAGTGCCTCCTAGCGCTAAAATTCCTCATTTAGAACAGAGAAAAAGAGAGCTTTTTGTAAGTATCATAATTTTCTTGGCCATAAAACATCTTAATGTTTTCTTTTCAGGGATCTTGTTCCAAATGCCATCAAGGAAGGAAGACTCAAATTTGATGATAAATCAAAGAACCAGATGAAGATGGATTATGATCCTCTACCTGTTGCTAATGCACACTATTCGGAACCATCTATGGTAAACATGGTCGAAGTTGCTGATGACTTTGCCAGTGATGCTGTAATGGTTGAGGCTACTGATGGCTTTACTAGAAGAGTTGCTAAAAACTCTAATCAAGAAACCACTAAGGGTTTCATCCAGGTTGCTGGAAGTTTTAACCACAAAGTCACTAAAGACTTCGATGAAGAAGCTACTGACAGATTCGCTAATAAAGTCACAGATGACTTTAAAATTGAAACCACTGTGGGTTTCAGGAAGGAAGCTGTTGACGCCTTAGATAGTGGAACTACTGAGGGTTCTAACCAAGTAATAGCAATGTATGAGACTATTAACGGTTTCATATAAATCAACAAAGAAACTAAGGCTACTGAAGACATTAGCAAGAAACTTCAAGAATTAGATATCTCTGCAAGGACCAACCTTGTAGTTAACATGGTCGAGATAATCCAAGAGTCCGCGATGGAAGTGGACGAATATACTCTCAAATAAGAAGAATATGCCAAAGTGGCATATCCAAAACAAGAAGAGAATCTAATTGAGTTTCTTCATAGATGCCAACAGAAGAATTTCTAAGTGATGATGTGTCCCAGATGCAGTGTTGTCTTTGATTGAAAAGCTTCGGAGAACATCCAAGGGGTTCGACAAGTAAGAGATAGGAACAACTGGAGGAACTCAAACAGCTATGGCACTTTCGACAAAAAGGGAGCACCAATGAGGAATGGTCAACATGGACCAGGGATACACGACAATAGGCCATCAACATTCAAGCCCACTTCTGATGCCCCCAAGGGCAAGTGGGTAAGACCAGTTGAGAAAAGAGAGAATGGCCAGAAAAATTGGCAAAATTTCGAAGTCGAAAGAGGATCTTTGATAGCATACCAAAGGGAGTTCCAATCAATCAGCTTGGCATTCAGAAAACTACAAAGGGAAGAATTCAATGACGAGATCTCGGTGGAGACATCAAAAAAGAAGGCGCAAGGATGAGAGGGAAGCTGCAAAAAAAGAGAATGTTGAGTCTAGTAGAAACATACAAAACAAAAAGGGTAATAACAAAGACAAAAAACCTGTCGAGAAGAAAGCTGTCGAAAAAAAGTTGTTCATAGACCAGTAAGAAGATGTAAAGGAGATATTTGAGCAGATGTATGCAGATGATGAAATAATGACAAATGATTTTGATTCAGGATCATAACCATTGCTAGATGTTATATATAATGTTGTATCACTACTACCCAGGGAGTATAATAGGGTGACAGAATTGGAAGACCCAGAGGATGAGGTCGAACAAGAAGTGGCCAGTTAAAGGCCAATATGTTACTACATTTTAAATAATGGTTGTGTCGAGGAACAAAATGTGTTCTTCGAGAGGCCAAATGACGCAATGAAAAGCCACCTGAAGCCTTTATTCATTAGAGGAAAGGTAGAAAATGTTGGTATCAATAAGATACTAGTGGATGAAGGAGCGGCAGTGAACCTAATGCCGCATTATATGTTAAAAAAGATTGGCAAGAGTGACTCTGACACGAAACCTCATAATATGGTCCTTTTGAATTATGAAGGGAATGTGGGAACAACCATGGGAGGCATTCAGGTAGACTTGACCATTGGCACAATTACTAGGCCAACAATGTTTATGGTAATTGCATCTAAGGTGAATTACAATCTACTCCTTGGAAGGGAGTGGATGCATAGAATAAGTGAACTACCTTCGTCGCTTCAGCAAAGGATGTCCGTCTGGAGAAGTGATGGAATTGTCAAAAATATTGAGGCAGGCCAAAGCTATTACATGGTTAAGGTTAACCAAATAAGTAGGCGACACTTTGATAAGAACTTAGCCCATATAACGCCATGTAACCCAGCAATTTAAATTTTACACCTATGGATAATGCCTTTTGTTCGTTGTATCTGCATCCGACACACGGATTTCAGTGGGACAAGGAGGTGATAAGCGAATAAGAATTCGTCTTTGGAACATATGGGATCGAACCTACGGGTTAGGGTAGCGAATTCAGTGACTATGACTGAATCACAAGCATTGGGAAAGCTTTCAGCTTATATAGCTGAAAATAGATTAAAAGGGGCCTTAGAGGTTGATATAAAATACATGGTTGTTGAAGCCAAAGTTAAAGAAAAACACTTCAAAGGTCCAGGGAAGGATTTTTACCTAGAGCTACCCGACAAAGATCATGTTGAAGTACAAAACCAAAGGCTAGATGCCATTTACGATGATGAGCCTTTGGGTTTTGAGAAGGATCTTCTAGAAAATAATATCAAAATGTTGGCACAAGATCCTTTGGAAGAAGTCGACCTCGGAGAAGGGACAACAAAAAGGCCAACTTACATCAGCGCCAACATTGACCTAAAACTTAGAGTCGAAGTAATTCAACTGCTGAAGGAGTTTAGAGACTGTTTCGTGTGGGATTACGACGAGATGCCTGGTTTTAGTAGAGAGTTGGTCGAACTAAGGTTGTCGATAAAGCATGGGAAGAAGCCCATCAAGCAGACTTCAAGGCGCTTTGCACCTGAGGTTCTCTCGAAGATTAAATAGAAGGTCGAAAGACTTATGAGACGGAAATTCATCCGTACGACCAGGTATGTCGAATGGTTTGCTAATATGGTTCCAGTTATTAAGAAAAATGGAACTTTAAGGGTTTATATAGATTTTAGAGATTTAAATGCTGCAATCCAAAAGATGAGTATCCAATGCTTGTGGTGGAAATGTTAGTCGACTCTGCTGCAGGCCATGAGTATCTAAGTGTGCTCGACAGATATTCTGGATATAATCAGATTTTTATTGCTGAAGAGGATGTGTCTAAAATAGCCTTTCGATGCCCTGGAGCCTTGGGCACTTTTGAATGGGTAGTAATGCCCTTTGGCCTAAAAATGCTGGGGAAATTTATCAAAGAGCGATGAATTTGATATTCCATGACTTTATTGAGACTTTCATGTAGATTTATATTGATGATATTATAGTTAAGTCGGTTTCAGGAAGAAGTCATATAGACCATCTTCGACAACATTTGAAAGAATGAGGAAGCATGGTCTCAAGATGAATCCTCTCAAATGTGCTTTTTGTGTGCAGGTGGGGGGTTTCCTAGGCTTTGTGGTTCATAAAAAAGGAATAGAGATTAATAAAAACAAGACCAAGGCCATCATGGAGGCAAAAGCACCTTTGACAAAGGAGTTGCAGTCTTTGCTCGGGAAGATCAATTTCCTAACGAGATTCATTTCCAATCTATGTGGCAAGACTCAAGCCTTCTCACCCCTACTTCGACTCAAGTAAGAAGGTTTTGAGTGGGGGAAAGCGCAACAAGAAGCGTTCGAAAAGGTTAAAGAATACCTTGTTCACCCTCTAATTTTGGAACCTCCTTGTAGCAATAGGAGTATGAGATTGTACATAGCTGCGTCAGACAAGACTTTAGGGAGCATATTAGATCAAGAGGATGAGAATGGCGTCGAAAGAGCCATTTACTACCTTAGTAGAGTCTTGAATGATACAGTGACTAGATATAATATAGTTAAAAAATTGTGTCTTTGTCTATACTTTTCTTGTACAAAATTGAAGCATTATATAAAACCAATCGAAGTTTATGTTTCTTATCGTTTCGAAGTTATTAAACACATGCTTTCTAAACCTATTTTTCACGGTCGAATTGGTAAATGGGCATTATCGTTAACAAAATATTCTTTAACTTATATGCCTCTAAAGTCTGTTAAAGGACAAGTGGTAGTCAACTTTATAGTTGTAAACTCCCTAAACTTTATGGAGCTTGAACCATGGAAGTTATACTTCGAAGGTTCTAGTCATAAGGATGGAACGGGAGTAGGAGTGTTGATTATTTCTCCTAACAAAATTCCAACAAAATTTAAGTATAAGGTCGAAGGCCTTTGTTCAAATAATGAAGCTAAATATGAAGCTTTAATTGTTGGACTTGAAATATTGTTGGAATTGGGGGGAACTCGAGTCGAAATAATGGAAGGCTCATAGTTGATAATAAAGCAAATTACAAAGGAATATAAATGTGTCAAGGAAAATATTATCATGTACTTTATGATAGCCAACAGGCTGTTACGAAAATTTGAAATGGTAAGAATTCGACACATACCTCGACTTGAGAATCAAGAGGCCAATGATTTGGCCCAGATTGCTTCAGGGTACAAAATTTTGAAGAAAAGATTACAAGATGTAATCGAAGTTAGAGGAAGAGTTGTATCAACTAAATTATCCCCAACAGATTTAGAAACCTTGAAGTTAGGATATGCTGATAAAGAAAGCTTCGAAATATTGACTATAGATAGTTTGACAGATGAAGATCGGAGGAAGCCAATAATAGATTACTTGCAGAATCCAACAACTTCCGTTAAACGAAAATTTAAATATTGTGCCTTAAGTTATGTCCTGATGGGGAATGAATTATTCAAAAAGACGCCTGAATGTGTCTTACTCAAATGCCTTAACGAATCAGAGGCATATTTAGCTCTTTCGAATAACCATAGTGGGGCATGTGGAGCACGTCAAGTAGGCCATAAGATGAAGTAGTTATTATTTCGACAAGGAATGTATTGGCCTACAATGCTTAAAGATTTTATTAAATTCACCAAAGGATGTCAAGAATGCCAAATACATGCAGACACTCAATGTGTTCATGTAAGTGAACTGCATTCCATAGCAAAGCCTTGGCCCTTCAGAGGTTGGGCTTTGGATTTAGTGGGTGAAATTCGACCAGCATCATCCAAGAGTCAGAAATACATTTTAGTGGGAATAGATTATTTCGTTAAATGGGTTGAGGCTATACCACTAGTGAATGTAGATTAGGATGCACTAATCGAATTCATCCAGAAGCACATTATTTATAGGTTTGGAATCCTAGAAACTATTACAACAGATCATGGATCAGTTTTTACTAGTCGAAAAATGCAAGAATTTTCTAAAAAGATGGGGTTCAAACTTTTAAAGTCAACGCCTTATTATGCTCAGACTAATGGTCAAGTAGAAACAACAAATAAAGTGGTGATCAGGTTAATTAAGAAGCATGTGGGAAAGAAGCCAAGAAATTGGCATAAGACATTGGACCAAGTTTTGTGGGCTTGTCGAACCTCCCCTAAGGATGCTACTAACACTGCACCTTTCCGACTAACATATGGTCATGATGTCATGTTAGCATTTAAAATTTATTTACAGTCAACTAGAATTCAGAGGCAACATGAAATCCCATCTAATTCATATTGAAATATGATGTTGGACGGACTAGTTGACTTGGATGAAGAAAGACTGGGTGGCTTAGAATTATTAAAAAGGCAAAAGAAGAGAGTGGAAAAGTCATATGATAAAAAGGTGAAAGTTAAGAGATTTTCAACTAGAGATTTAGTTTGGAAAGTGATTTTGCCCATGGATCAGAAAGACAAAACTTTGGGCAAGTGGTCCCCTAAGTGGGAAGGTCCTTTTCAAATTATTAAAGTCTTTTCCAATGACATGTATGAAATCGAAGAGTTAAATGAAGATATAAGAATCTTGAAGGTAAATGGTAAATAATTGAAAAAATATAAGCCTATACTTCAAGAAATAAAGGTAAATAAGGAATAGTTCACAAAAATTGGTCGAAGCTAAAATGGGAATAAATAAATTTGCCAAAACGGCTCAGTCATTACATAAAAAGTCATACATGGGCTCAACATTAATCAAGCAAAGGAAGAAGTACATTGGTTACAAGTATATTAAAAAGGAAGAGATTCTTTCATCTTTTGATACTTTGACCTTTGAAGCGTCAAGTGTCGTTCGCAGACAGTCTTGCTGTTTGAGAGTTCTCCGATCTCCTTCCCAAGCTTCTGAGCTCTCTCGACATAGTGCACACCAACCTTAAGTTCTTTGGCCACTTTGTCATGATCAAACTTTAGAAGCTCGACTTTGTATTTCTTGGCTTGAGAGATCTTCGTATGCAGCTCTTTGATCTGTTATTGCCACTCTTCGAAATTTTTGTCACAAATTTCAATCTCCTTCTTATTATGTTCAAAACCCTTTTGCAATTCTATAGCTTTGGCAGTAGATTCAGTGGCTGCATCCTATTCATCCAGTTGGGTTTTTGATTTGTTATGTATCCTATTTGATAAATCTTTGAGGCGATTGAAATCAACAACACTAAGGTCAATTAGTGAACCCAATTCTGATAACATCTGCAACTTCTGGGGAAGCTTCCAAGACATTGACTTATTATAAGAGTTTCTTGATCCTAAAACACGTAGAAGTGTCATTCTTTAGAATGTGGAATAAGTCAACATCAAAGGCCTTTTCTTTAACTTGAGAGAGCAAGTCATCTTCAGGCTTGTTAGCAGATTGATCACCCGACACAGTCGAAGTACTTGTACCTGGAGATAATCATAGCTTTCAGATATTCAAAGGGTCTCTACACTTTAAGTGACTTTAGCTCTTCATGTGAAAGATTGGTGGAGTTGGTGCTAGTCGAAACAGAAGGATTTGGGTCCGTTTTTTATTGATCCTATTGCTGTTCTTTTTCTCCTTCATTCTTGTTTTTCTCTTATTCATCATTTTCATCCTCCACAACAAATTTAGTCTCAAAATCAAACACAGAGTGATCATCTTCCTCCTCCTCTTCTTTCTTATCCTTTTCATCACCACTGCCTTGTTGATTAATTAGGGAGCCATCTTTATACTTGTCTTCGACAATTTTTTCTCATGTTCATGATTGTTGGTGTGTGAAAGCTCAGTGGTGGCCTTGAGCGGTGATTTATTTTGATCACCAGTCAGTTGGCTCATTTCGTTTGCAGATAATTTGGTGGAATCCTTATGATACGTTTTGGAAGGGCTTGTTGGATGATAGGTAGGACCACTGCTGGTGGTGGGAATAGTTTGTTTCACAAGGGGGTTCCCCTTATCATCTTTGGCATCCTAAGAAGAAGAAACCGAGAAAAATATTAGAAGCATATTAGTCGAAGATAGTTGTAAAGTTCAAAAATAAAGAAGAAACCTCTGTACCTTAGGATTCTCAGTCCCAGGACTAAAGTTATCTCTCTCTACCTGATCTAGATTCTTCGTATCAGTTGGTTTCTTACTACCAGGAGTAATGTCATTTTCTACCACCTTGGGAGTAGAAGGTTTCTTCACAGGTGCTTTGACTGTTTTTGGCTGAGGTCGAAAACCAGCATCAGTCATTTTTGTTTTCTTCTTCTTTTTCGTAGTTTGTTTGGAGTGATAAGGAGAATGATACTCATCATTGGTTTCAATTAGATGAACCTTAGATTCTTTTTCTTTCTCTTTCTTGGTGTCGAAGGTGGTATCCGACTTTCCTGTGAAAGTATTATATTTCAGATGTTAGACTAAGAAAAACATATGTAAAGAAAAAAGTAGTGAGTATAAAGTTTTACCTTGGTAGTGGTTTTCTTGGAGTTGTCTTCATCTTTTTCTTTGACAACTTCTTTTTCAACGGGAATAGGTTTCTTAGTTGGAATTTTTACAACTACAAAGAAAAGTAATGTAGCTAGTATAAGCCAAGTACAAAACCTAAATAAAGAAAATAGATAGAAAAAAGTGGTGTCCCATGTTCATTTCCAATATGAAGGTGGCCTTTGAAAGTGTCCAGAGTGTAATTAGTCAAAACTACTCGTTTAGCACACTTTTCAGATTCTTGTTGAAGAATTTTTATAAAATCCCCACAGACGAATCAATTTGGGAATGAAGGGCTAAAAGCCACACCAAAATCAACAAATGGTAGTCGAGGGAATTTTGGAGGATAGAGATAAAAAGCTAACTCGTAACATTGATCAGGTTGAACGTACGAAGGAAGTTTTAAGTCCTCTAATTTCTTTGTAAATTTTTCTTTTAAGGTCATTGCTGCTTTGCTAATGGTTCAACTAAGATCATCTATCCTGTTGGCAGTTTCAAAGTATTTCTGGAATGCTTAGATTTCTTTGATGTGTGTTAAAGTACCTTTCTTCACTTTGTCCTGCACAAGGGCAAAAGCTCTAGTTAGTTGGAGATTAAAGGAAGCTACATCAAAGAATTCTGTAGTGTAATATTCTCTCCATCAATCATTGAACTCTCTGGTGGATAGAAAGTATGGTTTACAGGCCACAAGATTGAACTCTGTGAGGTTAGAAAACTTGTCTAACAGCTTAGCGCATTTTATCTCATTGTGCCACATGTTGTAATGAAACAGTGAGCCTTTTTTGGGAAAAAGGGTTTGGGTTTGATTTGAATAATACCAAATTATCGAGAGACGAGATTTGGTTGGTAACTGACAAGAGAAATTCTAAGTTTTGAAGGGTTAAGCCTTGAAGCCAGCAATCTTGGCGTAAGGAAAGATTCCCAAATGTCAAGAGATTCAGCTTCCCGTTCCTTTGACTCAGGAGGAAATTTCCTTGTGAACCATTCAGGGCATACTTTTCTATTGGCAAAAGGGGCCATGTTGGGAGAAAAATTATAACACTTTGCAAACATCATCACGTAGTTGGTGAAGGTGTACTGAAGATCCAATCTTTCGTCACTAGGATTCAAAAGGGCAAGCCTCATTCCTTCGACCCTTCTATTATTCACCTCGACGGGTGCTTTATTAACAGGATTTCGAACAGGGAGGGATGCTTCGAAAGTGGCATTCAGCCATAGTTGCAGTAGCCAAAAAGGTCCAAGATTCCTCTTGTCTCGATTGTCTTCAATGTTGTGACGCCTTCGCCAAGGGATTTATACAAGTTGGCCATAATTATTTTGCTGAGATGGATGTCATGTCTAACATGTAGTTGGTTGGCTATAGTCAGGTGCCTCTTTGCCACTTGAAGAAACCTTGAGCATAAAACACAACATGAAAGCCAAAGGGCCAGGAAGGCAACGTGTTCTTGGTCAGAGACTTCTTTGGTTTCTTTTTCATGATAGTAGGCTATGTAGGTGGTGAAATCCGCTTTGTTGGTGTCAAAACCTATTGAGTCATCATCTAAAAGGGTGGGGTCAAAATCCACTCCAATAGGTTTAAGGTCGGTAATGGCAGCGACATCGAACAAAGTTGGGGTAACTATTCCACATGGGAGTTGGAAATTATTATGGGTGTTATCCCAAAAATAGAGGGAAGCAATGTGCATAGATGGGCAGTAACTTGGCCCCACCTTTGGCAATTGAATTAGGTCAAAGATGGCCATGTTTTTCCAAACTTGGGACTTCACTTTCTCTATTTTTTTCTAGCTAGGCTAAGTAATTAGAATGGTCTTTGGATAAAAGGAATGACCTAAAAACCCTAAAGCTTGTGTTCATAAACTCTAAGTTGATTGAGTCCCTAGAAGCTGTGGTCGAAGGAGAACCTTGACCATCTACATGTGCCTTCTCATCAATTTTGATCTTCTCATCAGTCCTAGGTTTTAAACTGTTGGCTATGGGTTTGTAACAGTGGTAAGCGGGGAAAAATTCCCTAGTCTAAGCAAAGTCAGCAGTGAGATCAGGTAGAGGACCTAACATAGCATGGGTCTTACCAGAAACAAGAAGGGGAATTAATACCTATGATTGATAAATTCTATGTTTCTCCTCTTCATTTGGAGGTTCAGGGATGTACTATTGATTCCCAACCATGTTTGGACCCAACATTCTATGAACTAGAGCGAATTTTTTGGAGTCTTTAGAATTCTTGCTGGTTTCCTTGGAGATTTTTAAAGTAGAATCCATTGTTGTAGTAAGTTGCAGAAAAAGATTTGAAAGAGATGAAGTTTGAAGAAATACGCTTGAGGGTTCAGAAAGTGAAAAGAGAAAAATGACGCTTGCTCACTATTATTATAGATGAATAAAGTGGAACGGTTACTGTACACGATCACTGTGCAACATTAATGGTGATAAGAATCATGGGACGCGTGTCATATGAGGGTTGTGTGATGAGACGATGGCAGTTAAAAGTATGATCCATGATCTCCAAGGGACTAGATGTGTGATGATTGAAAATATTTAACGCATAGGTTTGAGGAGAAGTTTAGGGAAAGTTTTCATGATGACAATGACGTCATAGTAGTCCAAAGGTTTTATGGCGTCGAATATGAAAATTTTCAAAAAATGCCATTTTTTCCACTTGGTCGAAAATGAAATTTTTTAGGGGTAGTTTGTTGACTGAGAATTTCGAAGCCATGTTCCCATTTGAGAAACTAAGTGAAAATTAAAGTTTATTAAATCTGAAGGACTTTGATAGAAGTTAATGTGAAGTTCTGTCGAAGTGGTTCTCATAAGGAGACGCGCTTGGACAAAAACTTAGAAATAATTTCTAAGTATAGAAGGTCACTTCAACAAAGGGATGATTTAGTGTCTTCCTTCGAGAAAAGTTTGAATTTCAAAATACGGATAGATAATTGTCTTTTGTCCTTATTTGTTTCTCAGGCGAGACGCGTGGAGAACTATGGCGAAACGAAGGAATACAGGGCGAAACGTGTCAACTTTTGGAGAAATTCTCATTGGAGACAGTTATTTCGACGTATTATAAATATGAGTCTTAATATTAGGATTTTCGTGTGTTCAATTGTTGTACTATACTCAAAATTTACTCAAAGTATCCAAGTTAACACGAGAAAAGAGTTACTGTTGAGAAATGTACATTGAAACACCATATTTTATTCAATAAGAATTTATTTTCTTTTATCAATCGCTCTTTACTACATTTCTTTTACTTTGAAGTTATTTTCTTCACTGCATTTCTTTTATAAACTTTTGCGAAGTTCAATCTTTTCAACAAACAATCAAAATAATATTTTTACACTAATGAATGATGTCGAAGTGTTCATCAATTTTCCAGAAATACATTAATACAATAGCTAGCTATGTCCTCAGGATTCACTGGTTGATCCTGCAAGTAAACTAAATTTTTAGAAGACCAGCGGTTGTTTACCAATTTTCACGGTAAACAAATAACATGTTGTTTCTTTATTGTCTATGATTGATTTGAGGGTCTGGGGGTGAAAAATTGTAGTTCTGAATTGAACTCCATAGAAGAAAATTGCTTCTGTTAGCATCGTGATGGGCGCCACTTGTATGAGGAATTGATCATCATGCACTTTGAGATGTTGACGGGTCTCAGATGTCTAACAGAGATATCGTCATGGTATATAGACTAGCATGGAGCCTTGTCGATCATCATAGAAGTGACAGTTGGGGGGAAAAGGGTGATGACGGGCGTCACCCTAGTGACGGACTACCGTCATCGTGTCAGTGGATGCGTATTGGCCTATTGAGTTGGATTTTTGGTTTGGTTTCGTCGTGTGCTCGATGTTTGGCTGCTATTTGGTGTATTTAGATGAATATTGGTTGATTAACTGAATTGTTTGTTTAATATAATGGTGTTGCATTATGTTGATGATAAAATAATTATGTGATGATCATATAATTGTAATTGAAATTGCAATGAGTAGTCCAACTGTGGAGATTACTTTGATGTTGACATCCATAGTTAGATGTGAAACCTATTGTTAAAAGATAAATAAAAAAGTTAAAATTAACAAAAAAAAAAAAAAAAAAAAAACTCAAATAAATATTCATTAGCAATAAAAGATTAAACATAAAATTAAAATGCGCTAAGAAAGAAAAGGATGCAAGATCGATTGCCACCCTATAAAGCCGTCTTGTAGTATCTAAAGAAAAAGAAGTGGTCCAAGGAAAAAAACCTTTATAACATAGATATAAAAATCAAATTTTATTTATTTTTTATTTACAAAATATAGATATCTCTATCTAATGATGCAGGCGAAGCGATAAGGTAGAGGCTCTTTGTTGAAAGCTTCTATTTCTTTAACATTTTTATATTGCCATTACATTAAATAATTGGGTTTTGAAATGTACTATGAAATGTTCAAAACTTTAATATTTACATGTTAGAATATATTTAGGATATTCAAGTTAGATATTATATTTAGTGATGTTACTGTTTTCGTTCGTATTTTATTTCTTTTATTGCCTATTACACTAAACAAATGGGGTTTGAAATGTTCTATTCTATTATTTATATTTAAATTAATTATTTCGTTATGATACCCGTTCCTTTAGAAACAAAAATAAAATAAAAAACAATAGGCTAAGAAGCTTAGCAATGCTCCCCATGTTACTTTTGTCATGCTTGGTCTTAAATTCGGATAAAAAAGAGTTATGTCAGGCAATTGAAATCAAAGTAAATTTTTATTAAATATCTACAAATACAATATAATAATAGATTTGTTATCTAGAAGCAATATAGTGTATAAGTCGAGTATAGTATTAAATAAGCAAGTTATTGCATCTTGATTGAATGTTATAAAAAATAAACAAAAGTTTTAACATTTTCGTGAATAGGTTTGGGTAAAGGAGTTTCTTCATTGGAATATAATTGTTTCGAAATATGAATCTCAAAGAAAAATTCATGGAAATAATTGATGGTACTCAAGAGAACAATCAATTTTACGGGCCTTAAAAAAACTAAGAGGATAAGTAAAAAATGTAAAAGAATTAGATATCTCGATTATTTAAGAAGAGAATTTTTTATAGTATGTAAATTTTTAAATATGTTTTCTGAAACGAGTCTGTAGTTATATTTTCGAAAAAACACTAGAAATAAATTCAACCGAAAATAAATTTTTCAAAATGCAATCGACATTTATAACATAAAATTATTATTAAACAAAACTATATAACAAAACCTTTTAGAGATTTATCTCCGAAACTTTTCCTGAAACTTTTTCTAAATAGAACCATATAACCGAACCTTCATAAAGGTCAAATATGAACCAAATATGCATAAATACTAAATATGAATAAAAGGTGAAAATGTAACACTTCATTTATATTGAGATACAAATATATACAATTATTTGTCCGGTTAAACAAGCAATTAAAACAAATCGAAATATGTGTTGTCGGCTAAATCTATAGGTGATACCCCTTAGACTTTTGTGCAATCGATTTTTTTCCAATGGTGTTCAATTTCTCGAATTCTTGCATCATTTCCATAAAATGATCCAGCAACGTCTAAGCTTTTGCGGTTGAATAAGTCGTCCACTCCGGTGATGTAAGTGGTATGTGACAACCCGGTGTCAAGTAAACTTGAGCAAAATGACTTGATTTTGAAAGTCATCCAATACACATGATATGATCATTTGGATTAGGTGACCCATTTCCGGGAAGCTCGTCAATTTTAACTTCGGTGCCAGACCACTCAAGCAACGAATAAGAGGCTCATAAACCGCATTGAATTTTTCTTTATTTTTGTACAACCGTGTGTACGATTCTTTATTCGACTTCAACTTCTGGATAAGTTGATGTCAGACAAGTGCATGATTATCTTCTCCTTTACCAAGTAAAGCTGAAACGGTTCGGTAACCGCAATAACAGTCCCCCCACAACATTGACGACCTGCTTGATATATTTGTGCATAAAAATCGACATCTCATCGATGAATGAAATCTTCGGTGGAAGCGGCGTCAGAGGTGGTTTGCTAATGCGGGCTCCTTTCACAACACGTTTTTTGAGATTTTGGAGTCGGTGACTTAGGAAAAACTTTTGTCAACGTGTTTAAAATATGAAGGAGACCGTGTAGTCGAGTTGTCATTCGGTGTATGCTTTATTTTCTTCGGATCCCCTTTTGTTTTTGCCGGTTAAGAAGGCAGTTTCATGTCGGTGATTTCGGGATAAGCAATCTTCCTCAATTTTTCTTTAATGTGGAGTTTCATGTTGTCATCGGCCTTCAAAAATATCTCTTGTATCGCTTCCCATTCGTTCAAAATAGAGGTATTTGATTTCCCTTCATCCATCATCATCGAACCTAAGTCTCTTCTAATGAGAGCAAGCCTCA
The DNA here is from genome assembly GCA_963859935.3 of Lathyrus sativus. Taxonomy (NCBI): domain Eukaryota; kingdom Viridiplantae; phylum Streptophyta; class Magnoliopsida; order Fabales; family Fabaceae; genus Lathyrus; species Lathyrus sativus. The sequence goes on from OZ012741.1 coordinate 564,763,345, forward strand.
TCCATTCTTATTGGTTCACCAAGTTTCACCTTTTTAGCATTAGTACAAGCACATGAGAGACCATATGTTTTAACAATAGTGCAACCACACTTTACGCTATCGGAGCCTACATTATCATCTCGTTTAGCCCCGTGAAAAATATAGTTCAAACCCGCTCGAGAAATATTACCGACCAACTGAGCATATAAAGTGTTGTCTTTAAATATGTGTTCTAAAACTGTGATGCTCCGACCAAATGTTGTCTTTATCTCATTATGTTAGTTCTAGATCACGTGGTTCACGGAGTCCCAGTCCGTACACAAATCCCCTTTGCTATTTCCCAACCAATTTTCAAAGTAGTATGGGCCGACTCAACTTTGTTAGTAGTTGTATTTCCAAGGTGTCTAACATTATCAGTCCACGTGATAACGTATCATGTTTTTAGGCTCATAATGCATGTTACTCGTCATTATTTTACTTTGTTTTATTGCTTTTACGTTGTGTCTTGTTTGTTTTACAGGTTTTATTAATTGTCAAAGCATTTGTGCGAAGAATTAAGAAAGAAGAGCAAAAGAGCAAAAAAAGAGCCGAAAAATTACATTTCTGGTGCATGACATTCGACATTCCCTAACGGCGTCCTCCATGTACCAAAAGCAACATCATTTAATGAAGCAGGCAATGGAGTTCGCCATTTTCACGCAGAACCAGAATTTCGTCGAATCAATTGAAACTCCCCTCTGGCCACTCTCTTTTTTCTTCTCAACCTCCCTGCACTTTTGAAGGAGTTACCAGACCCTTGAAGCCTCTAGATATAGGAGTTTTCTGGACATTTGAAGGTATCCAAGTTGTGCGAAAGCGTTGTCAAAATTACTTCTAGTCTTAAGCAGAAAAAAATACTTGTAAAAGTGACAATAACTCACATCTAGGGATTGTCACACAAATTCTGTTTTCTTTTTACTTTCTTTATACTCTTGGATCAAACATCAAGCATGCCGACATTTTAATCAAGTTTTACGTTCGTTACTTCAAGTCTCGTTTTTACTTTACAGGTTTCTATTGCTTTAACTTTATGTCCATCACATTTATTTTACTTATTGCCATGTTGTCTTTAAATTAATATGCTTTGTTACGTCGTCTTTAATTGAAGAAATGTCTTGCTAAATTTGTCTGAGTTTGACGTATGAGGACCATCGTTACCGACGGGACTCGGTAGAAATTAATAGGCGCGAAATACTAAATAAATTCTGTTTTGGTCTTAGTTTCCAAGTGTATGTCTTATTGTTTTGTCACGAGAGTGAAAAGCAAACTAAGGTTCGAGTCGATAGCGCGAGAGTGTGAGAATTAAACCAGATAATGGAAACTAGGCATCGATCCTAAAAACAGCGAGAGCACTTTAGGTGTCGATTAGGATCTTAAGGAAGATGAAAAAAAATGAAGAGGTCGTAGAGAAAGAAAAACCATATGTGCCTCCACCACCATATAAACCACCTATCTCTTATCCTCAAAGACTTGCTAAGTCTAAAAATGAGGGGCAATTTAAGAAATTCGTAGAGCTTTTTAAACAAATTAATATCACTATACCTTTTACACAAGCTATTACACAAATGCCCTCATATGCTAAATTCCTTAAAGAGATCCTATCTAATAAGAAAAAGCTAGAGGATAATGAAACTGTTACTCTCACTGCAGAGTGTAGCGCTATAATTTAAAACAATTTGCCTCCAAAGTTAAAAGATCTAGGTAGTTTTTTCATACCATGTGTGATTGGAAAATGTGTCATAGACAAAACACTATGCGACTTAGGAGCTAGTGTTAATCTAATGCCCCTTTTTATATGTGAAAAACTCAAATTAGGAGAAGTAAGACCACCGAGGATGTCTCTACAACTAGCTGGCCGTTCTGTCAAATTTCCTATAGGCATGCTAGAGAACGTTCCCGTTCAAATAGCTCAATTTTACATCCATATTGACTTCATAATAATGGACATAAAAGAGGATTCCAACATTCTCATCATATTAGGAAGACCCTTTTTGGCCACTGCCGGAGCTATCGTAGACGTGAAGAAAGGAAAGCTAACCTTCGAGGTTGGTGAAGAGAAAGTTGAATTTATCCTTTCATAATTCCTAAAGGAACCAGCTATCGACGATTTATGTTGTTCACTAGATATCATTGATGAATGTGTAAGAGAAATGGAGATGGAACAATCTAAGTATAGTGAAATACTAAAGATTACAACACCTCATATAATAGAAGATGATGACTGGTGTAAGCCATACGTAGATGATAGTATGAGGGAATGTTTAGAACTAACTCCATATCCAATTCCATACCCGAAGAAACCTTATGTTTAAAACACTACATAAGACTCTAAGGCATGAATTCCTATATACAGAGCTTGAACGCCCTATAATAGTCAACGCAGACTTAGGACAGATAGAAACTGAGAAACTATTATATATCTTAAGAAAATACCCTAAAGCTCTAGGGTATAACATCTCAGATCTGAAAGGGATAAGTCCCTCTATATTTATGCATCTCATTATGCTAGAGGAAGACTGCAAGACCTCTAGAGAAGGATTAACCCGATCCTAAAAATACATAACTCTGATTTTCTCATTGCACTATGAGAATACCTAGGCACAAGATTCCGAAATCTTGGCGAGCACATTAATTAAAAATTATTTGTCCCCTTAATTAAAACCAGTTGCAAGTAACATTTAGATGATTATACCCATCCACACAAACAAAAATTAAAATAGTTCTCGTTGGGTACAACGAATGTGAGGGGTGCTAATACCTTCCCATTGCATAGCCGACTTCCTTACCTGTTTCTCTTCCCTAAGGGTTTTATTGATATTTTCTCTTTCTCTTAGAATAAATAAAATTCAGTGGCGACTTTGTTGTATTTTTTAGCGTTCGATGCCCTCGGGTATTTTTCACGCTGCGACAGTTGGCGACTCTTTTGGGGAGTTTCTTCTTCCTAGTTTTTTATGCGATGCAACAATTGGGGACTCTGTTGGGGAGTTCTTTTTTCCTTGGTATTTTTTGTCATGCGACAACTGACGACTCTGGTGGAGAGTCCCTAAGCAAGTCTAGCCTAGTTTTGTATATTTTTTTTGCATGTTAGGGTGTTTATCTTTATTTCTTTACTTGCTTTATTTTATTGCATATTTACTACTTTATATATTTGTTATATTCTGGATATCTGTTATGTTGTGGGTGGGGTTTCACGATGTTACTTGAGAGAAAAGCTCTATACCCGAGCTTGAGTGTACACATAAGATAGAATCATGGATAATCTTGTTGACCTGCGTTTCACGCTCTGGGTTGGCACGGGACCCATACCTAAACTAGAGCCACTTAGAAGTACCATTTTCCTGCAAGCATTTGCAATAACAAGGTATTTTAATTTGGATCCATGACTCTGAGAGACCTTTTAGGGACCACCTTTTGAAGACTAGAACCTACTTGTGAGAGGGATATGGTTTTTTTTTGCAGGAAATCTAAAGCTCTACATTCCTTGAAAATCATGAATTCGTCGAACATTTGAACCTACATTGAGAACCATATACATATTATTCAGAATACGTCAAATTTTTCAACACACACACACACACACACACATATATATATATATATATATATATATATATATATATATATATATATATATGTATATATATATATATATATATATATATATATATATATATATATATATATATATATATATATATATATATATATATATATATATATATATATATATATATATATATATATATATATATATATATATATATATATATATCGAAATTTTGAACCTAAATTATTGCATCATCAAACCTTTGAGCCATTTCTAAACAAAAAATACTACATATCTATTTTCATTCCATCCACATGAAAAAGTCATATGCATCGTGATCCTGTATAAATATCATTGGATAATCTCCTTGAAGCTAATCAAGCGAGACCACAAATATTTTGAAGACACAAGATGGACCCGTACCTATGTAATTGGAGGTAAATCATGTTTGACAAGGATGAATGCCATTGTTGGTTGATCCAAGGTTTCCCCAGATTTCACTCCTTTATGTGTTATTCATTCATGTGTATCCTCCCAGCCTCCTGTTACGATGCGGAAGGTCTGCTTTTATATTGCAAGACTTTTCTCCTTCCTTGGATCCTTAATAGTTACCATCAGTGTGCTTGATATCCATTTATGGCCATAGTGGATGTAACCGTCTATTAATAATTTGTAACCGAGTTTATTAATCATTCGTAATCGTGTTAGTTACTCATCATTGCATAACGTATTTTATCCATTAACTTGTAACAGGTTTTACATAGCCGATCTCTTGTATCGGACATGCCTTTGTCCAACTTCTCATAAACCAAGAACTAACCCAGAATGTTCATAGGGAATGATCGCTCAAATATGGACGATGCACAAGCCGGGCCCATCCAGGATGAGCTTTAGAAGTCTTCATCCAACCTTATAAAAATCTCGGGATGTACAAGCTACTAAAGCACGAGATTTGTAATATCACAAGGTCTGTAAGACAAAATGTTTTGTATTTATCTCGGATCATTCCCCCTTTTCTTGAATCTGTGGTCTTAATAATGAACCAGACTTCTGATTGATTTCTCCTAGCATATAATATGGGAAGTTTTAAGCTTTTTAACGAGTCTGTAGGAGTTTAGGGTTTTATTGAAGAGGTAGGGGAGTCCTAGTAGGATCTTAACCTTATCGTCCTAGAACCTGGTCGGTTATAGATATAGAGACGTCGGAGAGCCCCAATTAGGGTCTCGACTTGGTGTCATAAAACTCTGTAGGTTCTAGAGAATTTGAAGAGCCCCAGTTAGGGTCTCGACTTGGTCATCCTCTTTAGAGAGATTGGTGCCTCGGTGAGGTCCCGGTTTGTTGAAGCTTCGTTCTTACAAGTTTCTTTGTTTTGTATGCTAGGAAATTTGTTAATCTGGTCTGAAGTCTTCATTTTACTTAGCATATTTTAAAATAAGTCGGGAGCACTGTGGCAAGACAAGCGTTCATAGCTCCTTTTTAGGAGTTATCGTAATTCTAGTCAGAGGCTTGTGGGCTTGACTGTCGTTTGAGGTTTTATGACCTTGATGGTTCGAGTAATTCGAGCCTCATTACTGACATTGCTCTAAGCACTTTGTTTTAAACACGATTTGGTCAACCCCAGGCTACTGAAGCCGGATTCATACATTTTAGTTGGGTATATGCCAAATAGTGGTTTTTAATGATCCAACGATTTTCCCAATCGGGCCGTAGTGATTCTAATTTAACATGTTACTCACAGTGGTGATATTAATTAAGCGAGCATGCATTTTTTGAGTCAATCCATTCATATTCACTACACACTTAATTCACTATTTTCTTTTTTTCCATAAAAAATTGGAAAAATGATATCAAAATTTCTTCATTTCACTTAAGCGAGGATATTATGGAGAATAATGAAGAATGAATACCCAAAATTGCTGACAGTATACTTTCGAATAAAAATTTGCTGGCGATGTAAGGATTTGTTTCACCTTCAAAACACTCGAGATATAAAGAAGAGAATCCCTTGTTAATCCTTTGAGCCTAGAATTTGGTGTTTCTTTCTGTACAAAAAACCCCTTTAATCTTAACTGGGGGCAGGGTAGTCATTAGTTAATTCATTTGTGAATTCAAATTCCAAAAAGAATATCCCATCAAGGGATCAATGACATATTATGCATCATTTAATGTCGAAAAGGTTCAAAATCCAAAATTTCACAATGGTTATCTCCCAATAACCAACATTGTAGTCAAAATCTTTCAAAAGCGAAGAGAGAGATAGAGAGATAGAGAGATAGAGAGAGAGAGAGAGAAAGAGTGTGTGTGTGTGAGTGAGAGAGAGAGAGAGAGAGAGAGAGAGATAAGAGAGAGAAGAGAGAGAAAAGAAGAAGAAAACCCCGTTAAGTCAAAAACAAAAAGTAATGATGAAATGACTTAGGCAAACATTAGGGATAACAAAAGAATAACAAAAATATTTAGGAAAAAAGAAAAGAAAAGCAAAAGCAAAATGTTGTGACTACCAATAAAAAGGGTGACCCCACTTAAGCGAATGAAAGAAAAACCTCATTGATTCCAAAAGTCACCAAAATTTCTTTTGGAAACTGAATACACCTGCATAGTTAGTTAAACGTAGGACTGGAAAACATCAAGTAGAATGGAGCGGGCTAAAATCAAATTTTGAGCGTTATATCCTTTATTTTTAAAACCGCGAACGAGACCACGTTACAACCTTAAAAAGACCTAGTTGAAACAAAGGTATTCTAAAGGCATTTTACAATGAGGTTGCGTAAAATTGACTCCTAGAGATTTTCTAAAAACATTTTTATTGATTCCCACACCATCTTTCACACTTTAAATAATTATTTTAATCTCAAAACTTCCATGTCCGTCGCATTAAAATTACCATTTTGAGTAAACAGTTTTAATCCATAAATTAGCCCCTAGCATCAAAGAGGTTGCAATGATAAGTGTCGCATCGTTGCAAAGAGGGGTCGGCAAGGACAGAAGAGTCGCCACCGTTATTTATTTATCCCAAAAGAGAGAAAGGAAATGATCAGAGAAAACCTACGAAAAAGGGAAAAGACAGGTCATCGCAACCAAATATCGGGTTCGAGAGTCGGTTACACAAGGGGAAGGTATGAGCACCCCTCACGTCCGTTGTACTCAACGGTATCCACGCTTATTGTTTATCTAAAAGGGTGTTAATTTATCAAAGGTTGGCTCACAAGGACAAAAGAAAAGAGACTCGATAGAGCATCGCCGCTCTATGCCTACGTATTCCCTCGTGCAATGGGAAAGTCAGAGTCAACGTGGTTCGGAAAACTATGGGTGGAAGGCTGCTCACCAAGACATCGTTGTCGTGTGCCTTCGTATTCTCATCTGGTATAAGAAATCAGAGCAAATGTAGTTTGGGCTGACGCGACCACAGTTTGGTTCAAGTGTTTTAACTGAGTAGGGTTAAACCTCTGTTCTAGCAGTTAGGTGTGTTGCTACTCGACCATTAGAGACTTAGGCGTTACCCGTTTGTGGTAAAACCAAGACTTAACACACTCTTTTTGAAAATGATTTTCAATTAATCTCGAAGGATAAAAAGGTTTGATGCTTTGTTTTGTGTTTTTTTTATAAAGAAGTGAATTGAATTAAGTTTTTAATTCATATTGCACTAAAGACTATGACTTGAGAGCGAATGCGTCGCATATCTCCCAAAGGGCATACACTAAACACTCTAGACAGTTGAGACGAAGCCCCTAAACTATCATTCCCCAAGTACTTAAGGCTCGTAGCGTACAACACTTGTTATCCTTTATTAGACGTCTTGAAGAAGTTTTGAGATGAGAAGAGAAGACACAAACTCTAAGGGAAAACTAATCAACCCTAATGTTATCATGTAATGTGCTCCTGAGATTGAGATTAAAAGGGGAAAAGACTATCCTAATGTTAGCATGCTTGGATTGAACACTTAATGTCTCTCCTACTCCCATCCTAAACGGAGGGACTAGGAATCCTAAGGGATCATGGCAAAAGACCAAGAAAACACAAGATAAATCAATCACAAATGAAATGCAAGAAATAGATGAAATGGACTTAAATAATTCAAGAGGAAATGCAAAAGGGAGGAGCAAACAAGTGCTCAAAGATGATCCATCATTCAAGATAAACTCAAAGTATGCACATGGACACCCAATTGTCTTGAATGATGATCCAAACTCAAGGGACAGAAGTGAAACCATAAGAAATAGATTCCAAAACCAAATGGAAACCAAGGCACAAACAAGAAACAAGTCAAGGTAAGAGAAAGAACCAAAGTTTAATCCATAATCAACACTTAAAACCAAGTGGAATACTTCAACTTCAAAGTAACTTACAATACAAACTACACAAGTGTATGACCTAAGAAATCAAAACTATCACCTTAATCATGTCATAAAAGAGTATAAAGACTCATAGGGTGCATATGGGATTAATCAAAGTCATTTTCCAAAAGAACTAGGTCAACTAGTTTGTATGAACTTCATCTAGGGTGACCAAAAATAAGTTCATCTGAGACCCCTAACTTGTTGGCATCATAACTTGAGTTCTACAAACTTAATGGATGAGTTCTAGTACTCAAAAGAAATCTACGAACATGCTTTATAAGTTTCATGTTGGCATGTAAGTGAGATTGAACTTGTATCATATGGTAAATTGTCCTTGAAGTTAGGCACTAAAGAAGGGGATTTTACACTGAGATCCTCTGAAACCCTAATTTAGTAACTCCTTGAACTCTTGATTCTTCTTGATTTGAACTTGACATGACATCCTAAATGTCTCAAGATAACTTCCCATGTCCTCAATGGCTTAAAACCAAGTCTCAAACTCTTTCAAATCCACAATTGACCTTGAGTTGACCAGATGAAACCCTAGATTCCACATCCTTTGACTGTGACCTTTTGCATATGAAATGAAAGCCTAGAAAAGCTCCACAAGGACTTCCAAAGCACTCAATGAGCTTCTCAAACACATCTTATCCAAGAAAAAGATCTTATGAACCCCTGATGATCCTCTATTGACCCCCAAGATAGGAGGCAAACAACACACATCAATCCTTCCTTTCTAGGAGCTTTGACAACTTCATGATGATTATAATCACTTGATGAATTGACTAGGAACTCTTGCTTGAGCTTGAAACCTTTGAGACTCTTCTCTTGAATGGCACACCACTCTTGATCCCCTGTTAAGAACAATGTTATGCAAATGCAAATGCTAAAATGAAATGAAACATAAGCCAAGTATAAGAAGAGGGTTGGCCAAATTTTGGGGTACAACAGCTGCCCCTATTCAAACGACTTGAACCTGAATGGGTAAAAAGCGAACAACTTTCAAACAATCAAGGTAAAAGACGGTTGAATATCAAAGAACCCGGAAATTTGCCAACCCCAAAAATAGAACTGCAAACTTGTTATTGGGACACAATCTCCGGAAATAACTGTATCTGATAGTTGCAACGACAATAAGCTAACTGATTACCAAGTAGAAAACCTCGACACACAGTCGGAAGAAACATCTGCTAACGCGCTGGCAAAGACACTAAGTCGGAAAGATCATCTGATTTCACCATTAGACATCTGTTAAACAACCATGCATCGAACCCGAAGGTCGGCTCAACACGAAGTTAAGAAATAAAAGAACAAGGAAAAAGAGGTGGAAAAGAAGTCAATTTCTCTTGTGGCTTATAGCTCTAACTCCTCAACAAAAGAGCGTCATTAAAGTGGAACTAGTGATAAAGAGAAGTCATATGATGAAGAAATGGGGTTGTTTGTTAAACAGTATCATAAATGTATTAAGAAAAATAGAGTAAAGCACTCTGAATAAAATCTCATCAATTTTAGAAGAAAAGTTGACTCCTCAAAGAAAGATGAGAATAATAAAGTAAATTTCAAGAGTTCATGTTTTAACTATGGTAAATTCGGACACTACAAGTCGGATTGTCCACAACTTAAAAAGGTTAAATATAAGGGTCAATACAAGAAGTCTAGAAAGGTTAGAAGAGCATCATAGCTTGGGAAAGTGATAATGAATCCTCAAGTGAAAGTAGCTTAAGTGAAAGTGACGAAGAAAAATGCAAACCATTATAAATATAAACCTATTGATGAAATGTCTTATTTTGAATTACAAATTGCTTTTGAAAATCTATATGGTGAAGCAGTATATGCTTTTAAAAGGTTGGCTTCCAAAAAAAAAAAATTTTCATACTTAGAAGCCAAAGTTTTAGAAATTGAAAAACAAATGGAAGCTCTTAATCCATGTTAGACGCTTCAAAATTTAAGGATGAGAAAGATAAATCTTCTTGGTTTGGTTGTGAAACTTGTCACATTTGCCAAAAAGAGGTTAATACTCTAAAATCCAAATTAGACAAAGCATTAGAAACAAAGGTCACCTTCGCTATTAATCCTACAAAATTTAAAAGATCTTTAAATATGTCGTTTAAGAAGTACAATTATGTGGCAAGGGAGTCTAATAGCGAAAGTCACTATCATAATCACTTTTCTTGTGACTATTGTTGTAAGAAATACCATGCCATTGTTAAATGCAAATTTAGGAGATTTTGGTTCCTAAAGGTTTATTTTAATGGTTGCCCAAATACAACAATATTTCCACTCACCTTCAAGGATCCAACGAAAATTGGGCACCTAACATTATTAATTGACTTTGTAGGGAAAATGTCTTGATTTCTTGAAAAGAGTATTGGATCTTAACAAGGAAAGCTAAAGGCGTAGAAAAGATAACATCTTCTTATTCATTTATTTTGTGGGAAAGAAGAAGGATAATATGACCTATGAAGTTAAAAAATATAAGTGTTAAATTGTGAAATAGGTTGTGTAGCTAAATCCCCTTTTACTACCATCTTTGATATTATAATTACTTGATATTACTTACTTCTATTAAGGTTGATACATCACTTATGATGTATTATATCCGAGAAAATTCGGGATTTTTTTTTTTGCAGATGAATCTTTAGAAGACATACTCAAAGTCACCAAAGATGGATTGATCACTAAAAATTGGTAGAACTTGAGGATGAAAAAAGATGACCATCAAGTTAAAAGAAGACAAGTCTCCTACAATATTTTAGAAACTTGACCTAAAGTGTGACTATTCGCTTTTAGATAAGTATTTTCTGTTAAATTGTGTTTCAAGTATTATCTTAAATCACTTAGTTGTCCTCTTTGATGAGCATTGTCCTAAGGTCATGTTATTTGAGTTAAAATAATTGTGTTTCCATTTTTCCTATGTGCATGTTAGGGTTTTCTTGGTTGTGGCAGGGTTTGGGACCCCTCCTTTGGGCCCAACCCGTTTTTTTGTGTGGCCAATTTGTTTTGATTGGTACTCATTTTACTAATACACACCCTCACTCTATTTTAGTAACTTATTTATTTTCTTCCATTTTATTACCATTTTCATTTATTATTTTCATGATAACTAATTAATTAATTTTTTTAAACCTTAGTTAGTTTGATTAACAATTCGACTCTTTTAAATTGATTAATTAAGAGAGCTAATTCTAATTAATAAATATTTGATTTAAATAAATTTTAGTTAATTAATTCTCTTGTTTAACCATGATATTTCTCATGTTTCTTCACCCACTTTCATTTAGAATGTTATTATCATTAGTACTTTTGTTTAATTTGAAATTAAATAAGTGGTGATATTAATATTAAAATGATTTTTAAAACGGTTAAAAAACCCTTGGTCCACTGGCAAGTGGGCTTTCTAAAACCTTGGTCCAACGTCAAGTAATTCTTTCTCAAACCTTATTAATTTACATCAACTCCATTTCAAATCCTTTCGTCATTCAACCGTAACACTAAAACCTTCTTTATTAACAAACACGAAAGAAGAGGATCCTTGGAGTCTGACATTCCCTTAATCCTCAAATGATCGCTCCCGAGGCACACATCTTAAGTTGGCCATTTGTTCACTCTTTCGTTTCTAAAACACTTGATACAAACTTGAAAATAAAAGAGGAACCGTTGGAGTCTAACATTCCAATGAAACTTTTGAACAATTAACTCTAAGGCACATGTCTCGTTCTTGTTGAATGTTCATTATTCATTAAACATATTTCATAAATACTTTGAATAAAAAAGGATAGTTGGAGTATAGCATTCTAGTAATCCCCGAATAATTGGTTCCGAGGCTCACGTCTGGTTCTCACTGAGAATTCGCCATTCCTTAGAAAATACCTAACACATAAAACTTATTTTCTCTTTCCCGTGCGATTGAAAATCTTTCACAAGTTAGCATCGTTTAATTCTTTCTAATGTGTATACAAACTAGTGCTTAAGTCTCCATCGTGAGCATGCAAGCTAATATTTGACCATTAGAATGCAATCTAAACACATGTTAGCTATAAAAAACTTCAATCAATCAAACTTCTTCAAAAGAACATTGCTCAATCCTTTCTAATGCGTATACAAACTAGCGTTTAGGTCTCCACCACGAGTACGCAAGCCAACGATTAATCGTTAGAATGCGATCTAAACACTTATTCAGTAAAACACATTAACCAACAAAGCATATCCTTCCCCCGAACTACGAAGCTTTGAGTTCCTCATTATACCCGAGGATACGTAAGAGCGAGAATAGCAATCTCGCCAAACTCCCTAATAAAAACATTTTTGCGACCCCTTCTTTTCTCTTTTCAATCTTTTCATTCGAAGAAAATAATTAACATAAGCTAACATTCAATCGCAAGTTTAACTAAAAGGTTCCCATTGAGTACAATGAACGTGAGAGATGTTAATACCTTCCCCATGCGTAATCGACTCTCGAACCCAAATTCGGTTGCAACGACCATCTTCTTTTTTCTCTTAGGGGTTTTATCGATATTTTTCCTTTCCTTCTTTGGAATAAATAAAGTTCAGTGGCAACTCTGTTTGAATCATTTTTCCGTGACTTCACGAAGGATTGTATTTTTTGGGATGCGACACAGGTGAACGGGTAGGATGATTCATCGAAAAAAGTGTTATTATGCGAGATAAAAAATAATTTGGACGAATCCAATGGGATATGGGATGAACAACTCCATGAAGTTTTGTGGTGGTGTCACACCACCCATTATTCAACCACCAAAGAGACTTCATTTACAATAGTATATGGAGCTGACATCATGCTTCCTGTTGAAATCAATATGCCCACTTGGAGGCATTCTTAATTTAGTTAAGAAGAAAAAGAGGTATGTCTTAGATGTTCAGCTAGCCTGATTGAATAAATTTGTTATGTCACCCACATCAGAGAGTTCATCGCCAAATAGATGGAGGTCAGAAGATATAACTAAAACTCGAGGAGCTGAATGGAAGACTCAACCCAAGAATATGGAACTCAGCTAGTCTGAGATATTATTATAGTTAGTTATTTTCTATTTTCTATTTTGAGTAAGGCGAAAGGGGCTTAGCATGCTGACAGGGCCGACCCAAACTAGTTAGAGGCCATGTTCTATTTTAACAATAGGGCTTATTTCAACAAATGCAACTATAATTTTCATATCTTTTCAGTCGATAAAATTTCTCAATTTTTTTAAATTGTCGCAAACTCATACAACCATGAGTAGACAATGCACTTACAACCTTTAATACTCTCATGTACTAATATATATATATATATATATATATATATATATATATATATATATATATATATATATATATATATATATATATATATATATATAACAAAACATAAAATATTTTTGTTTTAATATACTTTTTGTTCCCGTATGTTAACTTTATATTTCATTTTGGTCTCTTAATTTAAAAAGACTCATAATTTCTTAACTCATGTAAGTTTTTTTTGTCTAATTAATATTAACGAAAAAAAATTAAAAAATGGTTGTTAAATTTATCACTAATTAAACAAAAAAAACTAACATGGTATGTTTTAAATATTTAAAATATCAATATGGACATCTTTAAAATTAAATGATAGAAATGAATCATACAAAAATATGAGAAAAAATTTTTAAACCAATAAAATACTAAATTAATGAATAAGTTATAAAATCTTATAAATACTACAATAACTAAATTATTCAAAAATGGTTTTATTTATTAATTTATTATAACAATTTAAAATAATGATGAAATTGTTAAATTTTAAATATATTATTATAAAATAAAATTAAACAAAATATATCTTCAAATATATAACATATTTCTATAAAAAAAAAAAGAAAAGAAAACAAGTCGACAAACCATAATATATATTATATTTTAACATAAAATATTTATAAAATTTAATAGCCAAAGTATTAATTCACATTTGCATTTAAACTATAGGAAATGTTTATTGATGTTGTGGCTTACATATATATTCTATGATTAGAATTTAGAAGTATGTATATATATTTTTAAGTTTAGAAGTATATGTGTATAAACCTACATAGCAACACTTTTGGTAAATAAAAGAATCTAATTAAAAAACGAAACTAGAAGGATCGAATCCTCCAGTGTTTGTAACACTCCAATCAACCGCTATGCTATGCTACTTAGTTATGATTGTCTCAAGTTTGTAAAACTTATATATATTGTTTAACCTGTAAATAAATATTTGGGGGCCCTCAAACTGTGAGGCCCTATGCTGTGGAGCAGGTTGTCCAGACACTGGGCCAGGCCTGTCTGCTGATGTGCGAATTTTATTATAAATGTTTAAATACATAAAAGAATTTATTATAATATATTTCCTCTCTTAGGTAACGTAAATGTTCAAACTTTTCTAAAAAATTCATGCTAGAGGAAATATAAATGTTATACTCTTATTAGAAGATCCTTGTCGTCTTCGAAAGCAATTTTTTTTTTTAGACTTTAACAAGAAAATCAATGCTTTCCAAAGAGCTATATACATACAAAGCCAATATTCATAAAATATATCATGTGTTGCATCCATTAATAAGAAGCAAAATGAATAGCACAATTTAAAAGTCTTGTCTGAGAGATTTAAATTAAAAGACTCTCTTGAGAGACTCAAAATAAAAATGTCTCTCGAGAAACTCAACTTAAAGTTTCACATGAGGGACTCCACTTAAAAATATCGTCTAAGAAAATCAACTTAAAGTCTCACTCAAGGGACTCAACTTAAACGCCTCGCATGAAGGTTTTTAGTTAAGTCTCGGCTTAGAGACTCAGCATAAAGTTTAGCTTGAGGGACTCCACCTAAAAGTATCACATGTGGGACTCAAGTTATAGTTTTGTAGAGGATCTTAAAAATAAACCACTTCGTCCTTTGCATATACCTCGTGCTTGACGGACATTTTACTGGTATACTCTTAAAAGGAACACAAGAGGTAGTATTGATTTCTCTAAGGGCAGGTGATACAACATGATGCCCGATCAGGATTTCTACTCACCCATTTATTGAAACGTGCACCCATTATCTATATCACTTACATACTTAATAAAATATGGGGAATGTTAAGTCATTATCCCGAAATAGTGTGGGAGAAGAGGGAAGCCACTATGTTCAAAAAAATAGAGGAATAACAACTCCACTTCCTCGGAGAAAGATACAACTATGCTCTTGAGTCCTAAGATCAAAGCCCAATCGACCTGTATAAATACATCAACCATTAAGTTGAGGAAGAACATTCAATTTACTCATCAGTCACTCGTATATAGAGTTTTTTGCTATCCATACGTGAGCTTGGTATAACACCTTTACAATCCTAAAATCCTCAAACATCCCTTTATAACTAAAGTTTGTCACTTAATATACTTTTAGCAAGTATATTTATCTACTACCGAGGTTAATCATATTATAACAACTGAAGTATCTAAAAAACTTTTGTTGAAGAAATTCTTACAAGAGTTGGGTGTTGAACAAGAGGAGTTTGTGTTGTTCTATGATAGTCAGAGTGTAATTTTTTCTGTAAGAACCTAACATTTCATTTCTGTTCAAAACACATTGAGGTGCAATATCATTGGATACCAGAGATGCATTGGAGACGAAGTCGTTTCCACTTTAAAAGATCTATGTTGATAAAAATAGTTCTGATATGATAACAAAGATGATTAACAGTTTAAAAAAAAGGCATACATAATGAAACAACTATTTTCCACTTAAATAATAAGAAAGAGATTTGTAGGGTGGACTCTCTCTTAAAGTGTGATCCACCATTTATTTAAAAAAAATAACGTTTTAGTTTTGGTTGTCAAGTATGTTTGGTCCAAGAAGGATTTTGTAGTCCCTAGTATAAAATCAGCAAAAGAAAGAAAAATAGCAATAGAAAAAAAAAGAAGGAAAAATGGCTAGTACTATGAGAGAAAAGGAGAATAATTGGATTCAGATGCTAGATGAATGTGCAGTAAATTTTATCATTTTGAACTACAAATTATTCTCATCACTTAGCTAATTATATCTATATTATTTTTGACTAATTTTACCTTATCTTAGACTTGTTATAGTATATCTACACTTTATTGAAGTGGTGTTTGAGTGTTTTTTCTCACTGAGAAAACTTACCTATAATTTTTTAAGTGTGATTTATACTATTTTTTAATAAAAACATAACAAGTATACTTAAATATCATTTAATGAAAATAAGTGAAAACTGCATAAGTGTAATGGAAAATTATATATTTGTTATATTTTCTTTTAAAAATAGTAAAAGTTATATATAAGTTTTTTCATATTCTTTATTAGTAGAGATTTTTATTCTTTAATATAACTAGCAAAACTTATGTATCCATTATTTATATAGTTTTACTATTGTAGTTTGTACTATCTCATTTTGAAGTAAGTTTTGCACATTAAAAATTGATGTTCATGCTAATTTTATTTTTCTCTTGTTATTATTGTCAAAATTATCCAACACATAATTGATGCATTTTATGAAGGTGTGAAGCATAATAAGTTTCATCAACGATTTAAATTCACGATTAATTTGTTTGTTTTCATCAACATTACACTATAGGATATGAAGGATCACTCATAGGGAGAGTTCAAGGTTTATATCCAATAGGGCACATGATTCAATATCTTCACCACTTGAAGCATTTGAGACTTCGCCATAATTCTCAACTTGAGTCTTATTCTTGCAAATCTCTTTCAAGCCACAAGATTTTGAACTATTAGACATTAGTGAGTTTTGAAGGGGAAGGATTTTGTGGTTTAAACCATGATTACTTTGATCAACACCCTTGCTATTCAACTTTTTTCTTATATGAGAGTTCCAATAATTCTTCACTTCGTTATCAGTACGTCCAGGCAATCTTCCAGCAATTAGTGACCACCTATACCAAAATCAGCATTCAAGTATCAATATATATAATGAAAAGATATATAATTATAAGTTTCAATCTATATAAAAAATCTTAAACTCTATATAAATGATTTTAAACTCAGACCGGTGATCATTCCAATCAAATTATCACATCAGAGTGTTATTTATCGGATCAGTGGATCACTCGTCGGAGTGTTAAAAGAAATTTTACCTGTTGCCTAAAAGTGCATGAAGTTTGATGATGAGATCCTCTTCATCTTCACCAAAGTTGCCTCTTTTAAGGTCTGGTCTTAGATAGTTCATCCATCTTAGCCTACAACTTTTACCACATCGAAGTAAACCTAAACAACGCATCAAACCAAATTCATGTTTGTTATATGAAATGTATAATGTGTCTGTAACATGTGAGCACAAATATTAAATAATAGGGATGTATATACCTGCGGCTTGAGGGAGTGTACTCCAACAAACCTCGCCGTGTTTGTTAATATAATCTATGAGTTTCTGGTCTTCTTCTTGGGACCAAGTTCCTTTGTTCTTGTTGATGTCACAGCTAGGTTTTCTCATTCTATTATATATGACTTCAATCCTTCAAACAGCAAAAGGTTAATGGACCCTCTAGCTAACTGAAAGTGGAAGATACTATAAGGTAGAGAGAGAGAAGGTAAGAGATGTTTTATAATTATAAGAATGTGAAAGAAGGAAAGTAATATATGCATGCATAGATACTAGGTTGGTTGTTAGGTTAGAATTTAAGGAAGAGAAAAATAATTGACTTGGACTGGTGGTTCATGCGTGGGTGACTAACAACTATACCTTCAATTCAGACATGTTACTGTACAAGTACTATCTATCTATCTATATCCATAAAAAATATATACATATATCTATATTATTATGTTTGTCTTTAACGAATTCCTAGGACAAGTGATTTCATTTAAAACTAAGAAATAAAATATATTTTTTTGTGTGGCGCATCTCTTGGTTCCCTTCCAAAAGACAAGCTCGCGAAGCTTTTGTTTTTGGTAGGCCTTGATCTTGACTCGATTTTAATGATGGGGTTGCAGATGTTTATGTGGCGTTAGAGACGACAACTTCTCCAATTGAAGAACGGACGTCAAACTCTCCTTTTAGACTTATTTTAAAGCACCAGGCTAAGGACCTCACCACTCCTCATATGGATTTAGGTATTACAAGTCCTCTAACTTTTATTGGTTTTTGTCTACAAGATAGTACCCCCCCCCCCCCCCCCCCCCCCCCCCCCCCCGAGTTTTTTTATTTGTTGGATAGTCAGAAAGCGGCTAGGGTTTTTAGAGAAGTCAAAAAACTAGGTTGTACCTTTCTCCTGAGTGATGTGGTTGAGATTAAAAGGTTAATAAGTCTTGAATCTAGAGGTAGACATTTAAGGTCTACTAGAATTTCTAGGAGTTATGTGTAATACCCTAATTTTTAACCTTAAAATTTCACATATCATTTGCATCTCATTCCACAAACAAGATCGCAAGTTTTGGTTCTCTTGCCTTCCTCCGTGTTTTTATTCTTGAGAGATCACCAGACACCCTTGTTTTCTTATTTGTTTATGTTTACTGACCATTATTCAAAAATCCAAAAAATATTTGTCTTTCTTTTACTAACTTTCTCAGGAAGAATTTGGATCAAAGATATCAAATACCATTCTCTCATCTCGAATGAATTTCATCTGAACAAAGCCAAAGTTGATCTGCAAACAATTCAGAATCATCTGATCAAAAGTCTCTCAAAATTTGGTTGACCATTATTCAAGAGACTACAAGGTTCATGTGTTTATTGTCATGCCTTCTTTGACAAGCAAAAATAATTGAGCCAGAGTCAAGACAACACATCAAAAAGCAATTTTCTACATATTACTTCTCTAGCATGCATTAACAATAACATTGATATTGACTGGTCTCAGATAGTCGTGGTTTCTACATAAACTTTATTACGATTGCTTAACATAGCGCTAAGTTGTTTCGTAATCGAAAAATGATCATTCGTGGCTCAAACTTATGTTTGAAAAGTCCAAGTATGGTTGATTATTTGTGTTAGGTCCATTACCTATGAAACTTGTTGTTAGGAGGCTTTGATTTTATCAATCCTCTAATGAGTCTTCATTAAATTTGGCCTAAGTGCACGAGTTAACCATCGTTGATAATTTGTTCTAACAACTAATCACTAATTCACTAACAATATTATTGTACTAATTTTGTTTATGTTTCCTTCTCGCTCTCTATCTCTCTTTTATTTTTATGCTCCATTATTATCATCTCATCTCATATTATTGTTTATACTTCCGCTCTCTTTTTCTTTTGTCCACTTGGACCATATCTTTTTCAAAACACTAATAAATAATTAAACCTCTAAAAAACTTGGTGCTCTTAATTTTGTGGTTATGCTCATGGGTGGTCTTAGACCTCAGATTTCGTGGATTATTCTTAGACCTTGGACTTCTTGGACTATTATTAGATCCTTGAACTTAGAATTAGAATTCTTTCCCTATTCTTGGAGTATTATGAATCTCTGCCTTTATTTGCCTTGCTCATTTGCTTATGCTTTAAGACGGATGGAATTCTTATTTGGCTTGCTATGGAGTGCGCTATAATTTGGTTAGATCCTTCTTATCTCTAACTTTTATTTTTCTTTCTAGGGTAGTCACTTCATCTCCTCCCCTACTTAAAATTTCAAAATCTTCTCCCTTTTTTCAAAAAAACTTCTTGTTTTCAAACTTAAAACTGCTTTCATAATAAAACATTTACTTTTGTCAAGTGATTTTCAAACTTTGTTTTCTTTAATAAATGTCAATCAATGTTAATCATAATTTGACTAATTTCAAAAAGACATAAAAAACACTTCACCTCATTCAAACTTTTTGTGCCTTTGTGCACTTTATCTTTTAAAACTTTTCATAAAGTTTAGACATGAGTCATTTCCATAGTTGAGATATAATTCTCCTATTCCCCCTAGTATTTAAGATGTTGACATTTTCCACTTAGATGTTGAGTGATAGACTTATTGATTTTAATCCAAGCAAGATCCTTCATCTTTAGGTGATGCAAATATTGTCTTATATTTGTAGGCGACTAGTCATAGTTTTCTTCATAAAATGACGACTTGTCTTTACATTTAAAAATAAATCATAACCAACAAATTTTTATTATTTGTACCACGAACTACAGGATTTTGATCCTATATTGCACTTTGTGGGTACGTAGGCATGAGGCAATAAGTCTCTCCAAACACAAAAATATTTAAAAATAATTCTCTTCTCATCTCCTCGATCTCCTTTCAAGCAAATCTTTTCAAACTAAAAAGCGTAGATATTTTAAAGGGCTCCTATAAAGTACTATAGATGTTTTGGGTGCTAACAACTTTCCGTCGCGTAACCAAACCCCTTACCGAGTCTCTGTTCTTTTGTTCTTGTTTTAGAACTCTTTAGATTTTGTTCTCCCTTTTTCCTTTCCTTTTAGATAAAATAAAAGTGCAGCGGCGAATCTTACATTTTTTAGTTAATTTAATCAATAGCTTACATTCACAAATTTTCCTGCTACATTATGTTCAATGTGGATTGAGTTTTTCCATGTCTGGGGTTTGGGAAGTAGGATAAAAAAGAATAAGGTTAGCGATCATATTGTCTCTAAGTCCTTGGACTTCCTTACAATCCAGGAGACTAAGCTCTCTGAGGTCTTCACCTCTTTGGTCCATTCCCTTTAGGGGGATCCTTTCTGTGAGTGGAGTTTTTCCTCGTCTATTGGCAACAATGATGGCCTTATTTCTATTTAGTGTAGTTTAAAAGGGACTTGCGTGTTTTCCTTTGCAGGTTATAGTTACTCTGGGGTTTGCCTAGAGTGGGGGATTTATAAGGCTATGTGTGTGGTGATTAATATCTACTCGATATGCACTCTTAGTAAAAAGATAGCTCTTTGGATATATTTACTCCTTAGACGGACCTTCCTTGGTGGCAGTGTCTAGTGTGTCCTTGGTGACTTTAATTCTATTTGTTCCCCTTCTGAGAGGATTGATTTTAGCTTCGTTGAGCACCGAGTGGAGGGTTCTCTTTGTGTGGATTTTAATAATTTCATTTCCCAGATGGAGCTTTGGACATCCCTCTATTAGGGAGGAGTTTCACTTGGTTGCAACCTTATAGTATGGTTGCCAGTTGTCTTGATAGGATTCTTATTTCGGATGATTGGTGGGATTTGTGGGGGTTTATCTCCCAGTAGGCTTTGCCTAGAGATATGTATGGCCACTTCCCGATCATCCTCAAGTATTCTAATCTATTGTGGGGACCTAAGCCTTTCTAGTTTAACAACCACTAGCTAACACATCCTTATCTCCCTAGTGTATAGTTAGTCCTTTTCTATGTCTTCTAGATGGAAAGCCTTTGTTCTTAAAGAAAAACTTAAGGCTCCCAATGGGGCTCTGAAATTTTGGAATTATCATGTGTTTGGTACGCTTGATTCTAAGATTGAATCCCTAAGGGCGGTGGTTAGTAGTCTTAATTTGAGTCTTGAGCATGGTGTTATTTTTGAAGAAGAGATCATGATTAGGGATCAGGCTTCCTTTGACCTCTGGTCCCTTCTCTGGACCAAGGATTCTCTGTTTTTCCAGATGTCTCGAGCCAAGTGGCTTAAGGATAAAGATGCTAATACTGGGTTTTTCCATGCTTGTGTTAAGAGTTAAAGCATTAAGAATGTTACCCTAGATCTTAAGGTAAAATATGGTTAGGTTGAAGGGGTCTCTAAGATTCGTTAGGTCGTGGTTGATCATTTTTATAATCACTTTAGAGAACCCTTCGTAATCGCCTTCGACTTGATGGGGTATCCTTCCGTAATATCTTTGAAGAGGACAATGCTAATCTTATTGCGGCTTTCCTCTTTTATGAGATAGTCCGTGCAATCGTCCTTTGTGATGGTAACAAGAGTCCTAACCTAGATGATTTTAACATTTCCTTGTTTAAGAGGTTCTTACCTCTTCTTAGAGATGATTTTGAGATGATGTTTGCTCAATGTCATACCCCAAATTTGTCCTACCCTGTATATAATTTGCACCTGTACATCCATCCACCAACCATTACTCAGAAAATCCAAGATAGGCTCTTAATTCCAAACTCGACTTATAGGGTGTTTGAAAAATGGCTCGATGACGAATCGAGAATTAGTTTGAAAATAGTTTGATCTACGCTAGTCCCTATGGGTGCTCCTAGAAGATAAACTATAATCAAAGAAATATGAAACATACATCAGAATGGGAGAGGGGTACATGTAATTTACACGGGATTGCACAAAATAAAGGGATTTCATTGTCAGGTAGCCCAAGAGAAAGCTGTGTGTGTGCATTGTATCCAAAACTACGCCTTGAGCAAAGTCAGGCACAACTCGATGTTAGGGTTTCTGCAAATGACCAATGATCCAACAGTCCACCAATTTGGCTTTTAGGATTTCGATAGTTTATTAGTATTTTCGAATATGGGTGAATTAGAATGATGAATATGAATATGACAATGGCAATATGAATAATATACAATAGTATCCACAATAATATTTGACGGAATTTAAAGCAATTAATATTTGGCGGAAATTAAAGTTAGTGGTTAGTTTGGTTAGGAATTAAATTGGGACAAATGTAACGCTAAACCGTCATAACTCGACTTATGATGAAAGTCGGTCTATAGGAGGTCGCGTAAATTGATATCCGTGCTAAAAACAAGATAGAAAGATGGTATTGAGGACTATTATCTAATTTAATCGTGTCGCACGAACCAAAAAGAGGTGGGATCTCGTCTTAATCGCAAATATTATGTCGATTAATCGAAGGTAGCCTATCACGATCCCAAAGTAGAGAAAATGACCCAAATGGTCATTTTCCATAGATTTGAAATCAAGAAGGTTATCGACTTCGATACACGACGCGTACGAATAAAAGACTTCATAGATCGCAGAAAAAATTAATAAAAATCAAAAGTGGAGAAGAAATTGAAATAGAAAATGAAATAGTCTCGAATAAATTATCATCTATCAATAGTTTGACCGATAATAATTCTTAAAAATTCTTCATTGACCAAAAGAGGATAAAATGAATAAAAAAATGAATAAAATGAATAAAAATCGAAAATGAAAAGTTAAAAAGAAGTTGGTCTCGGGTTTGTTATTATTTGTCAATAGTTTGACAAACTATAACTTGGAGGTCTCTTCATCGACCTTCAATAATAATTTCGAGGTCTCTTCATAGGATGGGGAAAATCATTCAACAACTCGAGTAGGGGCAAGTCGTGTCTAAAGTCATCAAAAGTTCAGCTTCAATTCCAAAACTAGTTAATCAGGGGCATACCATTAACAAGTTCAAACTGGGGCAAGACCAGGCCGTCCCGACCATCAAGCAGAGTTGCAACCTTCTCTGAAGAAAATTCACAACAAATTACCAAGTACCCAGACTTGGGGAATCCAGAGTATCTTCGTCTACTTCAATCATGACGTCTTTAGCCAACTGCGTGTCGAGGAAGTCAATCCCTCTCACCACCCAAAGTCCAATCCGCATTGGCAACTACCAAAAGTCCACCCCGTTGGCGTTTCCACCTGCATTTCCAATTACCCGTCTGCATCATGTGCATTATACGTATTGCATTCGACATCATAAGCATCTTGTATCATATGCATATCAAATCGTACCATACTTCCCTAGCTTTTTGCATCTCCGCGTGTCAGCATTTGCATTTGCACTTCCATTTGTTATGGAACCACATTTATCATCAAGCATTCGCATATGCAAGTCAAGGTCTAGGATCAATCTCAAAGATTTCCAAGATCATCATCAGCCCAGTCAAGGGCATCTTCCACAAGACTGTGGGTTTCTCCCACGAAATTCAAGAGCTTTAGGGCAAACATCAGCCCAGTCAGGGGCATATTTTGCAAGACATGGGTTTCCCCAAGAAATCCAAAGATATTCCAAGTAAGACTTAGCCCAGTCAGGAGCATCTTCTTCAAAACCATGGGTGTTCCCCACGATGTATTTCAACCTCGTGGTTGATCAGATCTTCAAATCAACATACAGCCCAACTAGGGGCATATCATTCAAGACCTTGGGCGTTCCCCACGAAGTTATTCAACCTTTTGTTGGGTAAAAATTCAAGAGTTTCAGTGCAAACATTCAGCCCGGCCAGGGGCATCTTCTTCAAATTCGTGGGCGTTCCTCACGAAGTTGTTCAATCTTTTGTTGACCAAAACAAAAGTTCAAAGACAAACTCAGCCTAGTCAATGGCACATTCTTCAGTTCATGGGTGTTCCTCATGAAATCATTTCAACAAAACTGTGACCTCCAAGCAAGACGGTGGGCATACCCCGTTGATTCGCTTCAGTCCAATCTTCCTCTTGGGTGTCCCCAAAGAGTTGTATCCAGCAAGCGTGACCGTTGTCCATTGCCTTACTATCATCCTATTGGTGATAGCCGAACTTCGCCAGTTCAACCTAGCATGCATCCTTTTGGTGTTGGTAACCTTCAATTTGTGTCGTTCTATTATCCTTTTGGTGATAGCAACCTGTGTGTGTGAGTTTCACTCCGTCATCCTTTTAGTGGTGGGTCTGTCATCTTAATTGATGTCAGATTGTGCGATAGTGTTTGTCCTATCATCCTTTTGGTGGTAGTGGTCGGTGTGAGTTTTGCTCTGTCATCCTTTTGGTGGTGGGTTTGTCATCTTAATTGATGTCAGATTGTGCGATAGTGTTTGTCCTATCATTCTTTTGGTGGTAGTGGCCGGTGTGAGTTTCGCTCCATCATCCTTTTGGTGGTGGGTCTGCCATCTTAATTGATGTCAGACTGTGCGATAGTGTTTATCCTATCATCTTTTTGGTGGTAGTAGCCGGTGTGAGTTTCGCTCTGTCATCCTTTTGGTGGTGGATCTGTCATCTTATTAATGTCAGATTGTGCGATGGTGTTTGTCCTATCATCCTTTTGGTGGTAGTGGCCGGTGTGAGTTTCGCTCCGTCATCCTTTTGGTGGGGGGTCTGTCATCCTGCTGATGTCAGATTGTGCGATGGTGTTTGTCCTATCATCCTTTTGGTGGTAGTGGCCGGTGTGAGTTTCACTCCGTCATCCTTTTGGTGGGGGGTTTGTCATCTTGTGGATGTCAGATTGTGCGATAGTGTATGTCCTATCATCCTTTTGGTGGTAGTAGTCGGTGTAAGTTTCACTCCGTCATCCTTTTGGTAGAGGGTCTGTTATCTTGCTGATGTCAGATTGTGCGATGGTGTTTGTTCTATCATCCTTTTGGTGGTAGTGGCCAGTGCGAGTTTTTCTCCGTCATCCTTTTGGTGGTGGGTCTGGCATTTCGTCGATGTCAGATTTTGCCGGGAAGTGCAAGCTTTGCGAAACAAAAAAGCCTGCCGATGAAACCCGTTCTATTAAATCGATGAGTAAGCAGAAATAAAAGTGAATATATGTATGAATTTGGTGTTTCATTCTCTCTATCATATAACTTATTCATGGAATGTAACCCCGGTCTGCCCGCAGATGTAGGAAGGCTTAAATTTAAGCCTCTCGAACTGCGTACCAAAAGCAACTTGTTGGATAAATAGGCTTGGTCTTCAAAAAAAAAAGGAAGAAAGATGGAGTGTGGCCTGTAGAGCACATGTAACACACAGTCGGTTGCTCACGGTGTTTTGCTTTATCATCCTTTTGGTGGTAGAAGTCGATGTATGTTTCGCTCCATCATCCTTTTGGTGGTGGGTCTGGCATTTAGTCGATGTCAGATTGTGCGATAGTGTTTTGCCATATCATCCTTTTGGTGGTAGTAGCCGGTGTGAGTTTCGCTCCACCATCCTTTTGGTGGTGGGTCTGACATTTCGTCGATGTCAGATTGTGCGTTAGTGTTTTGCTCTATCATCCTTTTGGTGGTAGAAGCCGGTGTGTGTTTCGCTCCGTCATCTTTTTGGTGGTGGGTCTGGCATTTTGTCGATGTCAGATTGTGCGATAGTGTTTTGGTCTATCATCCTTTTGGTCGTAGAAGTCGGTGTATGTTTCGCTCCGTCATCCTTTTGGTGGTGGGTCTGCCATTTCGTCGATGTCAGATTGTGCGATAGTATTTTGCGCTATCATCCTTTTGGTGGTAGTAGCCGGTGTGAGTTTTGCTCCGTCATCCTTTTGGTGGTGGGTCTGGCATTTCGTCCATGTCAGATTGTGCGGATGTGTTTGCTCTACATCCTTTTGGTGTCAGAGCCGTGTGTGTTTCATCCTATCATCCTTTTGGTGTCAGAGCCGTGTGTGTTTCATCCTATCATCCTTTTTGCTAGTTATTCACTGTTTACTCAGGGTATACCTTGATCCATTATTTCACTTCTCAAGCATTTCGTTCCTTTTCGGACAAATTCAAGGTTTTCTTCATATCTAATTGACTTCTACCTTGAAAGAATGGACTCCATAGTAGTTCATTCTACTCGGTTTAAGCCAATTAGATAGGGGCATCTGTCATACCCTAAATTTGTCATACCCTCCTTTGTTTCTTATACCAAGCTTTTTGTTGCTGCATGACCTTTCTCTAGATGGTCATTTGGCCTTTGGCCGTGACTCTCTAAGATTTAGGTTACAGAGACCCTATTTATGTTTCTTGTGATTACAAGTTCTAGCAAATATGTTGAACTTGGGTGGAAACAAGAGACAAAATAGTGTTTTGTTCAACACTGAAATTGGTCTCAATTTTTGGGCTCCAAACCATATTTTAGGCTTATTTCAAGTCTGATTTCAGGATATTCAAGTAATGTGTTGGTATGAAAGTCATGTAGTCAAATAATCTGAACTTTGTCTTAATTTGTGCCGCTAACCACAACTATAGAATGGGTTCAAATTGCAATTTCCAGATTGGTAGCGAGCTTCGGTTTAGTTGTTTGGATTCGGGTGTTGGCCAACTTAAAATCCAAAATGGTCTAACTATTGGGTTTAGTCAAAATCATGATTGAAATATGTGTTCAATCCAAATTATGGTGGAGTAAAGGGTCAGCTTCATAAATTTGAGTCGTTATTCATAATTCGAATATGGAATCAAATTCAATTAATGCTACGGTAGATGCAAGTTATTATTCTCAAAATAAATAAAGTGATAGCTTGAATAAGAAATACCCATGTCATAAATGGTGAAATACTTTGATGAGGTGCATGATACAAGGTTTAAATTTCCAAAAAAAATTCAGTTTTATTCTGAAAAGCACATCTAAATGATGAAAAAGTGCCAGCTAGGCCTAAGAAACGAGTCACCGTATCAGGGTACATCACTGGAATCATAAGTTGGATCTGAGCTACAATTTTCAAGTCGTGAGCTACAAAACCGTTGTTTGATTTAAATGAGATACAAGGGTTACAATGATAATTTATCATAAAGTGCTTGACGAGTGATAAACCAAGGCATCCGATTAATAAGAGTTACATAAGTCATATGACAAAATATGTGACCGGAGATCACGTCATACAATGTTGCTTAATATGATTTAGTGTGCAAGATAACAATTTTATCCTCGGTGTTGTGGAAAAATTCTGACTTGATGTTTCTGCTCGTTAACATGGCCGTTGTGTGCATCAAAAAGTTCATCAATTATTTAAGAGGAAACGAAAAATAAAGCTGCAGACAGATCTGACTCAAGATCCGTGTGGAAATTATGATGTTCAGTACATTGTCGAGAGGCGGGTGCCAAGAGCTTTTGTTGATGTAGTCAAGACACATAAGGAAACGCTACTGTGAGAGTGTCGTTTGTTTTTATCCTCAGCATATCAAACCTTTATTACGCAAAGTCCCCATGAGTGCTCACATGAAAAAAAGATGAAGGATGGTTAGTGTAAATTTGTAAGCAAACTACAAAGAAAATTGGTCATGCAAGCCATTACCAAGCGTAAGATACGAGCTAATTGACAAAGCTTTAACGTAAACTGGTGTAAGTTGTATGATGCCAACTATCTACAACAGTGGTGATGCTACCAAAGTTGGTCCATATGCCCAAAATAATAAACCTGCATAATAATTTTAAACCATAAACCTGTTAACAAAATGGCAACTTTCACGCATGGAAAAACAGTTTTGCAAGATGAGATTTGTGCATCAATAAACCATGCACCAAGAAAACCGTCACACCAATGCACACCTTGCCTCATAGTACAAGCGCGAAATTTTACGCAGCCACCGCATAAAATAGTGAGCAGCAACTGGCTTCCAAGCGATGTCATGCACAACCTATTTTCTTCAAAAATACTGCAGCAACAACACAACATATGATTCGCATTCCGAGTGGCCACCAATTGCAAGCATATGCACCACGACCTGCACAAAATTAAGTCGCAACATGAGATACCACAGACAAAACCAAAACGTAAGGGAAAAGTTGCAAAAAAAAGGAACGCACAACAAAGGACAGAACTATACGCATAACAACACCGAAAATTCAAGAAAGAATGCAATCTTCAGCAGATACAACAAAACCATTAGCCCAACTTCAATTCTCCCCAGGCCATGAATGAACCTTCACCGCAAGTCATCACAAAGAGTCCAGCCTGCAGTACAAAGAAAATGATACAAAATTAAAAAAATCTTCCACAACAGACAAAAATGTTGTAACCATATGAGTCATTTTGTAAAAATAGGGTACAACAGCTTTAACCGCGTACGACCACTCCAATTGACAACCTACATAACCATTTGCAAAATGCACCTGGTACAAAAGCAATAGCAAAATGAAATACAACTAACAATTCACAAGGCAACAACAAGAGGACTCACCTCAAAGGATCCTTCAGAAACAAAAAATGGAGGATCTCCTTCAAAAATCTCCCTCTACCCTCTTCTTCTTCCTCAAGACCCACAACAGAACCATAAACCCACATCTCTCTTCATTATTCTTCAACATCAAAACCCACAAAACTTCCTTCGAATCCTCTTCATACCCTCACCCTTTCAACTTTCCTTCATTCAACCACAATAAGCCAGAAAACCCCTTTCAACTCCAAAAATTCATCGAACCACAACCACACAAAAACCTCACCTCACCTCAATCTCAATTATTGTGGTTTGTCTATCTTGTTCATAGCACGGATATCAATTCATAGCACCTCAATCTCAATACCATTTCTCTATCTTATTCATAGCACGAATATCAATTCACGCGACCTCCTATAGTTTGACTTTCATCATAAGTCGAGCTACGATGGTTTAGCGTTACATTTGTCCCGATTTAATTCAATAACCTACTAACTACTAACTTTAATTTCCGTTAAATATCAACGATTTTATTTTTCAGTCAAATATTATTGTGAATATTATCTTGTTATATTATCTTGTATATTATTCATGTTGCTCATATCATATTCATCATTCTAATCCACCCATACCCGAAAACACGTAATAACTATCGAAACGCTAAAAGCCAAATTGGTGGACTGTTGGATCATTGATCATTTTCAGGAACCCTAACATGGAGTCGTGCCCAACTTTGCTAAAGGCTTAGTTTATGACACATTGCACACACACGACTTTCTCTTGGGCTACCTTACAATGAGACCCCTTTATATCGTACAATCCTGTGTAAACTACATGTACCCCTCTCCCATTCCGATGTATGTTTCGTATTTCTTTGATTATAGTTTATCTTCTAGGAGCACCCATAGGGACTAGCGTAGATCAAACTATTTTTAAAATAATTCTCGATTCGTTATCGAGCCATTTTCAAACACCCTCTGTAAGTCGAGTGCTCGTCCGCATTCGCCATCAACCTATTGCACACACTTCACCGTAGTTTCGATATTGGGAGCACCCTTAGGGACTAGTATCATTTCTCACAACTCGACCCTTGATGTGTAAGTCAAGTCGGTTCCGTTTCTCAAACCATTTCCATTCCCACACGTTTTGCACGCGATAATAGGTCAAACCCTTGATCCAACGTCAAACGGATTTTCATAACAAACTATCAAACAATTAACAACTATTTAATTCTTTTCAAGGTGTAAAGAGTGGGTTCAAGTCTTTGATCTTGCTTTCGGTTGTTTGGATGCGAGTTATCTTATTCGTGTGTGAGTAATTGACGCCTTTAAATAACATTAACAAACTCAACAACGTTCAACTATCCTTCAACTACTCATCATTCCAAACACCATTTCAAACTTAAAAAAATTTCTTTTCGTGATGAAAAAGAGAGAGTTCCAAGTCTTTGGTTCGCTCTCCCGATTACTTGGGTCCGAAAAGTCTTTCTTAAGCTTTGAGTAATTGTCATCCGATTCCCACCACTTATTCAAACACCATTCAATCACCACGTCTTTCATGATGAAAAGAGAGAGTTCCAAGTCTTTTGTTCGCTCTCCCGATTACTTGGGTCCGAGAAGTCTTTCTTAAGCTTTAAGTAATCGTCATCAATTCAAACTCACCCTTTCAAGTACAACCTTATCTTCAGGATGAAAAAGAGAGATAGTCAAGTCTTTGACTCGCTTTCCTGATTACTTGGGTCCGAGAAGTCTTTCTTAAGCTTCGAGTAATCGTCATCCGTACCCACAAACTCACTTTAATCCCATTTCTCTTCGTGGTTGTTACCACGAACTACAGACGCTCTGATTCTTCATTCATTATTGGATGCAAGATACCTATGCACAAGATTGCGATGATCTTGGCGAGCACACTTCTATCTTCCTCCGTTATTCCATCACAATCCCCTTCATCTTCCATTTCTCCCCCCCCCCCATCCTTTCCCATAGTTGAACTACGACGCTCTGATTCCTCATTCTCGTCTGAATGAGCATACGTAGGCATAAGGGCCCTAATCCTTGGCGAGCACCCTATCCTCTAACCATCCCCTTTCCCCTTATCGTTTATCCATTTATCGTATCGTATAGTATTTTAGTATTAAGAAGAGAAGAACTAAGCTTAGCTAACATTCATCACAATCCAAATTAAGAGGTTCCCGTTGAGTACAATGGACGTGAGGGGTTCTAATACTTTCCCCTTGCGTAACTGACTCCTGAACCCAGGAACATCAGGTTGCGACGGTCGTATTCCTTCCGTTTTTAAGAGGTTTTCTCGATATTTTCCTCTCCCGCTCATTCTAGATAAATAAAGTTCGGTGGTGAATCTGTCGAACCGCATTTTCACGCGCGAGGGTCGCGTTTTCGAATGAATTTTCGAGGTGCAACACCCAATTTCATCAGTTTGCTACTCTACTCCGTAGTTTTTCCTCTTTCTTATGATTTTGATCCCCAAGGTTGATTCCCTTTCCCATTTAGGGGATTTTAGACCCATCTCCTTGGTTGGATCTCTTTATAAGATTCTTTCTAAGGTTTTGGTTTCTAGGATTTCTAGTGTCATGGATAAGCTCATCTCCACTAATCAATCTATCTTTCTTAAAGGTAGACTCCTAGTGGATAGGGAGGTTGTTGCGAATGAGATTTGGATCTTGTCAAGCAGGGTAACAAATCTTGTCTCCTCTTTAATTTTGACTTTAGAAAAGCTTATGACTCTATTAGTTGGTCTTTCCTTGACTATATGCTCTCCAGGTTTGGGTTTAATGATAAGTGGAGGAAATGGATTAAAGCTTGTGTGTTTTCTGAAAATCTTTCTATATTGGTAAATGGTTGCCCGACTCAAGAGATTAATATTCAAAGGGTTTGAAGTAGGGAGACCCCCTTGCCCATTTTCTCTTTCTCCTGGTTGCTAAAGGCTTGAGTGGCCTAATATCTAGGGTTGTAAGCTTGCACCTTCTTTTTGGAATTACAGTTGGATTGATGGACTTAGTGGTCTCCCATCTTCAGTATGCAGATGACATGATTATTCTGGCTGACACTATTATTAATAACCTCAGGATCATTAAGGCTATTCTCTATGGGTTCGAACTTGCCTCTGGTCTTCGAGTGAATTTTTCAAATAGTTATCTTATTGGGGTGAATTCTGATAAGAGTTTCTTAGATCTTGCAAATAGTTTTCTTAAGATGTCTGTCAAAGTTTAGAAGAAGATAATGAAGATGTAGAGGAAGTTTCTTTCAGAAGGAGTGAAAGGTCAGTCTAAGATTGCTTGGGTTAAGTAGGAGGATCTATGCAAGCCTAAGAAGTTCGGGGATCTTGGTGTTCGTGACCTTCAGTTAGTCAACTTGGCTCTCCTGGGCAAGTGGAGGTGGTTTCTACTTTCTGGGGCTTCAGGTATTTGGCGTGACATTCTTGTGGTCAGGTATGGTGTAGCCCCTACGACCTCTATTCTAGGTGGGAAAGTTAGTCGCCTTAGATTGGCTTCGTCTTTGTGGAGAGGGGTCTCCCTTCTGGGTTCTACAGTGATCAATTTTACTGTATGGTTTCAGGATGGTCTCTCCTTGAAAGTTGGTTCTGGT
The DNA here is from genome assembly GCA_963859935.3 of Lathyrus sativus. Classification (NCBI taxonomy): domain Eukaryota; kingdom Viridiplantae; phylum Streptophyta; class Magnoliopsida; order Fabales; family Fabaceae; genus Lathyrus; species Lathyrus sativus. The sequence continues at coordinate 564,795,492 of OZ012741.1, forward strand.
CTCTATACTTCTTTTTGAGAGGATATATGGGTTGGGGACTCTACCTTGCATCGTAGATTCTCTCACATTTTTCTAATTTCGGACCAGATCCCTAAATTTGTTAGGGAGATTGGTCGTTGGGAGAAGGGTATTTGGGCATGGGATCTCAGGTGGCATAAGCCTCTCTTTTTTTTTTTACTATGAGTTGACTCTTTTTAACAATCTTCAGTCTCTGATTAGAGGTTTCACCCCTTCTGTTATGAGTGATGAGTAGAGGTGGCATGACTTAAGAGATGGGGTTTGTTCTGTAGCTTTCGTCTACTCTTGCCTTTTGGACCATACTTTTCCCTTAGAGTGTCAGACCACCCCTTCTGAGTTAGTTCTTCCGAATATTTGGCGTAGTCGGGCCTCCTCTAATGTAAATTTTTCTCTTGACAACTTTTTTAGGATCATATCTCTACCAAAGAAAATTTACTTAAAAGGGGTGTCTCCTTGACCACTGGAACCTTTTTCATTTCCCTTCTGCTCGCTGCATATTGAGTTTTTCTCTCATTTATTTGTGACATACGATGTTGCTTCCTTTATTTGGTATAGGATTTTTCAGGTGGGTGGGGTGGTTTATTGTCTTGCTTGGTGATATTTTAACCCTTTTTCAGATGTTTATCCATTCACCGAGGGGTACTAGGTCTCGAGGGGGTTGCAGATGACTTCTCTAAACAAATTTTATCCCATGACATCCAACTCATCTTTATCTTCCCCCTACTCACCACCCCACAAGAAAGTTATTTGCATCCTTATTATCTCATTAGTGACCACGTTAGGTGCCTTAAAGAAACCAAAGAAATGTATACCTAAGTTATTCAACACCGAATTCAAAAAAAGAATTCTACATCCAAACGAATTGTTGCTCTCACGCTAAGACAAAAGCTAACTCAAAAACTAGAAGCCAACTCAAAACCCCTCAACAACCCTTTAATACTCCAAATATTTGACCAAGAATATTCCCCTAATAAAATAATATAATCAAAAAAATTGAAGTATCAAAAAGTGAATGTTATCATTAACTACAAAAGGAACATAATCTCTAAGAGAAATTTCTTTCTGAACCAAATCTGATTAACCTTCGGCCGTCAAAAGAAACAAAAAAGGAGAAAAAGGATCCCCTTGACGTGAACATCTATGAACCACAAAATCTCTAATTGAGCTTTCATTGACTAAAATCAAGAAAGAACTCTAAAAAATGCATTCCTCCATCCAAATTATCCATCAAAACCAAAACCCATTCGCTTCATAACATCCCTCAAATAAGTCCAAGAGACTGTATCATAAGCTTTCTCAAATTTTATTTTGAATAAAATACATTCCCTCTTACTTATTTTAGTCAAACCCACTACCTCATTTAACACTAAAACTCCATCAAGTATTTGTCAATTTTTGACAAAAGCTGATTGACTTCTAGAAATCAACGAAGGTATAACTTTCTACAATCTACTTGCTAAGATTTTTTCCACTATTCGATATAAACTAGAGACCAAACAAATTGGGCGAAAATCGTCTTTGATCGAACTCGAACAAACTTTAAAGAAATCTGAGTTCCATGTATGGACATGAGCCCTAAAACACTGCAACCACGTTACCCTTTCTCGGTCAGTATCCTCAACTCTCCACTTCCTAACTTCTTTGAACCACTGATTCTACCAATCTCTCCCATCTGCAAATAAAACCTCAATCTCACTTGCCTCTCTTTCTTCCAACAGACAAACATTAGCTCCAAGGTGATTCACTTTAATAGCAAAATATTCTATCATGTTAAAGATTTATTGGATTGAATACGCCATTTCTGGTTCGAGTTTATTAGGTGGATGATATATGATTAGAGTTAATTAATTTGAGAAATTTGTTAGACTTCTTTATCTTTGGTTCAGTCAATTAATTTAATAAATTTGTTAGACGTTTCTTATAAATGGTTTAACTATTTAATTTAATTGAAAAAAATAATGATAATATATAAAATTTCACAAGTGGAATGTTTGTAATTATTCTATCAGTTAGAAAAGGAAAGGAATTGGTCCAATGATGTCTCCAATTAAAATAAGAAGAAAAGTAAAATAAAAATGTTTTTCACACATCAATTAATCAAAACAAAAGATGTATTTTATTTGTAATTTGTTCCAAAACATACCTTTAGATATGACTCAATTGGTGATACATCTCATAAATATATTTTTATTAGTTTAAAATTTAAAAAGTTGTCAAATTATTATAAATCTATTAGTTTTTTGGTTATAATTGTTTTAAAGTTAATTTTAAGAATATCGACAAGAGATGAAAATAGATACAAGAAAGTAAAGACAAAAGAGTAAATATATTATAAACACGACATACGTCTAGTTTTCAAGGAGTAACCCTAAAGATTTCTAACATCATAGAAGTTTGGCAACATGATCTGCCCACAACCTTCTTACACCAAGATTTTATCCCAAGTTAAAATTTAAAACTTTATATCAAAATAATAAAGTCAATATAACAGCTTTATCTAAATTACAATTATAGATCAGTAGCAGTTTATACAAGATAACTTTACTTAAGTATTTTATCTCTCTACAGTAAAATAATATTAAGTGAATATGAAAATTTAGAAAAGTAGGGGAGTGAGTAAAGCGGCCATTTCATGCTTCTTGTATGTTTTCAAATGAACACAGCTCCACTACGCCATATAATACAAAAGACATCGTTTTTTTCCCTTTAGCAACGCTGCCTAAAGTGGCGTTGTTGTAGGTAAATGCATCACTTTTTTAAATGCAAAAACGCTGCCTTAGGTCCCCTTTAGGCAGCGGTTCTGTTTAAAAGCACTCTCTAATGTCACCTTTATGCGGCGCTTTCTTTAGCCCCTCTTTAGGCAGCGCTTTTAAAAGTGTTGTCTAATGTTTCTTTTCTTTCTATTTTAGGCAGCGATTTTTCATGAAAAGCGCTTTCTTTTGTCCCCCTTTAAGCAGCGCTTTTAAAATCGCTATCTAATATTTATTTTCTTTCTATTTTAGGCAGTGTTTTTTATGAAAAGCGCTTTCTTTTGTCTCCCTTTAGGCAGTGCTTTTAAAAGCATTGTCTAATGTTTCTTTTCTTTCTATTTTAGGCAGCACTTTCTTTAAAAGCGCTTTCTTTTATCCACTTTAGGCCGCGCTTTTTTTTACAAAGCGCTTTTTTTTCTCCACATAAATAGCGCTTTTTAAAAGCACTTTTTTAGGAAGTGTTTTTGTTGTTATAAGTGTTGTCTATTATGCACTTTTTTAGGAAGCGTTTTTTGTTAAAAGTGTTATAAGTGTTGTCTATTGTTGTTATAAAATGACAGCACAAACTATTATAATTCAAATTTTTATCAAAACTGATCAGAAACCTTTATAATTCAACACAAGCCTTTATTTCAACACATATGTCTTATATACCATTATAATTCAAAACATTAACCTTATAACCATTATAATTCAACACATAAACCTTATAACCATTATAGTTCAACACAAACCTCATACACCAAGAAAATATCCATAATTCTAATAACAGTAGATCCACTTCCAAAACCTTTAACTTCTAAAGGTTCACCAAACATAATTACAAATTCAAACAATTCTTAATTCACAACAACTTCCAAAACTATACAACGACTTCCAAAACTATTCATATCCAATACAGAACATCACAACACCAAAAATCTCTAAAGACCATAAACTTCACACAAAAGAAAGAAAGACAATATACCTTATATAATTCTCATCTCAAGAATGTATTGACACCATTCCTCCTTAATTTCTTCCAGTTTATCTTTTGAATAAGTAGCACACTTGAATTCATCAAAGTACTACATAATATAACATAATATGCATTATAACCTTATATACATAATATAACATAATATACATAATATAACCTTATAACCATGATTTAGTTAAAACTAATTAATTAGATTAAATATCCGTTAAATATTAAAATAAATCCTAACTTATAACTTCATACCATGTTTGGAATCTCTATTTGATCCAAATGAATAGTTTCTTTCATAAACCTCAATACGAAATAACCGCAATCTATACCATTACGCTGATGAAGATACTACACATAGAAAAAAATAAATATATATCAAGATATATAGTTTAGCTTGTTTTACCAAGTAGCATCACTATTATAATCAAAATTATGAAAATATACCTGACTATGATCCATGTAATGTTGTTTGCTTTACCATTTGGTACTCGAGCTTGTCTTTGTGATCAGGATATTTGTATAGCTCTAACATAATAAAATGAATATTTAGAACAGTCTCACATAAATAAATTAATATATACACGAATATTTAGAACAATCTCATCACTTGCGTATCAACCATCTTCTTTATATCTGGGTATTTTGTTTGGTCACCATCTAACGAATCCAGATAATATACTATTTCTTTTATCGGATTAATTGCAATCAACAATCAGTGTCCACTGTAAAATAAAACAAAAGTTTAGATGGAAATTTTCTACACAACGTCAAAAAACGAAAAATTATAATAAATGAAGTTAGAATGAAAATCTAACCCATGCCCAGTATTATATGGTAAAAGGTACAACTTTTTTGTATCTCTATTGCCCATAAATGCATCGACTAAGTGATCTTTGATTGCATTTGGACTTTGATCGATTAATCGTGTGTTGATATAGATGAGAGATAAGAAAGAGAGTCTTTCTGTCAATTGATGCAGGCGCATCAATGTTTCATACAAGAACCTTACATAAAAACATAATCAACATTAGAATATTCATTGAAATGAGTAAATAAATTGTTTAATTAATTAAATAAAATTGATTGGAGTACCTGATGTATGCATTCATAACACCGATGCCTAATTCAGAATGTTGAAAAATCTGATCCAAATCCTCTTTAGCAATTGTTCCATCACATCTATTGTTCCTATATATGTTTCAAGGCACGACCTAAATAGAGGAATAAATTCTTTTTTAGGCTCGGCCTTTGCAAGATCTTTTTTTTGTTGTTGCAACTCTTAAGCATGAATCCAAAAATTATATAAGTTAGGTAATGTATAAGATCATGAAGCTTTTGAATTCGGAGGATAAAGTTAACATTTTCTATGCATATATATCAATGTACCTCTTTTTTTATGCAACTGACTCAGTGTGTCGCACAATCCCCTTATCTTTTGATTTGGATTTTGTAGGAGTCTAACATTACCATGTAAATAAAATGCACGTAAATCTAAGAATAACTTACATGGCTCTTAAAAAATTTGAATACTAAAAGGTTCATAAAGGTTTTCAACATACCTCATCATCTATGAAAATAAGGTTTGACAGTCATGCAATATACAATCCTATTGCGTCACCCACCAATGTTGCATCTGAAACATCGTCTGGTATAGATAATAATGCATCCCCCACAAAAGCAATATCAATCGATACTTTCAAAAATCCAGCAGGGAGCGGTTTATGATAAAGTACATCTCCCAAAGTTTTATGCACTTTTCCTTTGCCAACCATGCGATAAGTCGATGACGATAAATAGAGCTGACAAGGTGAAATGCCCTAAACCAATAATAAATATGAAATTTTTAATGTATATATATGTCAATTAAAAAAATAATGCTAATTTAATTTCAAGGTAATATATATAATTACCTCGGGAATTTTCTGTTGAAAATTATAATTGATACTATCTTTGTCACTAGTATCTTTAAACTCTGAACCGCACCTTTCTGACATATATCTTTCTTTATCCTTTTGCAATTCAGTAATTTGAGCTTTTAATTCTTCCAACGGTTTCATCACTTGTTTATTGCTAGGACTTTTACTCTTTGGATGCTTATACAAGGTTGTTGGAGTGACCCCAAATCCCTTATCCCTCACACAATCAGAATACTCAAGAACATTTAATACTCGACTTAGTATGCTCCTGCAATTATGGTCTTCAGCTAGAGTTAAAAACTGAGATATATTCTCCTGAAATTCATATGCATATCGAAAAAGATTAGTGGGGATTTAAAAGTATAAATATTATATGTTAATAAACTTTTGATTTAACTAAAGAAATAATGTTATACTTACACATTGCTCAAAAACTTGTTGAACATCTTCCTTAACAACTCCATCCTTACCCACACGAGCATCTTTCCACAAAACATGTTCTGGAAGAGATATTTCTTCACTTTTCTCCTCCTCTAACTACAAATTAAGACAAATAATAAGATCAATTATAACACATGGGGAACAAGTATATCATAGCATTTATATGTACTTATTATTCTTTGATGTAAGTGTGCATATCTCAAACGCCCTTTTTTGTATGGATACACGGGTTTTGATGCTCGTTGGTGATTTATGTCACTCACATCCTGGATAAACAAGTTTAAGTCATATTAGAACACCTGTGGAATAAGTATATAATACAATGTTCATGATAAATTAACATTACATGGAATTCTTGGGTTCTTCATTTGGTTACAAAAGTTTCTCATTCTTCAGGTGAAATCAAGTCTGCATACTTCTTTGGACGTTCTGATTCAAGAAAATTTCCTTGGGCATCCTTAATAAACTTGATTGTTAAAAATTCTCAAAACCCTCTGAGTCTTCTTCTGGCCAATTGAAGACGATATTTTTTTTGGTTGTCACCAATGTTAAAAGACCTCTACGAAAAAATATACATAGAGTGTGTTGGTATAGTAATTTAAAGACATAATCGTCAACAAAAACAAATAACATCACACATGGTACTTGTATCTCACTCCATATTTTTTCTTTAGCGGGTTTCAATGATAGAATTCTCCAATTATCACAAGTGATTAGAATTTGCAAACGAACAAGTGTGACAATGTAACATGTCAACATCGCACCGTTAGGCTCAACTAGTTGGTCCGTTGCATTCCAATGTACATCATATTTTATTCCTTTTTCTCTTGCACGAATATATTCCCTTCATAATAGTTATTCCTCGTGAAATATCTCTTTGCACATCATGAACTGATTCATTTCCATCATTCTTAGAAGTATCATGTGAGTTTTCCTCGTTACTAGCCATTTGACCCGTAATAAAGAAAAACATAAATATATAATTTTATTGAATATATAAAATGATAAATATATAATTTTATTGAATGACAGAACATATAATTTTACTAGTACATTTTTCACTTACATCTCTTTCTTTTTATGGTTGGAATATGATTTACTTGTCTCTTAACAACACGGACGGATGGATTGATCCAAATTCCCTATCATTTCTAATATATGATTCATTCGCTCTAATATTCTCATCTTGATCATTTATAATATACGATTCATTCTCAATATCAATATGACCTTGATGTCCAATGTTATCACCAATTACTTTGTTATATAAAAGCACTACGTCCATTTCGTACTTGTCGGATCAGTGACATATAACACTTGTTTAGCTTGAGAGGCTAGAATAAAAGGCTCATCTTTGTACCCCATCCTATTAAGATCCACTTGCAAAAATTCTGACTTATCCATTTGTATGCCACTATTATTTTCCACCCACTTGCAATCAAAGATAGGAATCTGAAACTTCTCATAATCAAACACCCAAATGCGCTCGATAACCCCAAAATATGAAAAATTTTCATATTTGGAGTTTAAGTCCTTCACACTTGAAATGTGCATTGCTTCAGCTACCATGGTGACACCACTATTTTGCATAGTACTTTTATCATTTTATTCTTTGGTATAAAATGTGTATCCATTAATTGTGTGTGCGCTATAAGAAAACACATGCAAACTTGGACCATATGTTAAAAATTTCAACCTTTCTGTTATTGAAGCGGGATCTAAATAAAACTTTGAATAAATATGATCTTTAAACCATGGTATAAAAATTTGATTGTACTCTCGTACTATCCAATTTTCATTTCTATTCAGGTTTAAACCTCAGAGAACATTCTTGTGCATTTCAAAATACGGCTCAACCTCATTATCATTATGCAGAACATACAAATGCACTTGCTTCCATTCAGCCCTTGATACTATCACAATTTTTTTTCCAATTAATTGTTTTCCTTTTTTTTTTGACAATATGAGATTTGGAGAGTCCAATGGATTGAACATTGGACAAATATTCAGTACAAAACCCAATCGTTTCTTCAATAATGTATCGTTCAACAATGCAACCCTCTGGCCGACTTCGGTTTTTCACATACCTTTTTAATATTTTCATATAACATTCAACATGGTACATCCATCTCATATAAGTTGGTTCACACAATTTGTCTCTTTCACAAGATGAACAACTAGATGTACCATTATGTCAAAAAATAAGGGAGGAAAATACATTTCAAGCTCACTCAAAGTAATAACTATTTCTTTTTACAATGTTGGTAAGATCACATGATCGATCACCTTATTACAAATTGACCTGAAGAAAAAACACAATTTAGTTATTGCACTTCTTACTTTTTCTGGAAAAATAGAACATATACCTATTGGTAGAAAATGTTCCATTAAAACATGGAAATCATTTGTCTTTAAACTCTTTAACTTGAGGTCTTTCATAGACACAAGTCTTCTAATATTTGAAGAGTATCCTTTTAGAACTTTAGATTCACTTAGAAACTTACACAATATTTTTTTCTTCTTTCTAGATAGAATATAAGCAGCAGATGGTAGATATGTTCGTTTTCCTTTCTTCAAGGGTCCTAATTCATTTCTTATTCCCATCGCTATCAAGTCCTTTCTTGATTTAAAGTCATCCTTAGACTTTCCTTGTATATTAAGTAACGTACCAATAATACTTTCAAATACATTTTTTTTCAATATGAATAACATCAAGAAAATGTATTACATACAACGACTTCCAATATGGCAATTCAAAAAAATTGACCTCTTCTTCCACCCACGTTGACAAGCGTATGTGCAAAAGGTTTGCCAAACTGAGTACTCACATCTTTCACCTTTTCAAAAATTTGATCACCTGTTAATGTAGGTGGAGCTCTACCTTGTTGTGGATTTAGATTGAATGCTTTTCTCCATCCACGGTAGTGATGATTAGAATTTAAGAATCTACGATGACCGAGAAATATATTCTTATGACAAAATTCTAATCGCGCCTAGTCTGTGTTTTCTTCACAAATAGGACACGCACATTGACCTTTAATGCTATACCATGATAGATTTTTGTATGCTGGAAAATCATTAATTGTGCCAAAAAAATCGTCCTCAAATTGAAACTTTCTTTCCTATATCCATCATAAACCTTCACACCATTCTCCCACAAAATCTTTAAGTCTTCGGTTAAAGGTGCAAGTATACGTGTATGTCATTCCCTAGTTGTGTAGGCCCAGAAATTAACATAGATAACATCATGTACTTACGCTTCAGACATAGCCATGGAGGTAGGTTATAAATCATATTAATCACAGGCCATGTGATATGTAAGATACTTTGAAGACCATCTGGGTTCATTCCATCAGTAGATAATGCCAGGTTAAGGTTTCTTGCTTCTTCTCCAAAATCAGGATAATCATTATCAGATTTCATCCATTGTGGTGAATCTGTCGGATGTCGAAACTTTACATCTATAATTATTTCATCTGCATGCCAAGTCAAGCGTTTTGCATCGGTTTCACTATGAAACATGCGTCTAAATCTTAGAATTATAGGAAATTACCATAAGACTTTTGCTGGATACAACTTTTTCTTATATCGAGAGACACCGCATTCTGGGCACTCATTTAACGATGCATATTCATTTGAAACAAAATGCAATCATTTGGACAAGCATGTATCTTATCATAGGTCATGCCAATAGAGCACAACATTTTTTTGGTCTCATAGGTTCGATTGGGAAGAACATTATCCTCTGGAAGCATATCTTTCATAAGGGTTAATAATTCTGTGAAAGTTTTATTCGACCACCCATTGCCCGCCTTTAAGTTGTACAACTTTAATACTGCAGACAATCTTGTGAACTTAGTGCAAAATTTATACAACGGGTTTTCTGTATTGCTTACCAACCTCTCAAACATTTTGGGAAAATCTTGAAGATCTTATTTCAAGTGCTTCTGCAATCTCTTCAACTCGATCACAATCTTATGCATCTTTGCCATTACCGTTTGAAGCATAGGTCGTATTATCCCCTGGTTCAATATTCTTGTTACTTATCCTACTATGTAATATCCAAAATGTATTACCTTAATCAATTCCATGCCTCTTTAAATGTGATTCCAACTGAATCGCGTCAATTCGACGCCCATAACAGCAACCTGAGCAAGGACATGTGATTTGACTAGGGTCTTTGGCGTGTTCAACAGCAAACTTAATGAATTCTAATACCCCATTCTCGTGCTCTTTTGACAATCGATTGGAAGACATCCATTTTTTATCCATGGTTTTACTAAGTAAGCTAAACAAAACACTAATTATTCACACAACTATAGCAAAAGAACAACTAATTACCTGTAGAGAAAGCAACAACTTCTGAAACCGCACAATGTAAGATTCTTGGAAACGATCAGAATTTCACTCTTCACAAGTAACCCATATAGCAAATTCACTAAGTTAGTAACTGATGGTGTACCAAATATAGCAATACAAATTTAGTATATAATAGGACAAACAAGATATATCAGATAAACAAGTCAAATTCTCAAGAACCAAATTTAGTAAACATCAATACTTCCTTCAATTAAGCAACATGACATCGGCGCACAAATTCAATCACATTAATTCAAGTAGCATGGTATACTTTGATTCATCACAAATGACACATCAACACTTAATGTTTCAACTCAAGTAAGTCACAAAAAACAACTTCATCACTTAAGTTCAATTAACTCCAAAGTCCTATCTAACAAAGAATCATCAATTCGAGCATAAATCAATTACCAAAATTATCAATTCCACATTTAAACTCAATAGCAACTTCAACCTCAACAATTAACAATTAATTTTATCACTATTCATCTTCTTCAACCTCAACAATTAACAATTAATTTTATTATCATTTTCAATCAACAATTAGATCAAAACAAAGTAATCACTAACAATTATCCATCAACAATGTCATTATCATCAATTAATTTCAACAATTCATCACTAACATTCAACATCAACATAAAAAACTTAACATCAATTCTCAAAATAAATTCACCACAAATATCACAATTCATCATCTTCAACCTTACTACAACAACAATTTCAAAATCAAATTCAAACAACAACCACATCAACATTATCAATGTCTCATTTCAATTGTTTCAATAACAAACAAACTCATCAATTAATTTCAACAATTAATATAGTTAGTTTCACATCTTCAACACTAATTCACCAGTAATGTCATTCAATCTTCAATTGAATTCAAATAACAACAACATCACAATATATTCTATGACTTGCGAATCCAAAAAAAAGAAAAAAGAAATAACTTGCTCAAAAAGAAGTAGTTCTGAAATGAAACAGAGGGAGTTACGGTGGAGGGAGTTACAACAGAGGGAGTTGTCGTGAAGGATGGAGATACAACCGACAGAGGGAGTTACGACGAGAGAGAGAGAGAGAGAGAGAGAGAGAGAAAGAGATAGAGAGATAAAGATAGATAGATAGATAGATAGATAGATAGATAGATAGATAGATAGATAGATAGATAGATAGAGAGAGAGAGAGAGAGAGAGAGAGAGAGAGAGAGAGAGAGAGAGAGAGAGAGAGAGAGAGAGAGAGAGAGAGAGAGAGAGAGAGAGAGAGAGACGGCGGAGGGAGTAGTCGTAAGAGAGAGAGAGAGAAAGAGTATCAAAGTTAGGGTTTAAGAGTTTCAATAGTTTCTATTTTATTATTTATAAATTAATAATATGAGGCAACACTTTCTGAAAGCGCTTTCTTATGTATTCACTTTAGTAGCGCTTTTGCATTAAAAGAGTTTTCTTTTCTTAGGCTTATAGTAACGCTTTTCAGAAGTGCTTTCTAAGGTGTGGTCTATGAATGACCTTTAACAGCGCTTTTCAAAATTGCTTTCTAAAGTTATCCTTTAGTAGTGCTTTACAGAAGCTCTTTCTAATGTGTAGCCTACGTATGGCCTTTAGCAGTGCTTTTCATAAGCGCTTTCTAATATTAGTCTTTCCTAATCTATTATTGAACCAGTTCTCCCCTTAATCGATTAGACAAGTGTCATAATTGATTAGAGGGAAAATGTTTACTTTATGATCGATTAAGCTTTAGTTTAAAAAGATTTTCCCAACTTAAGAATTTTTTAAATGAACAATATTAAAAATAATGAATTTTAAGTGTGTGTGTGTGTGTGCGTGCGCGCGCGGGCATGCTTGTACTGCTTTAGTATTTTGAGAGTTTACACTTAATTTAACATTTAATCCTAAAATAAATTAATATACATACAGAGTAAGGATCACTAGCGAGTTTTTCACATGTTGGCTTCATTTCTTGGTGAAGTTATTTAACTATTGATCCTTTTGCACAGAACACCAAAAAATCTTGCTTTTTGATTTGATTCACATTTATTTTTTTGTTTGATGATGTTTGTGGTTTTACTTTAAATTTTTGTCATCATCAAAACCAAATGTATATGTACATCACATAGAACAACAATTTTTTTCCTATAAATGTTTATGAGCCAATTTTATCAATAGCCACCTATATTAAGTCATACTTATCTTGACAACAAGGGAGCTTCTTTCCGCTTTCAAACAATATGTTAAAAAAATGACCTTATTTTAAAGGAATATATACGCTTCCCCAGTGTCCCATACCATAGATGTTCCCTCTTCAACACTTGTTCCACTTTTGTATTTGAGGATTTATACATAAGTGTGTGAGCTCATACTTGATCTTTAGCTCTAAGAAGAACTCTCAAGGCTTATATTTCAAAGAATCAAGGCCTAATGGCTCTAAAGGTTAATTCTCTTATATTGTCCAAGTGGAATATGACCAATTAATCTGAATTAACTATTTATCTTTATTTTCATTTTGAATTAAATAAGAGCTTTCTCCTTTGTTATGTGGACAGGTATAATGCGTGCCAACAAATATGCACACAAGTAGCAAGTGTGGACTTCCTCATTGAACACTCTAATTATTAGTTGGATTTCAAGGTTCAATTACATTGACGTTTACCTTATATCACCCATTCCACCATCGTTTTTGGTCGATATTGGTATCATGGATGCCACACTGTAACTTGGGATCCCAAGGCTGATTTCCCAAATATTTTTATGGGATAGAGTGAGAAACTAACTTTGCGATCTTTAACTAACTTTGAAATGTAGGTTACCTTTCAGAATTCCTTTATAGATCTCTCTTTGTAATTTTTTATTTTGCAGCTCAGTTAGGTAGTCGACCTTTGTAGCTACCATATTTTGAACTAACAGTGATATTTATTCTTGAGCCCTCATACTCTCCCATATTTTCATGTAGTATTTCTTTGAATATTTTCTATTTATACTTATGCAAATAATTTTCACTTCCATATTAATTAGTCAAAAAGTTTCTCTATCATATTTTTTCCTAATAGTGAAGACATATTCCTAATTGTGTGGCCATTTTTTGAATTTGGGAAAGGCATAATAAATCTTTTCCTTGAGAGTCAAGTTCCATTAACATATGATATCCATATATTTAGGGACTATGATGGATAATTATGTCTAAATTCTGTTAATTATTGTGTTTTGAACAGAAGACGAGTATTTGAATGATAGGCTAATTATGAACATCATCCAAATACTTGGAGACTAGGATGGATAATTACGTCTAACAAATTCTTTTTCATCCGGTTTTATTGTAAAAAAGATTTTGAAGCGCTCTTGATTAAGCGGAAAAATACTTGATGTTAATCAAGTGTTTGATTTGCATTGTATGAAATGATTTGAAAATGTTTTTGATTTGATGGTTGTTGCACCCCAAATTTTGACCCCTTAGATCTTCATCATCATTTTAGGATCATATTCTTTTGATTACCTAACCTTAACCTGTTTCAAGTTTGTCTTTGTTAAGATACAGGTGAATTAGGGTTCCGTACAGCCGAGAATCGAGATTTCAAGAGTTTAATCAGTCAACGTATTGGATTGGTTCTCCATGAAATAAGTCTCCACATCATTAACTATACTCCATTGGATCAATTATGAATCCAATTTGAGGTTGTCACCCAAGGATCAAGAGCAGTGTAGTTCAGGATACCCGATTAGGGTTTTCGATCAGGAAAAGTCAACTGTAGTTTGACTTTTGATTTAAATGGTGTTACAATGGTGGGATCATGGTCGATGAAGTTCATATGGCTTAGTGAAGTCTATTCAAGAAGTTTCAAGGCCTCAAAAGACCCGGAATATCAACAGTCAACTCGGTAGTCATCGATCGATCGTTCGGTTGACCGAAAAGTCAACTCTTCAATCATAAGGAATTTGACCTCAAAGTATGAAGAAAAAATGTTCCTAGTAACATATTACACCTACCCATGAAGTTTGATGACCATTGGATCAAGGATTGAGGAGTAATCGAAAAATCGGAAATTAGGGTTTTGAAAGGGGCAAGACCATAACTCCCCAACCACACATCCAATTGAGTTGGTTCAAAGCTTATTGGAAAGCTCTTGACAAGTCCTACAAAATTCCCACATTGCTCCATGAGCATAAAATGCATAGATTTGGAGTTATGGCCAAAATCATTACAAGAGGGAAAAATAACTTAGAAAAATTCTAAGTTATTGGCCTTTTTAGGCATGTTTTTAACCAACTTTGAGTGGATTTTTGACCTAGTTTCATTTGGAATCTGAAGATCATGAACACATGAAAGTTGTAGAGGTTCATGAGGGATTTCCAAAATGTACTAGAACTCCTCCATAGCCCTTATGAGTTGAGAGTTATGGATCCAACAAGATGAGGTTTCAACACTTGAGTTCAACATTTTCACTTTTTCACAAACTCACCTTTTGGTCACTTGAGCTATTCTCAGCCCCTGGGCCATGTTTCTATCTGATATTTAGAGAATATGATGAATGAAAATGCAGAAAATGAAGAGGTTTGATGGATTTGGCAAGTGGTAGGCAAGTTGCATTATTTTAATGAAAGAAATGAGGAAAGAGAAAATTTATGGAAGAAGTCTTGCAGCTGCAGCCCTCCTACTCCCTAGCCATACTTCAATAACTTCTTTGTCATTCATTCCACTTGAGTAATGCATCAGCTTGAGGCAAAGACTTGAACTTGCAGATGCAACAAATCTCAAGCAAGATTGCATTTTCAAAACTCCCTCCAAAAGTGCCAAAGTACCAATCTTCCCCAAGCCTCTCCTTGCCTATAAATAAAGGTTTCCTCTATGTTGAGAGGTACACCAGAGCACTCTAAAAACCAAGAGAAAACCATTGCTCTCATCCTATCTTGCAGTTTCTTACATGTGAAGAAAACCATCCCAAAATACCTAAAAAATCTGCCTTGAGCAAAACATCTTCCAAAACCATTTTCACCCACTCAAAATCACCACAAACCATCCACACAATCCACAAATTATGTGTGGGAGGTGTTCAAACTCTTAAACCAGTCAAAACCCTCATTTTCCCAAAAGTCAACTTTCAACCAAGCAAAATTTGACTTCACATACAAAATCTGCCAAATCACTACTCAGGCCTGTTTTGATCATTGTAAACCTCCAAACACCTTAGGTTTATGATGTACCAACTGTCTATAACCTAAAATACCATCATCATCACTTATTTCAAGTTCTGGTCCAAGATTTACTTGTTTACTTCAAGTGCAAGAAAGACTGCATTTTCACCAAGGCATTTGATTGGATCTTATTTGGAGGTTTCAAGGTCTTACCTTCTATATTAGCTTGCTTGGAGGTCTACAAGAGGTTGGTAGTCACTATCCCCATCTTAAATTATCATGAGTATGCTTAATGTGCATTATTTGTTTTGAGATTAAAGGCAATGTGCAATCATGTTTGAATCTGCCCTATCTTGCTTATCTTGCTCATTAATGTATATTGTTCTTATGATATTCATACAATGTGTTATGTTGTTGTGTGTTAAGCTTTAAGACTCTTTTAAGTTCCATTTTATGTCATGTATGAACATATGAGGATGCTTGCAACTGTTATGAAGGTTGAATACTGTTTTGATATTATTCTGTTTGAAAGATGATGATTTGCTTCTATTGCAGCAACTCTTTTAGATCTTGATCTGTTTGTTGGTATTTTGAGGTAGAAACCCTTATGTATTGATCCATGTGATGTTTAACATTGTACCATTTGAAACTATGCTTGTTCTGCTACCATTCTGTTCTTGCATTTTTCAGCCCATGTGCACTTTTCAACTAATAAGTCATTTTCCATTCTAGCATATTTTTGGATCTTCTTTGTGTTCAAACTTGGTTTATAGCATGTTTTGAGTATGTTTGTAAACTGAATAGCTCTGTTGGACTTGGTAAAGGTCACTGAAATGACTCATGCGAATGTTGATATTTTGCTGTCATATGCTTGTGATTGTCATGAGATATGTGCCTTAAAATTGATCCTTACCATTGTCATGTTAAGTATGCCTTTATGATACTTTTAACTTTTGCTTTGTGTTTGACTTGTGTTTGTTAACATGAGAGTCTTGTACCTTGGAATCATGTGTTATGGGATGGTTGGCACTGTCATTATTTGATCAGTTGGTGTCTTCATTAGGTTTATATGGTAGGACTGTTTTCAAGCTTGATATGATCATATCTTATTTGCATTAAAGTTGTTGCCTGCCATTGTCCATTGTTGTATATGTTTGTTAACATGAGAATATGATACTCTTTGGATCCTGTTTGCTAGATAATTGGTATTGTTTCATCTTTTGCATCAACTACTGTCATCCTTAAGCATCATAGTAGGGTTGTGGTTGTGACCTTGATTTGTCTATATATTGTTTACATTGTCAATTGTGATGAGCCTGTATGTCTTGTTTTGATGCATTGAAAACCTTTGTGTGAGTCTGTTTTGAACTGCTAGTTAGCCTCATTGGTCAATATTTTGAGTACTTGCATCCATATGTCATGTGTTGAGAACCAAACTGTTATGATACCATTGTTAAGTTAAGCCTTTGTCATAAGCTTGCAAATTGTCATATGCATTAGGAGTATTAGGGCAAATCGATGATTGTGCTAGCCTTGCCATTTTTTAAAATCCATACCTGCTGCCACAACTGCCTAAGTTCATGAAACTGCCGTAGCACTATTTGTTGTAGGTTAACATTTGACATATGTTTGCAAGATGATATGTGCATGTAGAATTAGGGCTAACTGTTGATCATTGACATTGTCATATGTTGCTGTCATAACTGCCTAAATTTATGAACACCACCATGCTGCTATGATTGTTTCCAACTTTGTCAAGTTTGTTGCTATACCTTACTTCCAAACTTTGTCAAGTTTTGATATGGTGATTTGTTTGTAAACCAAGAACATGTCTTGTTTAATGCTAATTGTTATCTTGTACTATTTGCTGCTAGTGTGATTTTCTTGTTAGAATTTGTCTATGTCCATTATCCTCTGGTTGTAACCTTCACTTTTAAGGCATGATTTGAATTTGATGTGTTGGATTTGGCATGATTTTTTACTAAGGGCTAACTGCTGCTGTTATGTATATAAGTTTTCTACATGTTGGATCTATAATATGTTTAAAAGCTAGTCCATGAGCACAAGATTGCTAAACTGTCCAGACATACCAGTTTGTTGGAATTGGTGAAAATTTCTTAAGGTGTATTGCTTTAGTAAAGGCATTGCATAGATTCATAATGTGTGGCTAGCTGAAAATTTGATCTTGATTGTCATGTAATTTGCTGTCAACTTCTGTTTTATGTTTCAACTCATGTGCCATCAATTTTTGTTAAGTTCTTGCAAGCTGTTGTGAATCCATGTTTTGACATATGAGGATCATTTAATAAGTGTTGATTGAATTGAGTATGTGTGGTGCCTCATGAATTGATTTTATTTGCCAGAACAACATTTCAAACATTATTGTTCCATTCTTGCAACTTGCATACCAAATTCTATTTGGAGCTGTGTTTGATTGATCTTTTCATATAGATTCCATGGTTTGCATATTTGAAACTTGTGCATACCTTTACCTAGCCTTAGTCATTGATGTCATGAGCTGTAGCTAACATATTGCATTGTCTAGCTTCCATTTGCAGTTGCATTCGAATTTTGATTTTGATGCACTATCTTGAAAAAATGAGTTTGCCATTGTATTCCTTGTTAAATTTCACACAGGTTAGACCTAAATTTTGCTAAATTTGGTTGAGTTTTGAGTGATTTGTGGTGTTACCATTTTCATGTTATGACTTGCTTTTCTTGCTCATCTTGCCTTGGCTCAGAAATACCAACTTTGTTAAGTACATGTATTATTTGGGGTGGCATAATACTTGGATGTATCTCCACCCCAGTGGTTATGCCTTTACTTTCACACGCCTTGCCATGCTACCAAACCTGGGTTTGATCCGTGTGGAGATCAACCCTTTTGCCTTTTTTCATATTTGCCTTGTTTTTCATATTTTACTCTTTGCTTCCTTCCCTTAACATGCGCGCACTTCTAGTTAAATTGGCCAGGTTTTGGGCTAGTGATCATGAGGTGGTGGGTTCAACACCCACCAAGCGTCCTCCCTCTTTTTAATTACTAAATCTTTTGGTTTTTTTATTTAATTGTCATCAAATTTCAAAATGTCATAACTTCATCAATATTTATTATTTTTGATTGATTCTTTTTGCATTGGTCTTGTACTTTTGCATATTTTCACATGGTATTTTAATATCCTAAGAATTTTCATTTTTGAAAACACTTTGCATTAAAAAATGGTCATGTTTCTCTTAGGGTTTTTACCCTCCTAATCATTCAAAACTTTTGATTCATTCTTTAAGTTTGTTGTTGTGCTTAATGTGAGCTTTTGTTTGTCAAACCTTTTGTGTATGGGATTGTAATTACTTTTGCTTATGAGCATCATGTCTGTTTCATTTGATTTCCATCCCCATAAAGTTATAACTTGTTTGTTTGGTCGTTACCTTCATCTTTGTCAAGATATGCTTAGGTCTTTATCTTTGTCAAGTTATAACTGTTTCATTTAGTCTTGTAAGAACTCATCTTTGCTTGCCTATTGTAATATGCTTGCATATTTTGGTTGTGACCATATATCTTGATTGAAATCATTGATATTGTGATATCCTTATACCATGCTTTGGTTGTAACCATTCATCCTATTTGAAGTACTTGCTTATTGTAATATGCTTGTTTATTCTTGGTTGTAACCATGTCTCTTGTATTCATCATGATTGAATGTTTTTGCTTGGTTAAGTTTATTTTCCCAAGTGATGAAACTCTTTAGTTCTCATCCAAGTTGCCTCCTCTTTTCCCTTCCAAAGGAAAGTCTCTCGATTGACCTTTGGGTCATAGATAGCTCATTACCTTCCCTTGACTTTGTTAAGTCATCCATATACTTAGTTAAGATAGAACCTATCCATTGGACTTTGCTTAAGTCTAAGAAGCTTACCCTTTATTAGGAGTGCTCTTTCAATTAGAACTTAGGATAGAGTTTACTAACTCTATGTAAGAATCATGGAGATGATTACTTACTCCCCTTTCTTGAGTGTTTAACTTAGATCTAGAGAGTTTTCTTAAACTCTACACAAGCATTGTAATGTTTGTTCCCCTCTGAACCTTGATCATAATCAAGTGTTCTTTATCCCTAGTGAGGTGAACTACGATTGCTCTGATTCTATCCTAGTTAGGATACGTAGGTAGAGGACGCGATGTCTTTGCGAGAAAACTTAGAAACTATCTTTAGGTTTTAACCTTCACCTTTTACCCAATCCCAATCCCAATCCATTAGCAAACATTTAGCAAACTTAGCATACAAACAAACAAAAGGTTCTTGTAGAGTACTGCAGATGTTTAGGATGTGAAATACCTACCCTAGACATAACCAACCCCCGATCCCCGAATCTCTTAGCGTTGTTGTTACATCGCGCAAAAGGTTCTTTCTTTCTTTAGACATTTCCTTTGGATAAATTAAAGTCCGGTTGTGAATTTAAGAATAAAGATTTAAGTTAATCAATAGCTTAGTATCACGATTCTCACCGCAACAATGATGAAGTGGTTGTGAAATTGATAAAGGTTTGGTGAAATTTTTGAAAACTAAGCTGATGTTGATCAAGTAGTTTTTGAAAAAAAATAATATTGGAATTTGATTAGAAAAATAATTGATTCAATTAACTAAAAGACGTCTTGTATTTTTAGTTTGGTTTTATGATTTTTTTAATTAATTAAAAAATTAATATATAATATATCTATTGACGGAAAATAGAAATAAAAATAAACATTCATAAACTAATATAAACATGAAAAGGAAGATGCAAAAATATAAGGGGTAGTATGGTAGTGAAAAACAATGGACTTGAAGCCCAATAATAAAAAAACATAATGGAAGTAAAAAAGGGGTGTGAGTGGTAAAATAGGAGAAAATATCCAACTAAAATGGAGAAGATTGTGCCATGGGGCAGCATATCAACCGTGGAAATAGTCAATTGGTCAAGCAAAATGTGTGGTCCAAATATGCATGAAAGTGAACAAATAAATATGCAAAATTCATGTATAAATCATCACGAACATGAATCCATGATCAAAATGCATTGATTAACAACAACAAAATGGCGAAAATTGGGATTTTAAGTGAACCCAAATTTTACTTTGAGTGGTTAGATCTGGCTATAACTTGGTGATTTAGATAAAAAAAAATCATGAAATCATGCTTAGAATGATGCTTTGAATTAATTTTCTTTTTTATTTTTCTTGAAACTATTGATTTTTGAATTTTTCGGGTTTGTGTTCTTGAATATTCATGAACACTCATGAACACCAAGAACACCAAATTTCTAGAAATTCACATTTCAAGTTTTTTTTCCCGCGTAAATGATTAAAGGATATGAAGCATACTAAGTGTATAAACAAGTTTATTCAAACGAATTACAAAGAATCAGGTAAGTAAAGGTTACTTGGATAAAGAACGCAAAGAGCAAAATGAATTTTTCGTGAGGCTTAGACAAAGCTCTGACAAGGTGATTTTTCCACGTTTCTTTGTGTATCTAGAATTCTCTTGATCTCATCTATCTCATTCCATCATAATTTCACAATTTCGACAACTTTTTCGAAATCGACTTTAAATTGGATTTGCACGAATTTGGGTTTTGTGAGTGGCTTTTGGTACAATTATGATGGTAATGATGCTAAGCAATGATTCAAGGTAAATTGATGGAAATTGCTTAAGATTTGAGGTTTGTTTGTAAAAATTTCAAAGTTTCTTCAAGGTGAAGAAACTTGAATTTTGAAGATGAATTTGATGCAAGGTTTTGATAAACTTAGAGGTGGTCATTGTTATCATTTTCTACTGAAAATGGTTTAATTTATAGGCTTATAGATTTGGTTCAAGGTTGCTCTGGGAATTGTGAAAAAAATGCACAAAGTGTGACTTAAATTTGAATGAAATTTGGTAAATTTTGAAATGAATTTGAATTCAATTTAAATTTGAAATGAAAAAAAAATTAATTGGAGGGTGAATTTTGCTATTACATTATGCAATTGGTGGGAATTGGATGATGTATGGATGTATGACCATAAAGATGCAATTTGGTAAACAAAATGTGATCAAATTTTGTCATCTAGTGCCCAAATGTTGACCTTTATTGACTTTTTTTAAAAATAATGCATGGTGATGTGTATGTAATGTTATGATGATGATTAAATGATTATTAGATAATTTGATTTATTATATTTGGGTTTTTTATGATGCAAAAAATGTAGAATGATGCATGAAATATGTTGGACTTTTTTCTATTTATTTTGTGTTGACTTTTGACTTTTAAAATGATGTAAGATGTATATAATGAATGAAATGAATTGATTTAAAATAATGCACATGAAATTAATTAATTTATTCAAATAGACTAAATGTTAACTTTTTGTTGACTTTATAATTATGCCTGAAGAAGAGCATATAATGATATACAAATGATGCAAATGTCATGAGGAATGAATAAGATGGTATGGGAAAAAGAAATACTCAAGATATTCAGGATGGAAGATTTAAATCCTGCATCCTCTCTTATCGAACCTAATTTGAAACGAGAGAAGCGTGGAGATAAGGTATGTGTACAACAATAGACCTGATATAGATTTCTCAGTCGGGCTGATAAGAAGATACATGGATGAACTAAAGGTGTCACACATGAAGGTTGCAAGAAGAATCTTGAGATACCAAAAATGATCAATAAATTGTGGGATCTTGTTTCCACGAGATTATGAAAGCAAAGAAGCTATGATTAATTGTTATTCAAATGTTAATTGCTGTGGAGATAAGGAAGATCTAAGAAGCACAATTAGTTATTTCTTTTAAGTTTTTGATGCCCCAATCTTATGGTGCTCGAGAAAGCAACTTGTAATTAGGGGTGCTAATTGATGGTTAATGTCCATAACCAATCCACAACCATAAATAATCCATATGTTATAACCAATTATTAAAACCAATTCTCATAACCGGTTTTTATCTTTTAAAATGGTTATAAACCGGTTATATCCATAACCAATTTATAATTAGTTTTGAATTAATTTTATTTTAAAATTAATTTTTTCAAAATCATAATATTTTTTTAAAAAAATATTGATGTTAAAAAAAAACAATAGTTATTTTAAAATTTTAAAAATAAATAATATTTTAAAATTTTTTGGAAAAAATTTTTATTTACTGAAAAAAAATTAAAACAATATTTTTTTTTCAAAATAAAAAAAAAATATTTTTTTTGAAAAAAATTTTCAAAATTTTTTTTTAATTAAAAAAATTGACTAATTTGATTTTTATTTTTGATATGGATGTCCAAATTACGGATTTGGTTAAAACCATATTAAAAATATGTCCAAAATATGGATTTGGTTAAAATCATACTAATAATTAACCGGTTTTTAATAACCGGATTTAGATATGGATATGGATTATTTAAATAACCGGTTTATTTGAGTACCCCTACTTGTAGTGACATTATCATCATGTGAGACTGAGTATATAGAAGAATTTTATGTTTTTTGTGAAACAATTTAGATTAGATCTGTGTTGGATGAAATAGAGATCAAAGTGAAGAAACCTCTGATACTGCAAATCGACAACAAATCAGCAATTAATCTTGCAAAGAATTCAGTTATGCATGTAGGAGTAAGCACATCGAAACTAGATTTCACTTCCTAAATGAGAAGGTAAACCAAGGTGAACTTGAAGTAATACATTGCTCAAGTGAAGCATAATTGGCCGATATTTTCATCAAAGGATTGAAGATTGACAAACTCCTAACATTGAGAAAGAAATTATAAATAGTTCAAAACGATTATGATTATCTTGTATTTGATAATTTGAATTATAATAAAATATATTGTGATATATAACCCAAATTATTAGTTAATTAGTTACTTAGCATGTAAGTTACTTGAAATACATATCAGTGTAATTCAGTTTTATAATTCAATAATATAATTTCTTTTACTCTCTTTCATTTCCCATCCAAAACGCTTCTCTACTAACATAATTCAATTGGCTTTAAAATCGATTGTTTATTGAGTAACATTTTATTTATTTTATCTATAAACAATTATATTTATTTAGCTCAGAGATTAAATGGAAGCGATGAAGATATTTTTTAATCTAAATTGATAGTTAAGTTGATTATTTACATAAAATATCACGTGAATTTTAGTGACAGGTCGTAACTACGTCTACATGTGCGTATTGCTGTTGACAGCTTTCGGAATCCGAAACTGTTGTTAGGCTATCTCTTTCACCGGACACCGACAAATATATAAGTATTTCAAATTTGCGGTTTTTTCTGTAGCCATTTATAACATCATTGATAAAACTTGATAATATTAACCCTAAAATCGAATAATATAGTTTCACTTCATTAAAAAAAAGACATACAACAACAAACAATGTCGTACAACATGATATTTTTTATGTTCTTAAGATTCAATTCTAACATTAGAATTGTATTTGTGACCACTAACACCTAGTATGGTTATGGATAAATGAGACCCACGAGCTTAGACATGAACAATAATGAGCATTAGAATGAGGTAAGAGACAGAGAGAGGTGACCACTATATGAGTGACTGTCCATTTTAGGAGGTGGAAGTTGTCTTTGCAGGGTAACGAAAAATGCATGGTCCTATATTTCATTTTTTTTTTTTTTTTTTGTCTTTTTGAATGGAAACTACTTTAAAGATTGGATTCAAAAACATCTTAGTTGTTAAGCTATGAAGCACAATGATTCCGAATATGATTCGGACATTAACATAACGACATTGATATAATCACAAATATGGATACAGATGTTTGACATAGACACAAAAATTGACAGATATTTTTTTTAAGGTGTCGGTGCTATATAGATGTGATCCCTATTAGTTTTTGGTTTTTATCATTGACTTGACTTTTACTTCTTCATTAAAGAAACTCAATTGCAATGATATTCTCTTCTTCCAAATGTAGATAAAGTTAAAGAGAGAGATACTTTCAATACTTAAATTAAGAATAGGTTTCTCCCATTTAGACTGAGATGTCTAAGAGAGAAGAAAAGTTTGAAGGATTAATTTTTCATGTCTATAAAAGAAAATTATATAATGATTAAAATCCACATGTGTGAACTATCCATGAATCGTGAAAGAGGATTATGCAAAGTTTCCTTGCTTCCACTTATTCTAAGAATATCTCTAAGATAGATTTGTTTTATAACAATTTTTTAAAGTTTAGTAATTTAGTTAGCAGATAACATGTGTAAGAAAGTGGGGATTAGGTTTCTCACCTCTTTTTGGATGGCTTTGGGTTAGGCAAATTTCAGTTATAGTTTGTGAGGGAAGTTAGCTTGTGGGAAGATGAGATATCGGTTTAGAATTTGTGGTGAAGAAAAACTCTTTTTTGTTTGGAAATAGAAGTTGGTTGCTCATCTTTTCACTATTATAACTAATATATTTTACGATAAAACTTTTATTTCAGTCATTGAAAACCGAATTCAAATGAATTGGAATGTTTTATTTTTTTATTTTTTTATAAAAAATTAAATCTTAAACCTCAGTTGTGCGCAAAACTGACATAAAATATTGCTCAGAGTTTGAGTTTCGATTCACAGCTCTTGCAATTTTATGTTTTATTTATAATTAAAAAGGAGCCTTTATTTTATAAATCATCTTATCTCTTGATTTTTTTAAAAAACCGAGATGAAAACTCTAAACAATATTTTATTTAATTAAATTAAACTCAGTTTGTACCTCGATATATATTCTCTTGGGTTTTCAAAAAACCGAGATGAAAACTCTAAACAATATGTTATTCCTTTATCGGAATGTTAAGTCTCATTCACTTTTTGTGTGAGTGCAACTTTTCGTTAGATTTGTATGATGTCAAAACTAGAATACTTTAGCGATAATGTATATTGGACGGTATCATCTGATTCTATATGTGCATCTTTAGCATTAGAAAACATTAAAATGGTTTGGAAAAGTTTCATACATAAAAAAATGCATTGAAAACAAATTTTTGTGAAAAGCATTACAATATGTGTTGACACATAGAACTTTCATGTCGACACATAAAGAAAAAATTTCCTATGTGTTTGTCGCACCCTAATTTTTGACTTTAAGGCTCCACCTCTCTGTGCACTCCCTTTCTTGTTTCTTTCATTTTACTTTCGTATGTATGTTTGTTATGGCTAACCAACTTGCGCAGAAGCAATAATTCCAAGGGGACCAGCATTCTTCCTCAGAGTTTAAAAATCAAGATTCACGTCTAGATGATTTGTTTCGAGCCTTTAAAAGGGAGACTACAAGTCCGGAGATGCCAAAGGAACACTTGTTTGAATTGATCTTAGAACTCCGATTTATGGTACCTCTAAGAAGTGGGTCCTCGTTTCTAAAAAAGGAGAAAAACTCACATTTGATCTAAAAACCCATAATTCAAGTTGTGTTTGCGAATTCAAGTCAAAGCTAAGTTCGAGAAATAAGGGAGTTGTGGTACAAGCAAGTTGAAGGTATTCCATATTTGATCTATTTGACGTCATGGTTCGTTTTAAAGAAGGATGTATCTAAAACAATAGCATTATGCTTGAAGATTATCATTTAATGCCGAAGTCGATTTCCAACAGGGGAAGACAGCAAGTTAGTTCATATTTTTACACAAGAGGGCTTATGCTAAGAGTCATTATAAGAATCAAATGATCAATTCCCAAATACCATCTCATACAACTTAAAACGGCACATTCAATTACATGGAAAATTTAACAAGTAAATAGAAGCTGCTGTGTGAAAGCATCATACTAAACCTACTGCACATCACACGCTTTATTACATGTTCATATAGTCTACAAGGATGCTATCATTTATTCTCCCATTTGGTTTTTATGCTAAGAACTCGTAACAGCCTAACAGCAGCTAGCAGATTTTCCCGCTTCTGGTGTAGCAGCAACTCGCAGTTACGACACCGACAACTGGACTTGTGATTCCGACCTTCACCGTGGGTTCCTCAATGGTTTGACTTAAGAGATCCGCCAGTCACCTCAACCGAACAGGCAGCTGTTTCTGCAATTCAATCAGTTCACGCCAACCACCACAAGCATCAGAGGAAATTGATAAGAGATGAACAGGCTAAGTATTGTAAGGTGTCTAAGTCATTACCATCTTAAGAACTGAGGGCATTCAAATTCCGCAAGAACTCATCGCATCTGGGCATAATCAACTTGTCAGAAAACACAACAGAAGGTTAGAACAGTCGACAAATTTCGAAAGAGTCATAAATCATTTACACAGAAGAAGGCCCCTTCATACCCCTGTCAACTTTGTCTGTTTCGCCGTAGAAGGAGTGTCGTAATCTCACTAAGACATAAGGTTCAAATGTCTGCAGACTCGTGGAGCAGTCCGTGAGATACTTCGCAGCCCCTACCAGTTCAATTCACCAGTTCCCGGCGTCGTGAGGATGGCTCCTAAACCCAACTTCCATCACCTGCAATAACAGCATGAACATCAGCAGGCCATTGGGAGTAAAAATTCTGCTGTCACGAATTGAGTTTAATTCAGAAGCCAGGAGTATAGTAGTAAACATCGAACTTTACAAGAATGTCGATAACATTACTCACTAAACAACAACCTGCGGGACTGAATAGAAAAACATCTTCAGGAGATTTCTTCCTTCGTGGTTCCAAACCTCTTTTGAATAGCATCGAGCATGTCTCGAAAGTTCCTACAAGAAATACACTACAACATTAGTTGTGATCGTGTTAACACTTGTTATAATGGATGCCTCTCAGAGTAAGAAAGAACAGAACCAATGAATGAGGTTCTTACGAGAAACAGATTGGCCTATTTTCAAACCCTTCTCGAGGTTCCTAGCAGCTGGTATCAGTGTGTTTTCATCTCAAACGGCTGCTGCAAATAAGAGTGAAACGTCATCAAACTCAGTGTCACTCCTAACTCAAGCCCAAGAGACAGATTTACCGCTTGACATAACAGCCATGCCGCGAGAACATTGGAAAGTTGTTAGCAGAAACTTGTTCCTCAGCACTCTTTACGAACCTGCCAAAGGCTGCTAGAATCCAATACGAAAAAACATGAGAAAGCATATTTGGGGTGTCCTAGCTCAAATACTCAGAGGTTTCAACAGAGTTCGTTTTATTACCAGACAGAAGGTGGCATTCTTACTTCCTGATTGAGAAACTTCAAGTCCACAGCTTCAGAACATCGAAGCAGGCCTCAACCTCATGCTCGAACAATGTGCAGCAACTTTTGTTATCCAGCTACCCAAACACCCTCATCACCAAGTACATGGAAAGAAACATTGTTAGATGTGTATCAACTTAACCTGAAAACGAGATTAGAGATTGAAACGGAAAGGAAACCACAACCTTGCTATTTGTCTTCTGCTCACTCATGGTATGTTGCAGATGCCCAGAATCCACCAGACGCCACATTTAGTTCTTCTTGTTCGCAAGATAGAATTTGGGACAGTACAAAACATCTCCAACGCATTTACATGAACTTCCATCAAAAGACCTCAAGATGGCTGGAAGCTCGTGCAAAGCGTCAAAGAAGCAAGCTGATGTTGCCCTGGGCTGTTAACCTCTCCTGGCCCAAAATCCCTCGTTATCCACACCTGTCAAGTTGCCAATTCGGAGTTAGTAATCAATTGAGGAATATACCCTATTCGAAAAGATCCTATTCAGATCCTACCAGATTCCTCAGCATCAATTAGAGATTCTTCAAAACAAATCACACAAAATGATTCTCATCAACAACATTAAACCCAATCGAATGCAAAAGGAAAGTTTTTGAATCTTGTCCAACACAGGAATTAATGGAAGGTTTTAATAACAAGCAATCAGGAATTCAATCAAGGTCTTAAAGATCCAAGGCCCAGACTCGCCTATAAAAAGAGGGGATTCGAATCGAGGAAGAGGAACTTTTTTTCAAGAAATCGCGAAGGTAGTGAAAGAAACCGTAAAAATCGTAAATAACTCAAATCGAAGAAAGAAAGAAGAGAACTCATCTTTTTCGCCGAAGCTTTCGAAGATCAACGCCTCCGAAGCCAGCCGGAATCGCGCTTCATATGCCGTTCACTTTTGGTAAAACTCCATACTTTTTTATACTGTTGAATGATTGACGCCTCGATCCTTATTTCAGGTACCGCCATAGTGAAAGGTCGAGAGAGATTGATCGATGGGGGAGACCGAGCGAACGAATGGCTCCGTCTAGGGTTTTGTCCGCCGTTTGTGTTTGTTTCTCATATGTTTCTGATTGTTTCAATTGCGTTGTAAATTAGTAAACTATATACATACACGACCACGGTAGTACCGTGGTCCCTCACCACTATCACCACACGATTCACTTATTTCCTGATCACACGGACTATACTGCACGCCCATGACAAACCAATGCACTGTGTAACACCAGATCTGCGACCTAATTATAATTATAATTAATTAATCCTTTTTAAAACTATATTCTGTTTTTAAAACCTTTAATATTCAATTAACTCAGTTTTTATTTAAAATAATAACTATTTTTTTTATAATAAACCAATAATCTGCTAATTAATCTTAATCTCTTTTTTTCCTTAATTTAATTATCTTGCTGATCCACTTTTAATGAATCTTTTTTGCTTAATAATTCAATTTAATCAACCTTTTAGTTTTATCATAATAACTAGAAAACTCTTTTTATTTTTTTATAAAAATTAATCCATGATATTCCCTTTTTTTAATCAACTTAATATAACTTTAGGAAATATTATGTTCATTCACTAAAAGAAAGCTTTTACAAATTACTTATACCTAATCGCAATTCATCTAGTTAATAATAAAACCAGTCTAGTTTTTTTAGAATAATAAAAATAACCTTTTATTTCATAATCAATGTAATTAACTTTTAAGAACAACCATGACTTTTATAAAATAAACCTTTTTATTTAAGATTAAGGATTAAAATCATTTACTATATTAACCTTTATCTAATTTATATTAATCCCACTTAAAAATAATATGTTTCCCTTTAAATCAATTCAACCATTTTCTTAAAATAATATCTCAAAATCAATCACTTATTAAAATCAATTTCGCCTAAAATTAATCAACATCGTAAAATTCAATCCATCGTGCACGCTTGCGCCTCGCTCCGATCCGTTCACATTCACAATTCACTCACCTACACCCTAGTGCTTTCATGCGTATGTATGGATTTATTTACCATCTTTATTTTCCGCAATTTATCTTTACCGCATTTATCTTACCGCATCGCATCCGTCCAAAGGAAGAATTTGCGCGTAACGTAAA
Organism: Lathyrus sativus; assembly: GCA_963859935.3. Taxonomy (NCBI): domain Eukaryota; kingdom Viridiplantae; phylum Streptophyta; class Magnoliopsida; order Fabales; family Fabaceae; genus Lathyrus; species Lathyrus sativus. The sequence continues at coordinate 564,825,334 of OZ012741.1, forward strand.
ACTTGCGCGTATGCATCCCATTTGCATCATTTCCCCATGATCCTTGATCCCATTCAAGTCGATCTCTTAAGTTTAGATCCTACCCCATAGGAAGGACCTTTTTTACAACTTATACAATACAACTCAATTCAAATTATTCAAACATTAGAGAAAGATGTTAATCATCTTAAGCGAGATAGAATCTCCACCCCACAACAAATACAATTTCTCACACTTGTGGCGGTTAAATCTCCCTTAAAATGACAACTCATCTTTTCTCCTAAACTCAATCAACCAACTACCCTAATCCCGTAGGAACTTTGACCACAATCAAAGAACTCCTCAAACCCTTTAGAGGAACTACAAATACTCTGATTCCACTCCCGTAAGGATACGTAGGTATAAGATGCGATATCTTATCGAGTATACTTAGAAATAAACCCCTAGGTCTTTTTACCATTAAGCAGATAATCCTTAGCAATAAACAAACATAAAACAAGAGGTTCCTGTAGAGTACTACAGAAACTTAGGATGCTAGTACCTTCCCTAAGTTTAACCGACCCCCGAACCTATAACTCTCTAGCTTGCATTTGCATTGCGTTGTGGGAATTTCGATCTTTATCCCTTCCTTTGGACAAATCAAAGTTCGGTTGCAAAAATGAATTAAAGATTCAAACTAATCAATAGTTTGGTATCCGATTTTCACCGCGACAGAAATGGAGACTTCACTGGGGATTCTCAGTGGGTCTCCCTATCTTGTTTTGGTTCCTTATTGCTTCATATATTTGCTTACTTACTTATTTGTTTTTGTTTATTCTTTATTTCTTTTGGGCTGTTATCCTTGAGTGGTGAGACAAAGTCCTACACCCGGACTTGAGAGAAATTATGATAGGATGGCAATATATTCGATGAGGCTTATAGGGAGTGAGTCCCGACTAAGTTGACTCGAGAATCCCGCTTAGTTGAGACCCTTTTGAAAATGGTTCGGTTGAACGAGTTTAGTCGTGAAAACTTTTACTATTCTCAATTGGAGTCCATGATACTAAGGACTGTAGTTACCTTTAACCCCACTTTGGCCTTTATTAGGACATAGTGCAAGGCTATGAGGGAGTAAGTCCTGAAATAGTGCTACGCGATGCTACACTCAAAAGAAGTTCTCTTGAGAATATTATTAATCCCCGAGTTAGTTGGGAAATTGATAATATCCGAAAGATGGACTAATGACCTTGAGAACCTCTTTAGAACCTTGTTCTGCAGGTACAATCCACCTTTAGTCCATGTCCTTTGGGGAATGGGTATACCCTTGGCTCCATGCTTGTTGCAAACCTAGGACCTTTGTTTGTTTATCTTTGTGTGTCCTTATGTGCTTACTTGTGTTTACTGCATTCATATAGCATCATACTACATTGGACTTCATGGGATTTACCTTTGTTTATGAACATTGTAGGGCATTATGGATCCTAACCGAAAAAATACTTTAAAATATACTTTTAAGAGTCTCAAATTGGATGACCTAAGGGAGTTGGGAGCTTTGATTGAAGACCAAGAGAAGTTCAAGGGTAAATATGGGAAGTTACTATCTTTGTTTAGACGTAAGGCAAATGAGGATCTCCTTTCCGCTATATTACAATTTTATGATCCGATGTATCACTGTTATACTTTCCCAGACTACCAGTTGTTGCCAACTTTGGAAGAATACTCCTTTTTGGTGGGTTTGCCTATTCTAGAAGAATCTCCTTTTCCTTTCTTGGAAAAGGACCCCGAAGAAAGAGACATTGCTAAGGCCCTTTATCTCAAGGTATCTGACGTCAAGGCCAACATGGTTGTTAAAAATGGGACTTTTGGTTTGACTAGAGATTTCTTATTTAGGAAGGCCTTATTTTATACTGATTTTACGAACAAGGCTCCGTTTGAGGCAATCTTCGCCTTACTTGTTTATGGGGTGTTTCTATTTCCGAGTTTTGAAGGGTTTTTTGACCTTAATGCAATTAAGATCTTCATGAAGAACAATCCAATGCCGACTCTATTGGGTAATACCTATCACTCTATATATCTCCGAAACCTTCATGGTGGAGGAATGATTACATGTTGTGTGCCCTTATTATACAAGTGGTTCCTTACGCACTTACCCAAGTATGTTTCCTTTTGGCATCTTAATGATAGGCGTTGGTCAGAAAGGATTATGGCTTTGACTCATTCTGACATTGATTGGTATAGCCGTGAATATGATGGGATTCTAATCATTGATGGATGTAGAGATTTTTCTAATATACAGTTGCTTAGCTTTGGTGGAGGGATCAGTTATAACCCCGTTTTAGCTCGTCGACAGTTGGGATATCCATTGAAAGGACCACCTAAGAGCATACAAGTTGAGAGTATTTTCTTTGAGTATAACCAAGAGCTCCGAGAGAAGATTGTGGAAGCTTGGAAACATTTGCATAAGAAAGATAGGAATAGTTTGGGAAGGCCCAACTGTGTGCCTTTGGAACCGTATCTTCCGTGGGTTAGGAATAGGGCAATCAAGATGAGGATTCCTTATTCTCGTCAAGATCCTATACCTCCAAGAGAAGAACCTACTTATACTTTTATGTCTGACGCTGAGAAGTTGGGGGTTGCCTTGAGGAAGTCACAGCACGAATCAGAAGTGTGGAAGAACAAGTATCAAGTGTCTGTTGCAGAGAATGATGGACTTCAGAGACAAATTGTTGAGCTTCAGGAACAACTGCAGTTGAAGGATGAAGAGCTACTCCCCTACAAGAGGAGGAAGGTTTTGGAGGATTTATTTTCCTTCGATTCTCAGTGTACCATCTGGAAGATGATTATGGACAATCTCACCCGTGAGAAGACTCAATTGGAAGAGCAGCTCAAGCAGCAAAATTCGAAATTTACTTAGTGTCTTTACTAGCTTTTATTTAGCTTTTATTTGGGACTCTTTAAAAGAATATTTATGTAATCCGTTTCAAAATTAATAAAACGTTCTTTTTACCGCAATGCCCATAAATAGAAGAATCCCATGAAGTCCTACTCATCTTGCATTTCATTCTTTCTTTTTGTTCACTTCAAGAAATTCAAATTTTTTTTGTAGGTATTGTAACAATGGACTTCAGAGAGAAGCATTGTAGTACACTTTTCAGAGTCCTAACATTGAAAGCTTAAGAGAACTGGCAGATCTCGTCGAGAACCGTCACACTTTTGCAACAGAATATGGAGAAGCCTTCCGTTTTCTCGAGCTCAAGATGAAAGAAGGGTTGTTGGAGACTCTTGTTCAGTTTTATGACCCATTGTACCATTGTTTCACTTTTCCGGATTACCAGTTGATGCCAACCCTGGAAGAATATTCTGATTTTTTGAAGGTACCTGTGACTGCCCGACCTATATTCACCGGACGGGAAGACATACCCAGCCACCAAGAAATTGCAAATGCTACTCATCTCAGCCTAGCAGATGCCCAAGCACACTTAACCACCAAGGAAGGAGTCCTTGGATTCCCAGCTGATTTCTTGATTGAAAAAGTCTGTTACCATGCCGAAAGAAAGGAGGTCCTTATCTTGGAAGCTACCTTTGCTTTATTGGTCTATGGGATTTTCTGGTTCCCAAAGATTGATGATTTTGTTGATATGGATGCAATTAAACTGTTCATACTCAAGAATCCAGTTCCCACCTTGCTAGCTGACACGTACCATTCAATCCACTCGAAGAATGCCGAAGGGGGAGGACATATTGTTTGTTGTACCGCTTTGCTGTATTCATGGTTCATCGCTCGCCTAACTCGGCATCCGTCTATTTGGGATGAGGTAGAAACACCCCATTGGTCTGAGATAGTTATGGCCCTTACTCACTATGACATTGTGTGGTATGACCCTACTTATGAAGGTGTATGTATGATTCCCAACATTGGAGGATTCACCAACATACCGTTCATTAGGAGAGAAGGATGCATAAGTTACAATCCCGCTTTGGCCGGCAGACAATTTGGGCATCCCATGATCGTAGTACCTGACCAAGCTCTGTTGGAAGGGATCTTTCTCAAGGAAGGAGAAGATCCAGACCTAAAGACCGTCATAATTTACGCATGGAGATACATCAATAATGAAGGGATGACTGCTTTAGGATACCCCAATTGTGCTGTCTCTGAAGAATATCTACATTGGGTACGAGAAAAGGTTCTCGATCTCAAGATGTCGTTCCCTTTTCATGAACCTATGGTGCTGAATTTTCATGATCCCGATTGGTTTGATGTGAGTGAAGTAGATTAGTTGAAGTCCGCCTTGTATGAGGCTCGGAAACTGAAGGCCGCTTGGAGGAACAAATTTTTCACCCTCAAGGTAGAGAAAGAAAAGTCCCAGAAGCTGCTAGAGATAGAATTCGCAAAGAAGAGAAAGGCGCGAGAGGATTTATTTTCCTCTCATACCTCTTCCGGAACCGACACCAGAGATGATCTTCCCCCAACTGCTGTGGCTTGGAAAGAATGTGTCAATCGACTCATCAGTGAGAAGGCTGAATTGCAAGAACGCGTCAGCCAGTTAGAAGAAGAACTTCGCGCATAGAAGGAGCATAAGGAGTAGATCTCCGAGTTTCTCTTTTGCTTTTGGTTCAATGTAATAAGCTCTTAAAAGAGTACTTTGCTTTGTAATGCCTCTCTAATATCAAATATAAGTTTTTTTTTCTTCCAACGTTATAATACCGACAATAATTTGAGTTTCTTGAAGTTTCATACTCATTTGCATTTTTGCATAAGCATAGCATTGTTTGCATTCCAGGGTCTCACTCTTGCTTCATCTCCACAGACAAGCTGAATCACCAATAATACACTCGAGCTAATCAACGCCAAAAGATGGACCAGCTTGAACAAGAGAACAGAGTACTTCGTGATGAAGTCGCAATTCTGAAGGAAAGTTTGGAGAGGTTGAATGGATTAGTCGAAGCTTTGTCTAATCAAGCTGCACTCAACAACCAAGATGTTCAAAGGACTGTGATATCTAAAGTGACACCAACACCGATCCCAGTGGTGTCTTCTGTTGCCGAAGTGACCTATAGCATGCCTCAGGGTTTCTTGTGGGGGTTGTCTCCTAATTTCTTTTCGGCCGTCTACCGTCCGTTTGTGCCTGAGATCCCTGTTGTGACCACTGTCCAAGCTACTCCTGCAATTACTGCTATGATGGCTACTGCATCTCCACATGTGAACGTTGTTCCGTATATTCTGGATGAGCCAATTTTATAGGGGTCGCCGACCGAGACTGTGGGTTTGGAAGAAAGGATGGATGGATGTCAAGACCAATTTTCTGAGATGCAAAAGGAGTTGAAGGCCCTTCGTGGGAAGGATTTGTTTGGAAAGAGCGCTTCTGAGCTATGCTTGGTTCCAAATGTCAAGGTTCCACCGAAGTTCAAGGTTCCTGATTTCGAGAAGTACAAAGGGAATACTTGCCCTCAGAGTCATCTTATTATGTATGCCAGAAAGATGTCTGCCCAAACTGATAATGATCAACTGCTCATTCATTATTTCCAAGATAGTCTGACAGGCGCTGCACTCAAGTGGTACATGGGGTTGGATAGTACGAAGATTCAAACTTTCAATTATCTAGGGGGAGCTTTTGTCAAACAATATAAGTATAATGTGGATATGGCACCTGACCGTGATCAATTGAGGGCTATGACACAGAAAGATAAGGAGAATTTTAAGGAATATGCCCAACATTGGCGCGAGTTGGCCGCGTAAGTCACACCACCGTTAGAAGAAAAAGAGATGACCAAGATTTTTCTGAAGACCCTTGGTCTTTTCTTTTATGAGAAAATGGTAGCCAGTGCACCCGGTGACTTTACTGAAATGGTTAATATGGGAATGCGTTTAGAGGAAGGTGTCCGTGAAGGAAGGTTGGCTAAGGAAGAGAGTGCTCCTAACAATGTTAAGAAGTATGCGAGTGGGTTTGCGAAGAAAAAAGAATAGGGGGTGAACGTCGTACAGGAAGGAAGAATTAGAAGGAGGTATTCACCATCATACCAAGTTGCGGCAGTATCACCAGTGTTTAATGCTCCAGCTTATCAGCCTCAACAATCTCCGCAACCGAGTCAGCAACCTCAGTTCCCTAATGCTCAACAGCCACAACCTCATCAAAATCCGCAGTATCCTCAGCAGAATCGACCATTCAACAATCAGGGTCATGTGTATAGAAAGATAAACTTTGAGCCCATTCCTATGAAATATGCTGATTTGTTTCCAGCTTTGATCCAGAAGGGTCATATTCAGACAAAAGCTCCACCTATGGTTCCTGCGAATCCTCCTCCTTCTTATAGAGCTGACAGGTTTTGTCCCTACCATCAGGGTGCTCCAGGTCACGATATTGAGAGTTGTTTTGGTATGAAAACAGATGTCCAGAGGCTCATTAAGTGCGGAATTTTTTCCTTCAAGGATTCCGACCCTAATGTGCAGGTTAATCCGTTACCCCCGCATGGTTCACCCCCCGTCAACATGATTCAAGACTATTTGGCAGATGATGATCAGGAAGTTTCAGATGAAAGGGCCGAAGATGTTTGTGTTATAGTGTCTCACTTTAAGGAAGTGGAGCGTATCGAAATCGTTTATAATAGCAGGAAGTTTCAGATGAAAGGGCCGAAGAGGTTTGTGTTATAGTGCCTCACTTTGAACAACCAGGCTCAAAAGATCCAATTGTGGGGAAATCTGGTGGATCCAATTTGACCAAATCAGATGAATGTCTAAAAGTGATCAAGAGAAGTAAATATAAGGTTGCGGATCAGCTTCTGCAAACCCCGTCGAAGATTTCTGTGTTGCAATTGTTAGAACACAGATTGGTTCTTAATAATATCTCTATGTTTTGATGATAACTATTATGAAATTTTGTAATTAAGAATTATATACTCTAAAATTTGCTTAAGAATGTTTGCTGCAGATATTAAAGTAAATATCACTCCAGAAGCAAATCAGATCTGAACATAAGAAATATGCAAGGCTCTGAAGCGTCAGATGCACCCATTAGAAGATTCTGAATGCTGCCATCAGAAGATCCTGAGCGTTGTCTCCAGAAGGATCTGAAGCAGAAGCTCCAGAAGAATCTGAAGCAAGTCAGAAGCATCTGAACCAATGAAGAATTTTGTATGAAGAGCTTTCAAGCATAGTTAATTCAGAAGACTCTGAAAGTACTAACGCTGCCAGTACTGAGGATCTGACCCAAAACTCTGCTCTGAACTTATACACGCTAAAAGCACACTTGCTGCAAAGACTCTGATTCAGCAAAACTCTGATCAAACATCAGAAGGCTCTGATCAATTTAGACTCTGATGATTCTTGCTGAAAATTGTTGAAGACGAATTCAAAGATTATGTCCGTTGGAATATCCAAACGACTCTTTCCTTATTTATGCTAGACACAAGAACACAGACAAAAAGGATTTCTCTGTGCTTTCTTCTTCTAGGAAAGGTCACTTGATGTGAAGACAAAAAGGCTCAGACCTTTTGGTACACACTTCTCAACGTGAAATACTCTTGGATCACTGTGCCTATAAAAGCAAGTCTCCACTCATCTTCTTCAGTTGACGAATCACTTAAAAAGAATTCATTATCAAAGCTCTCATACAACTCATATATTCTTGCTAGAATTAATTCTTTGTTCTTAATCTTAAGTGAAAAATCACAGTTGTGATAAAGCTTTATTAGAAGCATTTTAACACTTGTATTTGTTATTACATTTGATTGTAAGAAAACCTTAAGACGATCCAGTTAGGATCAGTAGTTCTTGAGAAGACTTTGAACAGTTGTTCTAAGTGCTTACTATTGTAATCAGTTGATTAAATAATGGACTGGAGTAGTTGAGTTCAACAAACCAGGATAAAAATAACTGAGTTTTTATGTCTAAGTTTTTATCTTCATACTTATTCAACCCCCCTTCTAAGTATTTTCTCACCTTCAGTTGGTATCAGAGCTCCGGTTCTGTGTGTGCTACCACTTCACAGTGACAGTAAAGATCCAGTGAGAAAAACTTTGATATATATTTGGTTGTTACTATGGCTGATAATTCAATGTCTAACATTAACAACAAATATGAAGAAAGGGACAGAATCAGCACTAAACCCCCTATGTTTGATGGGGAGAAATTTGATTATTGGAAAGACAGGATTGAAAGTTTTTTCCTTGGTTATGATGCTGATTTATAGGATTTGGTCATAGATGGATATGTTCATCCCATTGATGGGAATGGCAAGAAAGTAGATAGAAAATCTATGACAGAAGCCCAAAAGAAGGAATTTAGAAATCACCACAAGGCTAGAACAATATTGTTAAATGCAATATCTCACACTGAGTATGAAAAGATCACAAATAGAGAAACAACATTTAACATGTTTGAGTCCTTGAAGATGACTCATGAGGGAAACTCTCAAGTCAAGGAAACAAAGGCTCTGACTCTAATTCAGAAGTATGAAGCCTTCAAGATGGAAGAAGCTGAATCTGTTGAAGTTATGTTCTCCAGATTTCAAATACTTACAGCTGGACTAAAGGTTCTGGATAAGGGATACTCTACTACTGATCATGTGAAAAAGATCATCAGAAGCTTACCTACCAGATGGAGACCTATGGTGACTGCGTTGAAAATGGCTAAAGATCTGAACAAGATTTCCTTGGAGGAACTAATCAGTTCACTAAGGAGTCATGAAATTGAACTTGAGGAAGATGAACCTCAAAAGAAAGGTAAATCAATTGCCTTAAAATCTAATAAATCTGCTAAAGCATTGCAGGTAATAGAGGAAAGCTCTGAAGAATCCTCATCTGAAGATGAAGATGAACTATCCATGTTGTCCAGAAGAATAAACAAACTCTGGAAGCATAAAGGAAAGAAGTTCAGAAACTTCAGGAAGCCTGACCAAAGAAAAGAATCTTCTGGACACAGAAGATCTGGCAAAAAGGAGGTTGTCTGTTATGAATTTAAATAACCTGGGCATTACAAAAATGAATGTCCAAAGTTGTTGAAAGAAAAGCCTAAAAGAAAATCTGATAAGAAGAATAAGGTTCTAATGGCCACCTGGGATGATTCAGATACATCTGAATCTGAATCTGAGTCAGAAGAGGAATGTGCCAATGTAGCATTGATGGCAGACAGAGAAGATCAGGAGGAAGGAACTTCAGGATCTGAATCTGACTCTGATGCTGAAGAGGTAATGGCTAAACTCACTAAAGATGAACTTATTAAAGTGTTATCAGAAGTTCTGAAGAGCTATAACAATATTAAGCTCAAATACAAGAAGCGTCAAAGCAATCTTGTATCTGAGAATAATATTCTCAAATCAGAAGTAGCTGAGCTAAATGAAAAGAACTTAAGATTGAAAAATGATTCTGAATTAGCTCAACAAGACTCTGATTCTGAAACAGAGTCTGAATGCAAAAATATTTTGGAAAAATATGATTACAGCTTTCAGTAGTTTCTTGCTAAAAGCATAGACAGAAGCAAAATGGCTTCTATGATCTATGGAGTTAGCAGAAATAACAGAAAAAGAATTGGATATAAATCTTCCTCTAGAAAGGATTTAAATCCAAAACCTGTTGATAAAATTATCATCAAGAAGACTCCTTTATATTCCCACTTTAAATTTGGTCACTTGAATGATATTGAACACACTCGTTCTGAAAAGAACATTCATGTGTTTAAATCTAAGGCTAGTCAGAATAAACCTTATGTTGAAAAACAGAAGTTTAGACAAACCTTCAGAACAACTAACCCAAAAGGACCCAAGAAGATCTGGGTACCTAAAAGTAAAATAATTTCTGTTGCAGATGTTCTTAGCAGCAAGGTCAGGACGCCAATCATGGTACCTGGACTCTGGATGCTCGCGACACATGATAGGAGAAAGGTCTATGTTCCAAAGTCTGGAGCTTAGATCTGGAGGTGATGTAAAATTTGGAGGGAATCAGAAGGGCAAGATCATTGGATCTGGCACTATTGGAAATGGTAAACTTCCCTCTATTACTAATGTTTTACTTGTAGAAGGATTAAAGCATAATCTATTGTCCATAAGTCAATTAAGTGACAATGGTTATGATATAACTTTTAATCAAAAATGTTGTAAAGCTATTAGTCAAAAGGATGGCTCTATCCTATTTAGTGGAAAGAGGAAGAGCAACATTTATAAAATAAATCTTTCAAAACTTAAGGTTTATAATGTTAAATGTCTCTTGTCTGTTAATGAGGAGCAATGGGTCTGGCACAGAAGATTGGGGCATATTAATATGAGACATATATCTCAAATTAATAAACTTAATCTTGTCAGAGGACTTCCTAATCTGAAGTTCACTTCAAATGCTCTTTGTGAAGCATGTCAAAAAGGGAAGTTTTCAAAATCATCTTTTAAATCAAAAAATGTTGTTTCTACTTCCAGACCACTAGAATTACTTCATATTGATATGTTTGGACCAGTGAAAACTGCATCCATCAGAGGCAAGAAGTATGGATTAGTCATTGTTGATGACTATAATAGATGGACATGGGTAAAGTTCTTAAAACACATGGATGAGTCACATTCTGTGTTCTTTGACTTCTGCAAACAAGTCCAGAATGAAAAAGATTTCAAAATTATAAAAGTCAGAAGTGATCATGGTGGTGAATTTGAAAACAAACATTTTGAAAAATATTTTAATGAAAATGGCATTGCTCATGATTTTTCCTGTCCTAGAAATCCACAACAAAATGGAGTTGTAGAGAGGAAAAATATAACTCTACAAGAAATGGTCAGAACCATGATCAATGAGACTAATCTGGCAAAGCATTTTTGGGTAGAAGCAATTAACACAGCATGTTACATTCAGAACAGAGTGTCTGTAAGACCTCTTCTGAAAAAGACTCCCTATGAATTGTGGAGGAACAAAAAGCCCAACCTTTCATATTTTCATCCTTTTGGATGCATTTGCTATATATCGAATACTAAAGAAAATCTGAACAAGTTTGATTCTAAAGCACAGAAGTGTTTCATGCTTGGGTATTCTGAACGCTCTAAAGGCTACAGAGTATACAATACTAAGACACAGATTGTGGAAGAATCTATTCATGTTAAATTTGATGATAAGCTTGGCATTAAAAAGCCAAAGCAGTTTGCAAACTCTGCAGATAGAGAAGTAGTCTTCACAGACTCTGAAGGCTCAGAGGCAGACAAAGCTCAAGTGAAGGAACCAGAAGCAACGCCAGATGCAATTCCTTTAACTTCTCAGATGAACAACTTAAACATTTCTAAAGAATCAACTGTTAGAGGATCATCTTCCAGAATCAAAGCTTCTCATCCAGAGAATGTTATCATTGGAAAGAAGGATGACCCTATCAGAACAAGATCCTTCCTCAGATCATCTGAAGCATCATTATTTGGATTGGTGTCAGTAATAGAACCAACTTCTGTAGATGAAGCTCTGCAAGACAATGATTGGATTATTGCCATGCAAGAAGAGCTAAATCAGTTCACCAGAAATGATGTGTGGGATTTAGTTCCAAGACCAAAAGGATTCAACATAATTGGAACTAAATGGGTCTTCAGAAATAAGCTTAATGAGAAAGGAGAAGTTGAAAGAAATAAGGCAAGGCTTGTTGCTCAAGGGTACAGTCAACAAGAAGGTATTGATTACACTGAAACTTATGCTTCAGTGGCAAGGTTAGAATCTATACGCCTTCTTATTTCATTTGCTGCACAATACAACATCACTCTGTATCAGATGGATGTTAAAAGTGTCTTTCTAAATGGTATTATAGAAGAAGAAGTTTATGTTCACCAGCCTCCTGGTTTTGAGAGTGAAAAATTTCCAGAACATGTTTTCAAACTAAAGAAATCTCTGTATGGTTTAAAACAAGCTCCCAGAGCTTGGTATGAGAGATTGAGCAATTTTCTTCTGGAGAAAAATTTCATCAGAGGCAAAGTGGACACAACACTCTTTTGTAAAACAATTAAGAAAGATCTTCTAATTTGTCAAGTATATGTGGATGATATCTGTTGCGGTGAGAATCGTGATACCAAGCTATTGATTAACTTGAATCTTAATTCTTAAATTCACAACCAGACTTTAATTTATCCAAAGGAAAGGTCTAAAGAAAGAAAAACCCTTTTCGCGATGTAACAACAACGCTAAGAGATTCGGGGATCGGGGGTTGGTTATGCATAGGGTAGGTATCTCACATCATAAACATCTGTAGTACTCTACAGGAACCTTTTGTTTGTTTGCATGCTAAGTTGGTAAATGTTTTCTAAGGTTTGGGTTGGGTAAGGTTAAGACCTAGGTTAATACCTAAAGATAGTTTCTAAGTTTGCTCACAAAGACGTCGCGTCCTCTGCCTACGTATCCTAACTAGGATAGAATCAGAGCAATCGTAGTTCACCTCACAAGGGATGAAGAACACTTGATTATGATCAAGGTTCAAAGGGGAACAAACATATTCATGCTTGTGTAGAGTTTCACAAAACTCTCTAGATCTATGTTAAACACTCAAGAAAGGGGAGTAAGTAATCATTTCCATGATTCTTACATAGAGTTAACCAAGCTCTATCCTAAAGTTCTACGTTGTGAGACCAATTGGTTCTATCCAGACCAAAAAGTGGGAGAAAGGGGGAAGGTTGCTCGTCAAGATATCGCATCTTGTGCCTACATATTCTCATTGTCCAATGAGAAATCAGAGCAGCCGTAGTTCGGGCCCGAACTACAGAATAAGGATCTATTGGTTCTTTCAAGACCAAAAGAGGGTGAAGGTTCTATCCAGACCTATGAGTTTAAATCCTATTGGTTCTATCCAGACCAAAAGGAGGGGAAGGTTCTATCCAGACCTATGAGGGTATCCTATTGGTTCTATCCAGACCAAAAGGGGGAAGGTTCTAATTCCAGACCTATGATGTTTAAATCCTATTGGTTCTATCCAGACCAAAAGGAGGGGAAGGTTCTATCCAGACCTAATAAGTTTAAATCCTATTGGTTCTATCCAGGCCAAAAGGAGGGGAAGGTTCTATCCATACCTAATAAGTTTAATGAGCTATCTATGACCCAAGGGTCAATAGGGAAACTTTCCTTTGGAAGGGAAAAGAGGAGGCAACTGGGATGAGAACTAAAGAGTTCCATCACTTTGGGGAAATAAACTTAACAAGGCACAACCATTCACACATGATGAATATAATGGATATGGTTCCAAATAGGAATAATCAAGCATATTACGATAAGCAAAGATTTCAATCAGGATGAATAGTTACAACCAAAGCAAGCGTTTAAGATATTACAATATCAGGCAAAGATTTCAATCACGATAAATGGTCACAACCAAAGCAAGTATTACAATATTAATGATTTCAATTAAGGCAGATGGTCACAACCAAGAACAAATCTTAACAAAGATGGGGAAACATCGTAACAAAGATGGAAAGGGATCTTAACAAAGGTGACATCATATCTTAACAAAGATTGGAAAAGATGAAAGTTACAATCGTGTAAACAAATCACAATTTGAAAGTAAACATGTTATAATTTCAAGATATATCAAGTGTAACAACAATATGTATTTGATGACAATCAAACACAAGTAAATTAGTTTAACCTCATAATTTAGGAGGAATAAATGAGACAAGATTTTGGTGACAACCAAAGGGGGTACCCTAGCATGTTAACTAACAAGGGGAATAAACATCTCACAAGAAATTCAATCATGCTCAGAGGAATTCAACTGTAAGTCGGATCACTAATCACAATAAATGGACAATTTTCCATATGAGCAAAGTATATCACAATTTATGACAACAAGTAATATTTTTACATCATACAAAAGTAGACATTATAACAAACACAATGCAAAAAGAATGAGCGAAATAGGATGAAAAATGAGAAAGATATGAATTTTTGAAATTTGGATGAATTAATGTACAAGACATATATAACAAGTAAGAAAATAAAACAAAAGTGCAAGGGGTGGGAGTTGAACCCACGCCCTCCAGCCCAATGCGCGCTTGCAAGGAAAAAGAAAAAAAAGGCCAAAAGGGTTGATCCTCCTCAGGGATCAAACCCAGGTCTAGGCGTTGCAAGGCGTGTTTATGGGCAAGGTTTCTACCATTGGGGTGGCTATACATCCGTTGATATAGCCACCCCCATAAGTATATATGGCGTGTTATGGTAAATGACTGGGCACAAAATGAAGCCAAAACAAGGCAAGTTCACAAATACGTTTTGATATGCAACTCACTCATTTCTCAACCAAATCAATCAAACCTTAGATCAATTTTGGGTGTTTTTAAACAAGGAAGAGGATGGTCTAAGTAGAATTTTGAAAGCATTCCTTGAAGTAGAAACACGATAGGTAGTTGCAATTTTGATGAAAAATGCATTTTCAAAGCAAAGGGTTAAACCAGTCATGCCATGGTCAGAGAAAGGGCTCAAACACAATTCAAATATCATATACATCATGAACATGTATCCAAACAAACTAATTATGAGGTGCAAGTCCAACTGTCATATACAAATGAGATGAAAATCAAAATATGCAAGTGAGATAGTGAGACATGAGAACAGACCAAATTAGAGTGAAGAAACCATACATACATGCTCAAAACAACATATAGAATGTGTCTAAACCATAAGGAAGTTTACAAACCAAGTGAATTTCAAAAACCTATGACAGCTGCAATGTTGGTGAATTGACATGCATTTTGAAAATTATGAACTGGATCAGGGGGGGCAGTGTGGTTTAACGGCGTGAGCAATACATAAACATGATATTGGGAGTGTTCTAGCAAGAAAATATGTCAATACAATCTTGGATTGAGAAATGGTATATGAGTTGCACATGTAGACATGGTATGATGCATTTTGAAAGCCAAAACAACGAGGGAGCATGATCTGTTTGAATCAGTCCCACACACAATCTTCAATCATAATATAAAGTGTGTTCATGCTTTAAAATTGTTCACAAACATCATGGAATTGAAAGTCAACCATTAACTGCTCACTTCACACAATACAATGCAATATTTGAAAACAACAAGGTTGGAATAGCTTGAGGTCAGAAGAATGTATACAACAATTTTCAAATATGATTGCAAATGAGTCTAACACTTAAGGTTGTCATGAAATGCATACAAGAAGATTATGGATACCAATTTGCATTTATGCCAAACATGTGAGGCAGGGCTGTCATGACAGCAAAATAAAACAATACGCAAATTAATTGATCATGCTCATACAGGTCATAATGCTAACAGAAGTCTAATGTTTCAATAAACTGACCTAAGACAATCAAAAGGAAGTGAAGTGTGTGCAATTGGTTTTTCAAAATAGTGTGACAGCAAATGGTGCAAACTGGTCCAGTTATGAATCAATGGCCTCATGTTGACAAACATTATACACCCACACCATAAATGCATAAAAGAATGAGTCACAACTCAGCAAATGAGCATAATGCAAGCAAACAAGAAATTGGCATATTCATGGTAAATTCTAGCTTAAAAGTGCAGTTTGAGGGTGAAATGAGAAACAGGTAAACATTGATCAATGCAATCATCCACACTCATCAAAATCAAGCATATAGATGAGTTACAACTCAAAGATTAGGCATATGCAAATAGAACAACAACTTTGGTATGTTCATGGCATATTCTAGTATGAAATGCAATTGTGAGTGAAATTGTGAAAAAGGTGAGAACAGATCAAATAAACAATGTGCACATGTCATTATCATGACAAGGAATGAGTTTCAACTCACAAAATAAGCATACAACAGTTGGAATGAAAATTGGCATGTTGTGGTAGGAAATGTGAAAAGCTGTCTTGGCAAGTTGATGTGGCAGCAGGTACATTTTTCAAATTGTGAAGTTTCAAACCAAAATGCAAACATACACACATCATAAATATGATAATAGACATTTCCATGCTTACAAACCAGTTCAAATTATCAACATACAAAAGGAAGCAAATTGAGGCTTAAGAAATGCACAACAACAACATACTAGGGCAACTGGCCAGTCCATGACAGATTGGCACAATTTAATATCACACACAAGTTTCAAATGAGTAAGGCAATGATATTATGCACATAGATCAGGTAGAACTTGATTAAAACGGAATGTGATATGTGTTTGGCATTATGAAAACTTGAAAAATGCAAGTGAAGCATGACAAGGCAGTTTGAACACATAAAGAGATTTTGAACTTGCAAGCATAACACACAATCCCTAAACATAATAACATATGATTCTCCAAGTTAGAAACAAGTAATAACTGCTCCTAACCAGACATGGTATACTAATCCAATTTTGACAGTAAAAACACAAGATTTCATGATAGGCCCTAATGGCAAACCTCAAGTTCTCACACTCAACCAATTCAAATAGGCAGGTAAGGTTTCATAAACATTGACCACTGATTTGAGATACAAAAATAGCAAGCACAAGCAAACCAATACACAACTCATGGTAGTGATAAGAAATATGACACCAAAATAACATAAGAGCCAAAACAAGAGCCATATTGATCCAAACATGATCAAAGGAAGGGGGGGGGGGGTCCTATGAGTAACTTACAAGTTATCCACATCTCACTAATGAACTAGGTTTGACAGTTCTAGGGTTATACACCACATTTCAATGTTGGAATCCTAAAACTACCACATAGACCAAAATCTTCACAAGTACGCTATACATGATATCAAAGCACAATCTTGTAACACATTATCCACATATCATTTACAAATGAAAACACATTAATAAAAGCAAGTAACATGACCATGAAACAACAGTTCTTGACAAAGAACTAAAGTGGGGCAGCAATGGTATATTTTCACCAAAATCAACTCAAAATGACAAAACATGATAATGTATGCTCAATAAGGGGTTTTGAATGTCACATACCTCTTGTAGACAAGTTTTGAGCAAGCTAAAAAGCTTAGAAACCCAGAGATCCTCCTTTCTTTGCAAAGAGATAGCTTGCTTCCTCTTGAAGCAACAAACCACTTTTCAAGACAGTTGGAGTTGTGTGATTTCCAGATAGTTTTTTATGGTTTGGACACTTGATATACAATGTATAGGATGTGTTAGGAGTGTTAGAATGATAGGAAATGCTTTGAGTAAGGATTTGGCTTTCAAAGTGGAAGAAAGTCAAACTATTAAGGTGTGAAGGATGACTTTTATGAAAATGAACTTTTTGTGTGGTTTGAATGTATGGACACCTTCTACACAATGTTTAGAGATTGTGTAGATGGTTTTGAGGGTCTTGGAGATGGTAGAACTGATCTTGAGCAGAGTTTTGCTCAAGACAGCTTTTTGGTGAAAAATGGAGGTTTTGAAATTTGAGATTCTTAAGAAAATGAGAGCTATTGTTTCTCTGGGTTTTGGAGATTGCTCTGGTGTCTTTAAACTCATAGAGGAGGCCTCTATTTATAGCCAAACAAGAGTGAGGGCTGATTTGGTTTTTTCCATTTTTGGAGGGAGATTTGAGATTTTTCAAGTGAATCTTCCAAAATCTTTGTGGCAGCTCCAACACATCAGCTTCATGGACCAATGCTGAGCCATTATCAGTTGAGATGGGAAGGATGGGATGGCTATGGAGATAGGGGACTGCAGCTGCCCAACTTGTTTGAAAAGTTTCTCTTTCATGCTTTTAATGATTATTTTAATATCCACTTGTTATCAACTTGCCATGTTTATCAAACTAACTCATTTTCTGGTTTTCTCCTCATCCACACCTCACATTATCAGTTTGAATTACAATCCAAGGGTTGAAGATAGTCCAAGTTGTGAAAAATTGATTTTTGGGAAGTGTTGGAGTGTGGTTTCAAGTGTTGACAGACCCAACTTCCATGGTGCATAACTTCCTGCTCAAACATGCTATTGAGGAGTTCTACCACAATTTGGAAAGCCCTTAAGTAGCTATACAACTTTCATGTTTTGGGAATTTCCAAATTCTTGATGTAACTAGGTTGAAAAACCCATCAAAGTTCTGGAAAAAAATCACTTACAAGTGTTAAATAACTTAGAATTTTTCTAAGTTATTTACCCTTCAAAAATGAATTTTGCTATAACTCCAATTCTATGCATTTTTGATCATGGACCACTTTGAGGCTTTTGTAGGATTTGTCAAGATATTTCTAATGAGCTTTGAATCACTCCAATTGGATGTGGGGTTGAGGAGTTATGGTCTTGCCTCTTTTGAAACCCTAATTCCCGATTTTTGCAATTACTTCTTAACCCTTGATCCAATGGTCATGAAATTTTATGGGGAGGTGTAATATGACATAAGGAACATTTTTTATTAACACCTTGAAGTCAAATTCCTTATTGTTGAAGAGTTGACTTTTCAGTCAAACGTTCGATCAATCGGTGACTACCGAGTTGTCTGTCGATGATCCGGACATCCCGAGGACTTGAAACTCTTTGAATGGACTTTAATAAGCCATAGGAGCTTAATGGATCAAAATCCCACCATTGAAATACTCTTTAAACCAAAGGTCAAACTACAGTTGACTTTTCCTAATCGGAAAACCCTAATCGGGCGTCTTGAACTGCACTGTTCTCAATTTCCGGGTGACCACCTCAAATTGAATCCATACTTGATCCAATGTTGTATTCTTGATGATTTGGAGACTTATTTGAAGTTGAATCAATCCAAAATATTGATTGATCAGACCACCGAAATCTCGATTTTAACGGTACAGAATCCTAATTCATCTGCATCTTAACAAAGATAAACTTGAAATGGCTTAAGGTTAGTTAATCAAATGAACATGATCCTACAATGATGATGAGGATCTAAGGGGTCAAAATTTGGGATGCAACAATATCATATTTGGATCTACCAATACTATGCTGGGAAAGGAGTTTGCTCAATGTATGCAGGCTGAATTTGAAATGAGCATGATGGAAGAATTAAGATTCTTTCTGAGAATTCAAGTCAACCAAACTCCATAGTGCATTTACATTCATTAGACCAAATATGTTAAAGAACTTCTGAAGAAATTTAACATGACTGATAGTAAGATGGCAAAGACTCTCATGCATCCAACTAGCTCATTAGGCAAGGAAGAGGTAAGTAAGAAAGTAGATCAGAAACTCTACAGAGGTATGATAGGATCTCTTCTTTACTTAACTGCTTCTAGACCTGAAATTTTGTTTAGTGTATGCTTGTGTGCTAGATTCCAATCAGATCCTAGAGAATCACACTTAACAGCTGTTAAGAGGATTCTAAGGTATCTGAAAGGTACTTCTAATGTGGGTTTGTGTTACAGAAAATCTGATGATTTCAAATTAGTTGGATTCTGTGATGCTGATTACGCTGGAGACAGAGTGGAAAGAAAAAGTACTTCTGGAAGTTGTCAATTTCTAGGAAGAAATCTAATATCTTGGTATAGCAAGAAGCAACCCACAATTGCACTATCAACTACAGAGGCAGAATATATTGCTGCTGCTGGATGTAGCACGCAGATGCTCTGGATGAAAAGTCAGTTAGAAGACTATCAGATATTTGAAAGTAACATTTCTATATTCTGTGATAATACTTCTGCTATATGTTTGTCTAAAAATCCCATTTTACACTCTAAGGCAAAACATATAGAAATTAAGCATCATTTCATCAGAGACTATGTTCAGAAGGGAATTATAAACTTAGCCTTTGTTGATACAGATCATCAATGGGCATATATTTTCACAAAACCCCTTGTTGAAGATAGATTCAAATTTATTCTGAAAGATATTGGTATGGATTTGTATCCAGAATAATATTTGTCAGAAGCAAATTTTACAGATGCAAAATGTTTAATGCTCTGAAGTATTTCATCTGTTAATTTATTCATTTTTTAAAACTATTTTACTTGTGTAAATATGAACTAACAATGCTCAGAAGATCTGAACGTTGGTTAACGTTTCATTTCTCAAGAGAATTCAGAAGCACATGCAAGCAAAGACGTGTCACTCTAAATCTGCAAAGATGGAGTGCACACTACTGAAGAGACGTTTGAGGTGAAGTTTGAATAGTGAAAATCTTGATTTTTCCCCCAAATTGTCAGAATCAATTAATGCTTGAAATGATTTTTATTCTCTTTTATTAATTTACATTAATTGCTATGTGTAAATGTGTTTTGTTTGTCCGTTTGTATGCCTAATTGTTCTCTATAAATACCACATCTCTCACCACATTCACACTTTTCACAATTCAAGAAAGTTTATGCATTTCAGTCTTCTTTTCTCTCTTCACAAAAACCCTAAACCAAAACCTTTGTCAAAATCATCTTCAATGGCAACTTCATCTTCAACAGCTGCACAGTTTCAATCAACCATGGCTGCAGTTACTTCTGCAAATATGGGTGTGGCTCCATATACGACACCAAAAAGGACTTTGTTGACACCTGTTGACAAACTGGAAGTTCTCTGTGAATCAATGGTGGAATTTGATTCATTAGCTGAAAATGGATTTGAATTTCGTTCAATAGTTGATGCTCAAGGCTGGGTAAAATACTTTGACAGATTATTTGGACCAGTTTACCCCCATCTGGTGAAAGAATTCTGGATACATGCTTCTGTATACCCCAAATTCATCTTGTCTTCTGTTCTGGGTAAGGAGATTATAATCACAGAAGATCTAATCAGGAAACTCATAGGATATGAGGAGACTGATGGAGTATCTCATCTGCCAGCTGGGCGTGTAGATATGGAAGAAGTTTATGAGGAAGTTATGACTGCTGGACAGGCCTCTAATAAGTTTAAAGATCTGAAGCCTGACTACAAGATCTGGGCAAAGATTTTCATGGGGTGCATTCATCACAGAAAATCTACAAACTCTCCAGATAACGTGAACAATGAACATCTCTATTTCATGTACTGTTTAAGTCAGAGCACCAAGGTAGATCTTCCTTACATTCTGTTCATGCACTTATGGAATCATATTAATGCCTCAAGAGAATCTGTAAAAGATAAGGGTCAGAAGATTAGAACATGGATTCCCTTTGGAAGGTTAATTTCAGATATTCTAACAGAAAATGGACTGGTGACTGCTCTGTATGTTGTTGGAGTCAAGGAGGAACTTGAATCTATTGTTGGGAAGCCTCTGAATGCCAAAAGTCTTCAGAGACTTAAAATTGTAGAAGAACTCACATCAGCACCCAAGAAGCTGAATATCTCTGAACTCAGTTAGAAGAGAATTCCAGTTGAAAACTACCCACTGTTCTATGTTGAAGAACCAAGGGAAATCATTGTGAGATATATGGATTCTTGCAAGGCAGATGGAACGCCCATACCTGCAGATATTCTGAAAAGAGCAAGGGAACCAATTCCTGATGGAGGAGATGAGATCACAAGGAAAAGAGGTCAATCAGAAGCAGAAGATGTGACTGTTCAGAAGAAGCCCAAAGTTGCTGACAAGCCTCAGAAGCTAATCAAGAGGAAAGCATCTGGAGACGCTCCCTCTGTTCCCACAAAGCGTATCAAGATTAAAGGTACCAAATCTTCTGTATCTTCTTTCAATAACATTGTTTTAAATGACTCAACATTCAAGTCTATTCCAAAACCACCTCCTACTCAGAAACAATATGTTCCTGCTCCATCTCATATCTCTGTTCCTTCCCCACACAAATCATCTGATCCTGTTTCCACCACTCCTGTAAAACCTTCTACCAATCAATCATCTGCACCAACACCAACAACAATAACACCAGCAAATCAAACTCCACCACCTATCACCAAACCAACAGAACAATCTGAACAACAACAACAAAAACCAACAGAACAATCTAAACAACAACAACAACCAACAAAACAATTTGAACAACAACAACAACAACCAGAAAAACAATCTAAACAACAACCACAACAACCAGAAAAACAACCACAACCAGAAAACCACCATCAAACACATCTGAACCTATTGGATCTGCACAAGTTACTTCTGAACCTATAAAAGTTACATCTGATCCTATTACATCTGAACCACCTACATCTGATCCACCTACATCAGAACCACCTACTTCTGAACCCCCATCAAAACTTGCTGAGAATCCATAAGAATCAACCAACCCATCTGAAACCAATATCCCTGAGACAGAGGTTCTAAACATTACACCTCTCAAAACTGTTTTTGAAGTGCCCTCCACGTCTTACACTCCAACCACATCCTCAGATTCATCAGAATCTGATATACACCCAGATTTTCTGATATCTCCCTCTCACAGAAATTCTGAAGTAAACCAACCAGAACCACCTGTTTCTTCTGAAATTCTTATTCCCAATCCTACCCCAACACCTAAGCCATCTTCTGAAATCCTCATTCCCAATCCTACCCCTACACCCAAGCCAAGGACATCTGAGCGTGTACCCTCTGCTTCGTGTAAACTGTTTTCCTCTAACAAACTTCCCTTTGGTTTCACCTTAAAAAAATTTTACACCATAATTGAACCATATGACACTATCACTCCTCTTAAACCCAAACTTACCATCATTCTACCATCTGTTCTTCAAATGTATATTAAAAATCTGCCAACAGTAATTTCATCAGATGCAAAACCATACTCTGCTAAATCTGCTAAACCTGCTAAATTTGCATTCAAACCTTACTCTGATAAACCATTTGATGTTGTTTCCTATCCAACAAATGCAAAACCAAATCTGTTGAATGCTTTAACCAGATCAAAACCTGACAAATCATTTGAACTTCCATTCATACCCTTCTACCCTCGACCTCTAATCACCATTTCAGAATCCTTATTTCCACCTCCTCCCCAACCCAAGCCAATAACATTAGAAACTCTTCTAAACCCAAAACCCAGGCTGAATGTTGATCATTTATTTACAAGTTTTTTGCAAGAAATACAGATGTATTTAGGCTCTGTACAGAGGAAGTGTTCATCAACAATGGATGCCAATGAATTTGATGCCATTTGGAATGGCTTCATAAACAGATTCAATACGGTAGCATCAAATCTGAAGAACATATGTTCTGATGATGCGAAGCTCAGATTTGCTGAAACTGCTAGAAGTCTGTTCTGGACTGTCAAAAGATCTGCACCATTGCTTCTTACAGATGCTCCTTCAACATCAGAAGAGAATACTGAATTTGCATCTGAAGACAACCCTCTGGCTATGACTCTGGTAGAACATCCCTCTGGATCTGCTGCTCCTAACTCCAAAGCCCCTATGGAAATTGACTCTGTTCATGCTTCAGAAACTATCTCACCTTCTTCATCTGAGATCAAGAAAGAGTATCAAGATCTTGAAGATAAGATTGCAGTTCTGGAAGCTGGTCAATCAGAAATCAAGTCATGGATGGCTAAACAAGATAAGAAGTCTGAAGACATGGCTCAGTGGATGTCCAAACAAGATCAGAAGAATGAAACCATGGCTAAGTGGATGTCAAAACAAGAACAGTCCTCTTCTGAGATCACAGATTTGTTGAAGATGATTTTGTCAAAACAATCTTAGCTTATTTTATTTCTGATGTTTGCACATGTACTTGAATATTTTTTGTTGTTTGTACTTTTTGCTCTGAATGAATGAATGTTTCAATGTTTTCTCTACATGATTTATCTCATTTGTTTTTCCTTTTATTTGTCTTTTCAAAGTTCTTACTTTTTGCTTATGACAAAAATGGGGAAGAAAATAGATCTGAACTGTTTAATTAAACTTTACCAGAATGAAACTTCAGACATATCAATTTTATCTAACATAAAATCTGAGTGTTTCAGAACATTTGATAAGTATACTCTGTAAAAGAAACTCTGAGACTCCCAGATCATATTCAACTTATCAGACTCTGACTCTGAAATATGCAAGAAACTCTGACTCTCAAATGTTTAGAACAATCAAGCTCTAACTCTGAAAAATACTCAAGACAAAAAGGGAAGTTTCCATTCCTTATTAATATTTAATTCAGGGGGAGATTCATCATCTCAGGGGGAGTTATAATTATTCTCTTTACAATTAAACAAAATTTCTGGTGTTTTTGTCATCATCAAAAAGGGGGAGATTTTTAGAGCACATATTGGTTCTTAATAATATCTCTATGTTTTGATGATAACTATTCTGAAATTTTGTAATTAAGAATTATATACTCTAAAATTTGCTTAAGAATGTTTGCTGCAGATATTAAAGTAAATATCACTCCAGAAGCAAATCATATCTGAACATAAGAAATATGCAAGGCTCTAAAGCGTCAGATGCACCCATTAGAAGATTCTGAAAGCTGCCATCAGAAGATCCTGAGCGTTGTCTCCAGAAGGATCTGAAGCAGAAGCTCCAGAAGAATCTGAAGCAAGTCAGAAGCATCTGAACCAATGAAGAATTTTGTATGAAGAGTTTTCAAGCATAGTTACTTCAGAAGACTCTGAAAGTACTAACGCTGCCAGTACTGAGAATCTGACCCAAAACTCTGCTCTGAACTTATACACGCTAAAAGCACACTTGCTGCAAAGACTCTGATTCAGCAAAACTCTGATCAAACATCAGAAGGCTCTGATCAATTTAGACTCTGATGATTCTTGCTGAAAATTATTGAAGAAGAATTCAAAGATTATGTCCGTTGGAATATCCAAACGACTCTTTCCTTATTTATACTAGACACAAGAACACAGACAAAAAGGATTTCTCTGTGCTTTCTTCTTCTAGGAAAGGTCACTTGATGTGAAGACAAAAAGGCTCAGACCTTTTGGTACACACTTCTCAACGTGAAATACTCTTGGATCACTGTGCCTATAAAAGCAAGTCTCCACTCATCTTCTTCAGTTGACGAATCACTTAAAAAGAATTCATTATCAAAGCTCTCATACAACTCATATATTCTTGCTAGAATTAATTCTTTGTTCTTAATCTTAAGTGAAAAATCACAGTTGTGATAAAGCTTTATTAGAAGCATTTTAACACTTGTATTTGTTATTACATTTGATTGTAAGAAACCCTTAAGAAGATCCAGTTAGGATCAGTAGTTCTTGAGAAGACTTTGAACAGTTGTTCTAAGTGCTTACTATTGTAATCAGTTGATTAAATAGTGGATTAAGTCCTTGATTGAGAAAGGCAAATTACTCTAGAAAGGGTGGTCTGGAGTCGTTGAGTTCAACGAACCAGGATAAAAATAACTGAGTTTTTATGTCTAAGTTTTTATCTTCATACTTATTCAACCCCCCTTCTAAGTATTTTCTCACCTTCAGCAATTGCTGATGAGTTCTGAGGCTCATAGAGAAGCACTCCAGAAAATTTTAGAGCAGGCATATGTTGAACAAGATGTAACTATGGAGCAGTTTGACAACATCATTGGCAGTATCACTTCATGTGACAATCTGGGTTTCAATGAGGACGATCTCCCGGAGGAAGGGAAGAAACATAACATGGCTCTACATATTTCTGTGAACTGCGGAAATGATTCTATGTCCAGTGTGTTAGTTGATACTGGATCTTCTCTAAATGTGATGCCTAGAACCACTCTATCTAAGCTATCCTATCAGGGACCGCTGATGAGGCCAAGTTATGTTATCGTTAAAGCTTTTGATGGGTCTAGGAAGACAGTAATTGGCGAGGTAGATTTGCCAATGACTATTGGATTACAGACTTTTATGATCATGTTTCAAGTCATGGACATTCGTGCCGCCTATAGTTGTTTGCTAGGGAGGCCATGGATACATGAAGCTGGGGCAGTTACTTCCACCCTGCATCAGAAGTTGAAATATGTTTTTGAAGGAAAAACGGTCATAGTTTGTGGGAACGAGCCTTAGTGGTGAGTCATTTGTCACCATTCTCATATGTTGAAGCTGAGGAGGAAGTTGGTACACAATTTCAAGCTTTGTCTATTGTGGGCGAGGGTGTCCAGAAATCTCAAGCATCTATGTCATCATTCAAAGACGCATATCGTGTAGTGAAAGGAGGTCCTCAGACAATTTGGGGCAAGGTTTTGTCTTTGCCGGAGAACAGAAATAAAGAAGGTCTTGGTTTCACCAGCAGTTCTGCTCAACAAACTACTAGAAGTCAAGGGTTTCTACTAATTAATGAAGTGTTTCGTAGTGGAGGGGTCACCCATCATCCTCAAGTTAATTTTGTGTTAGAGGATGAGCTTGAAGGTTACATATCAAACGGTTCTGCAAGGTCCTCCATTCCTTATGAAGATTATGAGCCCTATATGGAAGATCCAGGTTATGTTTCAGATGAGTTTGACTACAGCTTTGGAGTCTACGCTGTGACCGAGGAAGACTCAGATGGGGATGTTCCAGACTTTGTAACCCCAGGAATTTTGGTTAAGAACTAGAGTGTGGTTGAGCCCCATACTATCGTTCATATATCGAAGTAAAGCATTGTTTTTAAATTTTCTCGCTCTGCCCAAGGCGGAACTGCATTGTTAGGGCTTACTTTTAAATAATTCCCTTTTGCTCTGCCCAAGGCAAAAGTGACTTTGTTGGGCGTGTCTTTTTGGTTTTGCTATCATCAATAAATCACTTTCATTTTCATTTGTGTGTTTTTTTATATTTATTTACGATGTTGGAAAATAATGAGTAGCATCTCACGTACACACACTTTCCACTTTACGAAAACTTATTAAAAATCACATCACTTGCGCAGATTGCTACATAAATTACAGCTTGGGAGTAATGATCCACTGCCTTCTCCGAACTTCGAGTTTCTTGTGTATGAAGCTGAAGACGAAGAAGATGATATTCTAGAAGAGATTTCCAAACTGCTTGAGAAAGAAAAGAAAGCTATCCAACCTCATCAAGAGCCCGTGGAAGTAATCAATTTGGGAATAGAGGAAATTCGTAGAGAAGTGAAAATTGGAGCTTTGCTCAAGCCTGAGGTGAAGAAACAGTTGATCGTTTTTCTCGGAGAGTTTGTTGATGTGTTTGCTTGGTCATATCAGGATATGCCTGGATTAGACACTGCTATAGTTGAACATCGTCTACCTTTAAAGCCAGAGTGCCCGCCAGTAAAACAGAAGCTCAGAAGAACTCGACCCGACATGGCTCTAAAGATTAAGGAGGAGGTACATAAACATATTGATGCAGGTTTCCTTGTCACTGCCGAATATCCAATCTGGTTGGCTAATATTATGCCCGTTCCGAAGAAGGATGGTAAGGTTTTCATGTGTGTAGATTACAGGGATTTGAACAAGTCCAGTCCGAAAGATGAGTTTCTGTTACCTCACATTGACATTTTGGTTGACAGTACCGCAAGATATGAGGTTTTCTCCTTTATGGACGGTTTTTCAGGTTACAATCATATTAGAATGGCTCCCTAGGACAGAGAGAAGACGTCATTCATCACGCCCTGGGACACCTTTTGTTACAAAGTTATGCTATTTGGATTGAGGAATGCAGGGGCAACATATCAGAGAGCTATGACTACTTTGTTCCATGATATGATGCATAAGGAGATCGAGGATTATGTGGATGATATGATAGCTAAGTCGAAGACTGAGGACAATCATGTTGAACACATGTCTAAGCTGTTTGGTCGTTTGAGGGAATACAAGCTCCGTCTGAACCCCAACAAATGTACATTTGGAGTACGATCAGGGAAACTATTGGGTTTTATTGTTAGTGAAAGAGGGATTGAAGTGGACCCCGACAAAGTGAAAGCCATCCGGGAAATGCCAGCTCCCACCATCGAGAAACAAGTCAGAGGATTTTTGGGACGTTTGAATTATATCTCTAGGTTTATATCCAACATGACTGCTACATGTAGACCTATTTTTAAGCTTCTGAGGAAAGAACAAGGGTATGTTTGGACTGAAGATTGTCAAAAGGCTTTTGATAGTATCAAAGAGTATTTGCTTGAACCTCTTATCCTGATACCGCCAGTTGAAGGCCGACCTTTGATTATGTATTTGACTGTTTTGGAAGATTTAATGGGTTGTGTACTCGGTCAACGAGATGAAACAGGAAAGCAAGATCATGTCACTTATTACCTGAGCAAGAAATTTACCGATTGTGAAACGAGATACACTATGTTAGAGAAGACTTCTTGTGCTTTGGCATGGGCCGCCAAACGTTTGCGCCAGTATATACTGAATCAAACCACTCGGTTAGTTTCGAAGATGGATCCTATCAGGTATATTTTTGAGAAGCCCGCTTTGACTGGGAGAATTGCTAGATGGCAGATGTTTTTATCCGAATATGATATCGAGTACCATACTCAGAAAGTTGTTAGAGGAAGTGTTTTGGCTGATCATTTGGCTCACCGACCTATTTTGGATTATCAACCTTCAAACGACGACTTCCCCGACGAGGATGTTATGTTTTTAAAGATGAAAGATTCTGAAGAACCCTTGCATGGTGAAGGACCAGAACCAGTATCTCAACGGGGTTTAGTTTTTGATGGAGCTGTCAACGCTCATGGAAAAGGGATAGGTGCTGTTATTGTGACCCCTCAAGGGTCCCACATCCTGTTTACTTCCAGATTAACATTCAAGTGTACTAATAATGAAGCTGAGTATGAAGCGTGCATTATGGGTCTTGAGGAAGCAATAGACTTGAGGATTAAGAATTTGGATGTGTTTGGTGATTCTGCAGTAGTAATCTACCAGATCACTGGAGAGTGGGTAACTCGACATGATAATTTAGTCACATACAGAGATTATGCTAGAAGACTGTTACCATTCTTTGACAGAGTCGACTTTCATCATATCCCTCGTGATGAAAATAGAATAGCAGATGCGTTGGCAACTTTGTCCTCAATGATTGTGGTGAACTTTTGGAATGATTGTCCCCGGATTGAAGTAAAATGTCTCGACAGACCCGCCTACATCTTTGCCGTCGAGGAAGTTGAAGATGGAAAACCCTGGTACCATGACATTGAAGTATTCCTTAGAACTCAAGAATATCCTTTGGGAGCTTCCAACAAGGATAAGAAAACTTTGAGAAGGTTGGCTGGGAGTTTTCTTCTAAGTAACAATGTGTTATACAAACGGAATTTTGACATGGTCTTGCTAAGATGTGTTGACAAGCAAGAAGCAGATATGTTGATGACAGAGATTCACGAAGGATCCTTTGGCACTCATGCCAATGGACATGCCATGGCTAAGAAACTTTTAAGAGCTGGTTATTATTGGATCACAATGGAATCAGATTGTTACAAGTTTGCTAGAAAATGTCACAAGTGTCAGATTTACGCAGATAAGATTCATGTGCCTCCGACTTTGTTGAATGTTATCTCATCCCCGTGGCCGTTCTCTATGTGGGGAATTGATATGATTGGTATGATAGAGCCGAAAGCATCTAATGGGCACCGATTCATCTTAGTAGCCATTGATTATTTTACCAAGTGGGTTGAGGCAGCTTCTTACGCTAATGTAACTCGACATGTGGTTGTTAAATTTATCAAGAATCAGCTTATCTGCCGATATGGTGTGCCGAGAAGAATTATTACAGATAATGGTTCCAATTTGAATAACAGAATGATGAAAGAATTATGCAAAGAATTCAAGATTGAACATCATAATTCTTCTCCTTATAGACCAAAGATGAATGGGGCTGTTGAAGCCGCCAACAAGAATATCAAGAAGATTATTCAGAAAATGGTCGTTACTTATAAGGAATGGCATGAGATGCTCCCGTTTTCCTTGCATGGGTATCGTACAACGGTGCGCACATCAACTGGGGCAACTCCTTTTTCACTTATCTACGGTATGGAAGCAGTACTCCCGATAGAAGTCGAGATTCCTTCTATGAGGATTTTGATGGATGCAAAGTTATCAGAAGCTGAATGGTGCCAGAACAGATACGATCAGTTGAACTTAATCGAAGAAAAGAGGATGGTGCCGCTATGCCATGGACAGTTGTATCAGCAAAAGATGAAGAAGGAATTTGACAAGAAAGTTTGCCCCCGCGTATTCAAGGAAGGCGACCTCGTTCTCAAGAAGATCCAGTCTTTCCTCACTGACGTCAGAGGAAAATGGGCCCCGAACTATGATGGACCGTACGTGGTAAGAAAGGTTTTGACATGAGGTGCTTTGATGTTAGCGACAATGGACGGAGAAGAGATCACTCGCCCTGTGAATACGGACGCTGTCAAAAAGTATTTCGCTTAGAACTCAGGAAGTTCTCGTTAACTTAGTAAGAGCAAGTTGTTATTTCCTTGATGTAATCTCTACTATTTTCCAACATTGTAATACTGGGGTCACGCCTTTCTGCGGACCACCATTCAATAAAAGTTTTCTTTCTTCTTTCGTTCATCAAAAATCTTTATTCTTGATAGCAAAATCCAGATTGATTTAAAATTTTTCAATACTTTGTGTTTTACTTGATATATGAATAACAAAAGGATGCCCATGGATGTTTATTTCATCCATGGAGGAAAGACAATCATATATGATTCCACAAGCAGAGGATATTTATTTTATCCAGAGATGAAGTTTGTTTATGTTCAAGATTTCTTTACAGGTGGTAAGAGGTCTGTGGAGATTTTGCTTGAGTACCTTTCCGTTTGAGGCGTTTATTTTCGCCTCTCCCAGTTTGTCAGTATACACATAGCGTATAGATAGATAGCATGGCATGGGTATTTTGTTGCATCTCTTTGTGTTTGTTTTATTCTATCGCTTTGGTCGTGGTTACCCCCAGGCGTTTGGGTGTGTCTTATCCCTCAGCCCTAGGCAGAAAGAGCACAATGTTTCTACGTTCCCCATGAAGGTCGATTCTCGTGGAAG
Source organism: Lathyrus sativus (assembly GCA_963859935.3). NCBI lineage: Eukaryota > Viridiplantae > Streptophyta > Magnoliopsida > Fabales > Fabaceae > Lathyrus > Lathyrus sativus. The sequence continues at coordinate 564,855,916 of OZ012741.1, forward strand.
ACGGTTATTCCAGTACATTCCATTTGAGTTCATACCTCAATGGTTGAGTCTTGCTTGACAATTTCTCTTCGGCTACTTCCCGAATTGAATTTCGACCCTTGGCAATCACATTATGGATAATCTCCAACTTTCGGACTTGGATTAAGTATGAATTTATTTTGCACTATATTCCCCAGGAGAATATTCATGAAGACAGACATTGCACCAACGATAATATCACAGGTTTTCTCAACCATCTACATTTGGACTTTAAACAGTCTCTTTATTTGAGCAACTCATTTTGACTAAGATATTATTCAAAACGACAAACGACAGTTTCTACAAGACAATTCATTCACCCTCGGTGGGTTCTTCAACATCATCAATTCGTCAAATGGTATTACTTCACAAATCTATCAGAGAAGTCCTCCAAAGACATTACAAGACACTTCTCTTTATTTGAGAATTTCCACTACAAAAAATTTCACTTATTTTACAACTACAATAAAGATGCTCCTCGAAAATGAATTCCTCGGTAAGTTCATCACGCAAGTTTATTTCTATCAAGAGCCCTCTCCCCAGAGAAGTCGAGGAAGTTTACCATATTAATCCCTGTATTTAAGAAGACATACTTTACGATCTAACCGGCTTACATCTCTTCTGAAGATCCCCGGTGAAGTCTTACAATCTCCAAAACATTACAAAGTACATCTACAACGAACTACATCTACATTAACAATCACATTTACAAGTTACATCCACGAAGTTCCACAAATTACATCTACAATTTACAATGACATCTACGATCTACAAAATCTACAGCTAAGACCCGTTCATGGTGCCCAGACCATGAGGCGTGGGGAGGCGTTTTTCAGAGCTAAGATCCGTTCATGGTACCCAGACCATGAGGCGTGGGGAGGCGTTTTTCAGAGCTAAGACCCGTTCATGGTACCCAGACCATGAGGCGTGGGGAGGCGTTTTTCAGAACTGAGACCCGTTCATGGTACCCAGACCATGAGGCGTGGGGAGGTGACTTTCAGAATTGAGACCCGTTCATGGTACCCAGACCATGAGGCGTGGGGAGGTGACTTTCAGAACTGAGACCCATTCATGGTACCCAGACCATGAGGCGTGGGGAGGTCCACACATTTTACTATTTTCAATTGGTTTACTCGATTAAGAAGATGAATTGTGTCCCAATCAAGAAATTCATTTAGACTATTACCGACCACCACATTTGGTAATAAATCTATCCTTCGATTACAAGTTTCTCACCTATTTTTAAAGCACCATATTCTTGGTGTATGTGCTACACTTTTATACGTTTGGAGATTCCCCATTGCTGGTTGTTTCCTGTCTCCGTAGAGTCTTGCTTCGTTGAGTCTGCTGCTCCTTTATTTCTCGCGTGTTGTGTCTAGTTCTTTTCCCCTGTGAAACCATTTCCCCGCGGGACTATCTGTCTGACATTTCCATATCACTGCATGTCATTTGCATTTGGTGGCATCTTAGGGTCAAAAATTTGTGCAATGTTTGTATTTAAATCCCTCTTATCTCGTCGAGATGAAGATTTCAATCTCCATATCTTCGGATAGAAGAAATTTAAATAGGGGCATCTGTCGCACCCTAATTTTTGACTTTAAGACTCCACCTCTCTGTGCACTCCCTTTCTTGTTTCTTTCATTTTACTTTCGAATGTATGTTTGTTATGGCTAACCAACTTGCACAGAAGCAATAATTCCAAGGGGACCAGCATTCTTCCTCAGAGTTTAAAAATCAAGATTCATGTCTAGATGATTCGTTTCAAGCCTTTAAAAGGGAGACTACAAGCCCGAAGATGCCAAAGGAACACTTGTTTGAATTGATCTTAGAACTCCGATTTATGGTACCTCTAAGAAGTGGTCCTCGTTTCTAAAAAAGGAGAAAAGCTCACATTTGATCTCAAAACCCATAATTCAAGTTGTGTTTGCGAATTCAAGTCAAAGCTAAGTTCAGGAAATAAGGGAGTTGTGGTACAAGCAAGTTGAAGGCATTCCATATTTGATCTATTTGACGTCATGGTTCGTTTTAAAGAAGGATGTATCTAAAACAATAGCATTATGCTTGAAGATTATCATTTAATGCCGAAGTCGATTTCCAACAGGGGAAGGCAGCAAGTTAGTTCATATTTTTACACAAGAGGACTTATGCTAAGAGTCATTATAAGAATCAAATGATCAATTCCCAAATACCATCTCATACAACTTAACACGGCATATTCAATTACATGGAAAATTCAACAAGTAAATAGAAGCTGCTGTGTGAAAGCATCATACTAAACCTACTGCACATCACACGCTTTATTACATGTTCATATAGTCTACAAGGATGCTATCATTTATTCTCTCATTTGGTTTTTATGCTAAGAACTCGTAACAGCCTAACAGCAGCTAGCAGATTTTCCCGCTTCTGGTGTAGCAGCAACTCGCAGTTACGGCACCGGCAGCTAGACTTGTGATTCAGACCTTCACCATGGGTTCCTCAATGGTTTGACTCAAGAGATCCGCCAGTCACCTCAACCGAACAGGTAGCTGTTTCTGCAATTCAATCAGTTCACGCCAACCACCGCAAGCATCATAGGAAATTGATAAGAGATGAACAGGCTAAGTATTGTAAGGTGTCTAAGTCATTACCATATTAAGAACTGAGGGCCTTCAAATGCCGCAAGAACTCATCGCATCTGGGCATAATCAACCTGTCAGAAAACACAACAGAAGGTTATAACAGTCGACAAATTTCCAAAGAGTCACAAATCATTTACACAGAAGAAGGCCCCTTCATACCCCTATCAACTTTGTCTGTTTCGCCGTAGAAAGAGTGCCGTAATCTCACTAAGACATAAGGTTCAAATGTCTGCGGACCCGTGGAGCAGTCCGTGAGATACTTCACAACCCCTGCTAGTTCAATTCACCAGTTCCCTGCGCCGTGAGGATGGCTCCTAAACCCAACTTCCATCACCTGCAATAACAGCATGAACATCAGCAGGCCATTGGGAGTAAAAATTCTGCTGTCACGAATTGAGTTCAATTCAGAAGCCAGGAGTATAGTAGTAAACAGCGGACTTTACAAGAATGTCGATAACATTACTCACTAAACAACAACCTGCGGGACTGAATAGCAAAGCATCTTCAGGAGATTTTTTCCTTCGTGGTTCCAAACCTCTTTTGAATAGCATCGAGCATGTCTCGAAAGTTCCTATAAGAAAGACACTGCAACATTAGATGTGATCGTGCTAACACTTGTTATAATGGATGCCTCTCAGAGTAAGAAAGAACAGAACCAATGAATGAGGTTCTTACGAGAAACAGATTGGCCTATTTTCAAACCCTTCTTGAGGTTCCTAGCAGCTGGTATCAGTGTGTTTTCATCTCACACGCCTGCTGCAAACAAGAGTGAAACGTCAGCAAACTCAGTGCCACTCCTAACTCAAGCCCAAGAGACAGATTTACCGCTTGACATAACAACCATGCCACGAGAGCATTGGAAAGTTGTTAGCAGAAACTTGTTCCTCGGCACTCTTTACGAACCTGCCAAAGGCTGCTAGAATCCAATACGAAAAAACATGAGAAAGCATATTTGGGGTGTCCTAGCTCAAATACTCAGAGGTTTCAATAGAGTTCGTTTTATTACCAAACAGAAGGTGGCATTCTTACTTCCTGATTGAGAAACTTCAAGTCCACAGCTTTAGAACGTCGAAGCAGGCCTCAACCTCATGCTCGAACAATGTGCAACAAGTTCTGTTGTCCAGCTACCCAAACGCCCTCATCACCAAGTACATGGAAAGAAACATTGTTAGATGCGTATCAACTTAACCTGAAAACGAGATTAGAGATTGAAACGGAAAGGAAACCACGACCTTGCTATTTGTCTTCTGCTCACTCATGGTATGTTGCAGATGCCCAGAATCCACCAGACGCCACATTTAGTTCTTCTTGTTCGCAAGATAGAATTTGGGACAGTACAAATCATCTCCAACGTATTTACATGAACTTCCATCAAAAGACCTCAAGATGGCTGGAAGCTCGTGCAAAGCGTCAAAGAAGCAAGCTGATGTTGCTCTGGGATGTTAACCTCTCCTGGCCCAAAATCCCTCGCTATCCACACCTGTCAAGTTGCCAATTCGGAGTTAGTAATCAATTGAGGAATATACCCTATTCGAAAAGATCCTATTCAGATCCTATCAGATTCCTCAGCATCAATTAGAGATTCTTCAAAACAAATCACACAAAATGATTCTCATCAACAACATTAAACCCAATCGAATGCAAAAGGAAAGTTTTTGAATCTTGTCCAACACAAGAATGGAAGATTTTAATAACAAGCAATCAGGAATTCAATCAAGGTCTTAAAGATCCAAGGCCCAGACTCGCCTATAAAAAGAGGGGATTCGAATCGAGGAAGAGGAACTTTTTTTCAAGAAATCGCGAACGTAGTGAAAGAAACCGTAAAAACCCTAAACAACTCAAATCGAAGAAAGAAAGAAGAGAACTCATCTTTTTCGCCGAAGCTTTCGAAGATCAACGCCTCCGAAGCCAGCCGGAATCGCGCTTCATACGTCGTTCACTTTCGGTAAAACTCCATACTTTTTTATACTATTGAATGATTGATGCCTTGATCCTTGTTTCAGGTACCACCATAGTGAAATATCGAGAGAAATTGATCGATGGGAGAAACCGAGCGAACGAATGGCTCTGTCTAGGGTTTTGTCCGCCGTTTGTGTTTGTTTCCTATATGTTTCTGATTGTTTCAATTGTGCTGTAAATTATTAAACTATATGTATGCACGACCACGGTAGTACCGTGGTCCCTCACCACTATCACCACACGATTCACTTATTTCCTGATCACACGGACTATACTGCACGCCCATGATAAACCAATGCACTGCGTAACACCAGATCTGCACCCTAATTATAATTATAATTAATTAATCCTTTTTAAAACTATATTCTGTTTTTAAAACCTTTAATATTCAATTAACTCAGTTTTTATTTAAAATAATAACTATTTTTTTTATAATAAACCAATAATCTGCTAATTAATCTTAATCTCTTTTTTTCCTTAATTTAATTATCTTGCTGATCCACTTTTAATGAATCTTTTTTACTTAATAATTCAATTTAATCAACCTTTTAGTTTTATCCTAATAACTAGAAAACTCTTTTTATTTTTTTTATAAAAATTAATCCATGATATTCCCTTTTTTTAATCAACTTAATATAACTTTAGGAAATATTATGTTCATTCACTAAAAAAAAGCTTTTACAAATTACTTATACCTAATTGCAATTCATCTAGTTAATAATAAAACCAGTTTAGTTTTTTTAGAATAATAAAAACAACCTTTTATTTCATAATCAATGTAATTAACTTTTAAGAACAACCATGACATTTATAAAATAAACCTTATTATTTAAGATTAAGGATTAAAATCATTTAGTATATTAAACTTTATCTAATTTATATTAATCCCACTTAAAAACAATTTGTTTCCCTTTAAATCAATTCAACCATTTTCTTAAAATAATATCTCAAAATCAATCACTTATTAAAATCAATTTCGCCTAAAATTAATCAACATCATAAAATTCAACCCATCGTGCACGCTTGCGCCTCGCTCTGATCCGTTCACATTCACAATTCACACTTACACCCTAGCGCTTTCATGCGTATGTATGAATTTATTTACCGTCTTTATTTTCCGCAATTTATCTTTACCACATTTATCTTACCGCATCGCATCTGTCCAAAGGAAGAATTTGCGCGTAACGTAAAACTTATGCGTATGCATCCCATTTGCATCATTTCCCCATGATCCTTGATCCCATTCAAGTCAATCTCTTAAGTTTAGATCCTACCCCATAGGAAGGACCTTTTTTACAACTTAGACAATACAACTCAATTCAAATTATTCAAACATTAGAGAAAGATGTTAATCATCTTAAGCGAGATAAAATCTCCACCCCACAACAAATACAATTTCTCATACTTGTGGCGGTTAAATCTCCCTGAAAATGACAACTCATCTTTTCTCCTAAACTCAATCAACCAACTACCCTAATCTCGTAGGAACTTTGACCACAGTCAAAGAACTCCTCAAACCCTTTAGGGGAACTACATATACTTTATTCCACTCCCGTAAGGATATGTAGGCATAAGATGCGATATCTTATCGAGTATACTTAGAAATAAACCCCTAGGTCTTTTTACCATTAAGCAGATAATCCTTAGCAATAAACAAACATAAAACAAGAGGTTCCTGTAGAGTAGTACAGAAACTTAGGATGCTAGTACCTTCCCTAAGTTTAACCGACCCCCGAACCTATAACTCTCTAGCTTGCATTTGCATTGCATTGTGAGAACTTCGATCTTTATCCCTTCCTTTGGACAAATCAAAGTTCGGTTGCAAAAATGAATTAAAGATTCAAACTAATCAATAGTTTGGTATCCGATTTTCACCGTGACAGTGTTGACACATCCATCCTCCAGGTCGGCACATATGATGCAGTATTAAAGTCTGTAGGTTATGTCCATGTGTTGATTCCTATAGGTTGACACATGACCTTCCCAGGTTGACTCAAGACCTTAATAGGTCGACTCATGACTTTTATAGGTCGACTCATGCGATACATTTTTTCAAAATTCACAATTTTCTTCATTCTTTTGGTGAAAATGAATCACCTCTCAGACAACATAACAGCCCAAGCGCAACAACATCCAACATGATCCATATTTTGTAAGACCAATCAGAGTGGTAGAGACCACCATCTTGCAACCATATATCAGCATGTATATATGTCAGTCTTCTCCCAGGGCTACCAGAGTTCTTTCATCAGAAAAATATGCAGCGGAACCACCAAAAGAACATCTTCAACATGCCCTAAATAAGATGTCAGAACATCTTATAGGTCATCACACAGAAGTAGCCACTCCTCCTTTGGCTACCTTTCAGCAGATCATAGAGTCTCCTATATCAGAGGGCACATCAGCAGATACACAAAATCCTTGGCAACCTCCTCCTAAAATCCATAAGCAGCAACTCAAATGTTTAGAAAGATCAGCAACTCAGATATAGCTTCTCCTTGTTCAAACCACCAAAAAGTATCTTGCAAGATCTCATCCAAAACAGACAGGATGCCTGCTCTGATACCAATTGAAATTCTGGTATGCAGATTTCAGATGTCCAAGAATATTGATCTCTGCTGAAACAAGGACGAGGACAGATCATGAACAATTTAAATTTCTTTAAATTGTGCCAATGTCAAGACCAACATCATGACCTCTGTTGTGACATCTGCATACTGACAGACTATTTATCTAAACATTTAAATTGTGCAGAATTGTAAATGCTGAAAGATAAATAACACAGTAATTGTTTACCCAGTTCGGTGCAACATCACCTACATCTGGGGGCTACCAAGCCAGGGAGGAAATTCACTATTAGCATAATCAATTCAAAGTCAAACAACCAGTTTGCACTTCTCACTTAATCTCTACCCAATGACACTTCAACCTAGAGACACTCTAGACCTGAGTATTCCCACTCACTCCCCCTCAATCACACCACAGTGATATCAATGCACAATTATAAAACAGTTGTGGAGATACACTCCAAAAACACACCATGATCTTGCTTCACAGCTTTGATCAACTGAGACACACTCTTGCTTAAAAGCTTTGAGTGACATAATGAACACAACGGTTCACACATAATAACGAAAGCAACTATTCAGCATACAATTGCTTGGCACACAAGGAATCCTAAGACTCCTAGACACACGTGAAGAACAAAGTTTTTCACTAACAAATAAGACCTAACAGTCTAAACATGTCTACCACAATGCATCCAAAGATACAAATGGTGACTTACATACACAAGGGACTATCAAACCCTAGACCTTTATTTTACACTCAAATTTTTCTTGATGTGAGTGCTTGATTTCTTCTGCTTCTGCTCCTCCTTTTATAGCAATGCAGACTGGGCTTGGGCTGGTCACAAGTAACAAACTTTAGGTTAAACTTGGTTAAACCACTTTCCATAATTCAAGGTGCTGTCAAATTAGGTCACAACAGCTTCATGTTATGTCCATCCCTGACTAGAATCTCACTTGAGATAACTAAGAAGCCATAACAGGTTTCCTGAAATTTAGCCTGAGATATATCAGGTATCATAACAGAAAAACAAACCATGCACGCCTGATGTCATACGATCAATGTCATAACATTGGTCATGACATTCAGCTTCACTTAAACTTGCTTTCCAGCTTGCCCTGCTGAACACTTCTGCAGAATTTTCTTCATGACAGTAGAAACAAATGTTTTATAGTTCCCTAAAAAGTATCAAGATCCTTTTTATGAAAACTAATTAAATATGCACTTTTTTTCTAATAACACTCTTTGGCATGCACATACTGATGAGGAATATCCAACAGAACCAAAACACTTCTGTCAAGAGATATATCATAGCAGCCACTGTTGTACCAGACATTGATGTCATGACACTCAGTATTACATCCATGACAATAATTCTATCATTAGCTCCTGCTAGCTCCTGCTGCACCAGTAGCGATGTCATGACATTGGTAATGACATCCATGACAACAATTCTGTCATCAGCTCTTGCTAGTTCCTGCTGCACTAGTAGCGATGTCATGAGTCATCAGCTCCTGCTACACCACTACTCCTGATGTTTCTCACACATGACAGTAGTTCTGTCATGACAGCAGATGGATGTCGTGATGGATGTCACGACATTCAGCATGGCATTCACATTAAAACATTCCACAACAGTTCTGCCACCACAATATATGGAGATGTTATAACATCCTGCTTAACATCAGTGCAAGATAAAGTTTTACCAAAATTTATCCAATCATAGAACCATGGACAATTCTATATCATAGAACCATGAAACTAACAAACATGAATTCCAAGGTTTCAACTTGGCATGACATGATTCAAGACCGAGTTTTTACTGTAAATCTTGATGTTTTGGAGTGTCTACTTGCAAGATCCTTCTTAATTAGAGTTCACGTAAAACTACAAAGGATTACATAAAGTATTAAGGCTTAAACCAAAATATTATTCCACCTATGGCATAAAATGTTCATTGCCATTTTGGTAAAGCATGGCTCTTCCATAAATTCTGCATTGAGCCACTCCCTCATCCCTCAAAAGTACAAGCTAGTCTTCAGAGGCATGCTCCAAGCTCAACTGCTTTGTACTTGATCCCTTGAACCAAGCAAATATTATCATTAAGAGCTTTTTGAAAGTGCAAGTGGATGGTTTGCAAAAAGGTGGATTTTGAAAATTTCTCAAACTTCCCACTTCCTCTATAAATAAAATGTCACTCCTCATTGCAAAAGATCATCAAAAATTCCCAGAAACCTCACAAAAAACTTGTGCATTCTCTTAGCTAAGAATTCTTGCAAAAACATCCTAGCTTTGCAAAACTTATGGCCAAACACATTATACTCGTGCATTTCCCAAATAAACTCCATAAACTATCTCTAAACCACCCATAGACTTCATTTAATCCATTGAAGTGGCTCTGTAACACACCAAACACATCGTGCCATCTTCAACCTCTATTGTTGCAAGAAGGATTGTGACATGTGCTCAAGTTTATTTCCAACTGATCCAACCATTCTAACAAGTTCTAAAGGACTTAAGGAAGCTGGAGAGATTGTTATCTTATATCTGCAGTAGCTGAAAAGAATCCTTGGACTTTCTCCAAGAGGTAAGAAATTCTGACCTTCTAAAATCTCATATTCATGCACTGATTTGATGCTATTTGAATAGAAAAATGTAGTATGTATGATATTTTTGGATTCAAAATGATTGCTTGCTTTGTTTGGTTTGAACACTTCATGTTGTAACATGTCAAAGTTTTTGGTGTTTCACTGTTGTGGAGGGTATTGTGTTTTATATGTTGAGTGTTATGTCAAACCAGTGTTATATTATCGTTCCTTGTGAAAAATACTGTGATTTTGTTTTTTACATCTTTTGATTTGGTGGGAAAATGAGAGAGATACATGAGATGGAAGGTCTAACCATGGTGTGTTTTTTCTAGGGCACGAGAAAGAAAGAAAATGAGAGAGCGAGGAAGGATATGAATATGAGTGGGAATCCAGTCAGTGTGACATGGTGCTGACTGGGTGCTGATTTGGCCATGTTAAGTTGTTTTGAAATAAAACCAATTAGAAGCATATATTAACTGGATGTAATAGCCACCCTAGTGGTAGAACCTTGCCTTGCCTTTCCCTATTCACCTTGCCTTGCATGGGTTCGATCCTGCTGATCAACCCTTTTGGTATTTTGTTATTTTTCTGACTTCTTTATTGTGCTTGCTATATCATTACATGCCTGTTTTCCTTATTCATAACGCACGCGTAACTCAGATGGTCTTGGTTTTGGGTTGGAACCTCCTTGGCGTAGGTTTAAACCCTATGGTGTGCATTACCATTTTTAATACTTATTTTTTGTGGTTTCTTAAGGAATTTGATTTGATCATAACTTCCTTGTTTTTTTTATCATTTTGACCCCACTCTTTTTTAATTGTGTTCATGGTGATGTCTATTTTTCATTTATGTCAAGAAATGTTCAAAAATATTTAATTTTCTTACCTTTGTGTGTATTCAAAGTTTGATACTTTTTAGGGTTTCTCTTAAGAACCATGTTGTTTTCTTTGATCATTCCCTATGGTTTCCTTGCATGTTTGTTTGGTTTAAACCTTATTGCATCTTGTATAAACCTTATATGATATTGTAACACCGTACCTCTTTGATTCACCTTGATTTCATGCTTGTTTAAATGTTGTATACATGTAAATGTGTGTTGAAATCTTCTCTTGTTCATGCCATTGAAGCTTTGGTTGTTACATTGCTCTCAACATGTAATATTCCTCCATGTTTTTGTAAATATTGATGTATGCATGTGGTTTATGCTTGTCATATCATGTTGAAATGTTTCTAAATGCTTTTGTGCCTTAAATTGTAATCTTAGGATACATGTTTGTATGAGAGAACCTTGTGATGTTATCTCCTTCCTCAAAGCCATTATTGAAACCCAATTTACATGTTAGTTGTTACCTACTTGTTTAAACATGTTCATCTCACATTCATGATGTTTTCAAGTATTAATTCCACTTGACTTATGTGATATAATCTTGATTTGTATGTTCACATGTTATCCCTTGAATATTTATATCTCTACCCAAATATTATTGGCATACATGTCTCATTCTTATTCAAGAATTTTTGGTTGTTACCTCTACTTTATTTGGCTTGTATCCATGCTTTAAGCATTGTCATGAGTTATGCATGTTGATCTTGAGTTTTGAAATTTGCCATGATAAGTAATGTTTTGACTTATGCATGATTGTTTGTACTTCGAATTATCATTTATGATGTTTAGTCTTATGAGAATCTTGTTTCATGATTATTTCGATGTTGTAACATCCATGTTTGAAATTACCTTTGGTTGTAACCATTTGATTTGATTCTAAACTTCTTTAAATAAATGTTTGGTTGTTACCTTATCATCTGCTAACTTTATCAGTCTTTGCTTGATTCTGGCACATACTTGCCCTTATCTTCTTGGTTGTTACCATGATCACATGTTTTCATCATACTTGAATGAATATATGCTTGAAAAGTGTACTTGAATATCACCTTGTTTTTTATACTTCTTAACTTTTTTAAGTTTTTCCCGAATGATGTAGCTTGTTAGCTCTCATCCTAAAGAGTTTCCTTTTTGTTCCTTAGTCCAAAGGAAAGTCTCTCTATTGACTTAATGTCATAGATAACTTGTTTTTTAGCCTTCCCTTGACCTTGTTAGATTCATTAGGTCCTTGAACTTAGCCTTAAGTTAGAACCTATATCCCTTTGGCTTTGTTAAGTCAAGACCTTAGCATACCTTGTTAGGAGTCCTATAACTTAGAGCTTAGGTGTAGAGTTTGTTAACTCTATATGTGTATCATTGTTATGCGTACTCACCTCCCCCTTTTGACTTTTGTTAAAGTCATCCCCCAATTTAGTATTTCAACTTAGACTTAGAGAGTTTGTTAACTCTATGTAAGTATCATTGTTATGAATACTTATTTCCCTTGGAACCTTGACCATAGTTAAGAGTTCCTTCAACCGAGTTAGGTGAACTACGATTGTTCTGATTCCATCCTTGTTAGGATACGCAGGCATGAGATGCGACGTCTTGGCGAGCATACTTTGTATATACCTATAGGTGTTAACCTTTAGCACCTTTACCTTAGCAGATAACCATTAGCAAGCAAACATTAGCAATAACACAAATACCAAACAAGAGGCTCCTGTAGAGTACTACAAATACTTAGGATGCTAACACCTTCCCTAGGTATAACCAACCCTCGAACCCCACAATCTCTTAGATTAATTTTTACGTAGCACACTTAGGGTTTTCTTCGATCTTTACCCTTTCCTTTGGATAAATCAAAGCTCGGTAGTGAACTTCAATGATTTGTGATTCAAGTTAACTAATAGCTTGATATCTGATTCTCACCGCAACCGTTATGTAATATTTTTATTTTATTTTCAAAAGGTATATGTGACTATGGATCGTAGTTGGGCGAAAACCAATAGATTAAGTAAAGAGTATGAGAATGGAGTGATTCAATTTCTTGAATTTACAGGGAAAAAAACTTCCCAACGATAATGGGATTTTTTGGTGTCCTTGTAAAAATGCTGAAATACACAAAACCATCCAAGGAGGTTATATTCAATCATTTAGGTTGTGATGAAATTATTCAAAATTACACGAAATGAGTATGGCATGGTGAATTGACACAAAAAGACCTACGTCACATAGAGTTGAAGCTGATGAATTTAGGAATGATACTCTAGAAGATATGATTCGTGATATTGGAGTAGATGTTTTTAAGAAAGCTCATATGGAAAATACTTTGCAAAGAGACATGGAAGTGTCGTTATATATTGGATGCAAAAACTTTACAAGATTGTCAGGTGTGTTAACATTATTTAATCTTAAGGCAGAGGTGGTGCACGTATAAAGTTTGTCTAAATTGTTTGAATTGTTGCAAGAAATGCTTGCAAAAGGTAACATGTCACCGAACTGTACTTATGAGGCCAAGAATATATTATGCCCATTGGATTTAGACTATGTCAAACTGCATGCATATCGTAATGAATGCGCATTATATAAGAAAGATTATGTAAACTTGAAGGAGTGTCTGAGGTGTGGGGAATCATGGTACAAGCAGAAGGACAATGGTGCTGAAGATGATGATGGTGTAACTAGAAAGGGTGTTCCTTCCAAGTTGATGTGGTACCTACCGATAATTCAAAGGTTCAAGAAACTGTTTACTAATGTAAATGACACAGAGAATACTAGATGCCATGCATATGAAAGAGTAGGTGATGGAAAAATTTGCCATGTAGTTGATTCATTTCAAAGAAAGAAAATTGATTTGTTGTTTCCATATTTTCCCTTGAGCCAAGGAACCTTAGGCTTGGAATTTCCACCGAAGAAGTGAACCCGTTTGGTAATTTGGTACTAACAATACTTCATGGCTTGTTATTATCATAATTTACAACCTATCTCCATGGTTGTGCATAAAGGGAAAATATATGAAGTTATTAATGATGATTTTAGGTCCAAAACAACTAGGGAACGACATAGATATTTATTTAATGTCATTGATTGAATATTCAAGACTTTTATGGGAGGAAGGTGTTGATATTGATTATGCATATACATGTGATAAACTTAAGTTGTATGCCATGTTGTTTTGCACAGTCAATGACTTTCCTGCATACAATAATTTTTCTAGGTACAACGTCAAGGGACGTAAATTGTGTCCTATATGTGAAGATGATACATGCTTCAACCAATTACAAAATGGAAAAAAATTTGTTTACCTTGGTCATTGAAAATTTATAAGACTTAATCATCCATATCGTAGATTGTAGAAGGTTTTTAATGGAAAGCAGAAGTTTGATATCGCTCTAAAGCCTTTAACCGAGAAGGAAGTTTATAAAAAACCAAAACACATTAATTTTGTCTTTGGAAAGAAACAAAAAGGGCCTGTGGAGAAAAATGTTTAGAAAAAGAGGTCGGTGTTCTTTGATCTTCTATATTAGTCTAGTCTCGAGGTAAGACATTGTCTTGATGTGATGCATGTGGAGAAAAATGTATGTGATAGTTTAATTGGAACACTTATCAACATTAAAGGAAATACAAAAGATACTAATAAATCTTGTCAAGATATGGTCGTGATAGGCATACAACAAAAGTTATCCCAATATGATATAGGAAATAGAACATATTTACCCCCAGCGTGTCACATTCTGTCTAAAAATAAATAAATAGTTGTGATTGTTTGCAGGGTATCAAAGGGTACTCATCAAATGTGAAGAAACTTTTATCAATGAAAAATTACAAATTAGTTGGCTTAAAATCTCGTGATGGTAATGTCTTGATGCAACAACTTCTACTAGTGGCTATCCATGGCATTTTACTAAAAAATGTAGGGGAGAGTATAACCAAATTGTGCTTATTATTCAATGATATATGTAGTAAAGTCGTTGATCTTAGAAATTTAGATGAGTTGGGACATGAGGATGCAATTATCTTGTGTCAATTAGATATGTTTTCCCTCCATCATCTTTTAACAATACATGAAGATATTTAAAGGGTATACTAATAACCATTACCATCTAGAAGCTTCGATCGTTGAGCGATACATCATAGAAGAAATTATTGAGTTTTTTACAAACTACTTATCAGAAGTGAACTCTATAGGAATTCCTGAGTCTCGCCATGATAGTATATATGATGGAAGAGATATTTAAGGTTTAAATGTTAAAACATTTGACATGGATATATTTTTTCAAGCATATTTGTATATGTTGAATACCGTTGATGAAGGTCATCCTTACTTGTCCGCTCAAAAAGTCTTTTCATGGAAAAATTCCCTCAAATGAGTGAAAAATTGTTGTTGGTAGAGCATACCAAAACTTTCATAACTTAGTTTGACGAAAAGGTTTCTAAAGAGAATAGTGCATCGAAGTCAATTAAATGAATGTCACATATGTCTAAGTTTAATGTAATAACTTGGATTGCATACAACATTACTAAATTTTCATTCTATACAAAATCAAAGGATGATTGTAGTACCATGCAAAATAATGGGGTTATGGTTGAAGTTAAATCCATGTACTTCTCTAGTTTTAAAGATAACAATCATGTACTAGCATCTAGAGCATACTTTGGGGTTATTGAGGATGTTTTGGAGATTGATTAGATTGTTTTTAAACTGTCTTTATTTAAGTGTAAGTGGATTGACAGTAATAATAGTGTAAAAACCGACGAATTAAGATTCACACATGTTAATCTTAGAAAAGAAACATATATGAACGAACCATTCATGAATGCAACCCAAGAAAAACAAGTTTTTCACGTCACTGATCCCTCTAACACTAGATATTCATTTGTTCTACAAGAAAAAAATATTCTTGATAGTGATGAAAATCAAGATTTAAATTTTGGTAATGATTGAGTTAGTTAGGCCATTTCTAAAGTAATCATTTTTTCATGGAAAATACTTCAAGACAATATCCTTATTAAAGAGAACTTGTTCAAGTGTAGTGTTATAATTGACTCGGTAGGTGATTCTTGTGTTTTATATGGTGGGCATGTAGAATTAGTTTTCCATTTTTTTGTTACTTGTGAGGTGGTGGCGCCATTGTGGTATGGCATTTTTAGGTGGTTGTGGTGATATTTTTTTCTTCCAAAGCATCTTTCACCTCTTTTTAAGGTGTTTATTTCATTGGATGGAGTGTCTAGGATCAGAGATGACCTCTCTATTATTTGGCATTCGGCTGAGTGGTTTATTTTGAAATACTAGAATAATGTTTTTAGGCGCATATTGTTGGACATGCGCCTCTATACACAAGAGGGGGTGAATTGTGGAGGTTTTAAAATCGTTGATTAAATTCAAAATCACATTGAAGTTTAGAGTTTGAAAACATTTTATCAAAAATGTTTTAATATTCAGAGATCAGGGAAGAAAGTCAACACCCGAGATTTATAGAGGTTCAATCTTAAAGAAGTGACCTACTGTCGCTACTGCGAAAATTGGCGCCGGCTGAACAGAAGAGTCGCCATCGTGCGTTATTTATCCCAATGGAGGGAAAGGAAACGCTCAGAGTAAACCTACCGCAAAGACGGGAAAGGAATGGTCATTGCAACCACATCCTGGGTTCGGGAGTCGGTTACGCAAGGGGAAGGTATTAGCACCCCTCACGTCCGTCGTACTCGACGGGATCCACGCTTGTTTTCTGGTACGGATTGTTATTCTATCTACTCTACAGGTCAAGGGTTAAAAGAAAAGAAAATGACTCGGCAAAGTATCGCACTTTATGCCTACGTATTCCCGTCTGGAACGAGAAATCAGAGTCAACGTAGTTCGCCTACCTACGGGAAAGGAGGGGAAGGTCGCTCGCTAGGATATCGCATCCTATGCCTACGTACTTTCATACAACATGAAAGATCAGAGCAAACGTAGTTCGGTCCACGTGCGACACAAGTCTGTCTTGATTGCTTTTATTCCTTCTGAAAAAGGGTTTTTCTGATTACCGGTCCAAGCGGACAAAAATGACGTTTTGATGAGTTCACATTCTTTTACGGAAGAAGTGTCTTTTATTGTGTTTGAAATATTTATTGTGTTTTTCTGTTTGTTTTGAGAAAGAAGAGACAGAACTCTAACCTATGGTTGAAAAGGGAGTCAAACTAACCTAATGTTAGCATGCATGCGTTAATACCTAATGTCTATCATGCTCCTCTCTTGCGCAGAGAGAAACAGAGATCCTAAGGGAATAGACGGAAACAGAAACAATAGCAGATATACAATAAAGCAGTAAAAGATGCATGGATGCAACAATACAAGCGAGGCAAGGGAGTCCCACTCAACCTCGAACCTAGAAAACAACAGGCAAAAGCGAACAAAATTCTCTTTCAACCTAACAGATTAAATGGCAAACAATACAGTCCGGGAAATTCAATCAATACATCAAGAATTAAACAGCTAAAATAAACAGCAAAAGCAGTCTTCATCAACACTTGTCTTCAAGTCCTCTTCAAACACCTACAAGCTTCAAGCAAGCACCAGCCTTCATCTTCAATCCTACAAGGGCTTTTCTTCAAGTCCCAATCTCCAAGCTGAGGAACCAATCAAGAGGATGAACTGGGGTGTTAAGCAACTAGTTGACCACCAAAGGTGGCAAACAGACTGCTAACAACACATAGAATGTTTCTCTCAAGAGTTCTATCTCTTAGACACTATCACCAAGCCTTCCAAAGGAAGGGGGTGAGTGTCCTAGAGAGACTTTGCATCATAGAGAGGGATGGAGGCAAATAAGACCTTCCATGTTTGTGAATCAAGTTGCTACTCTAGAGCTCTGCCTAACTCTTAGATCCTATAACCTTCAGCAGCTGCCAGTAAGAGATACTCCTCATCAACTCTAGAAATTGGTCTTCAATCTCTTTGGTCTCCAATGGGCTTCATCAACACAGTCTTCAGCTCAAACCCCAAACCCCAAGCAGGCCCAATACCCCACACAGTCAAATAATAACCCTAGAGAGGGCACACCACACAATCAAGCAGATACAGGAGTATACTAGTAGTAATAGTAGAATAGGGGAAGCCTAATACTTTCTAAGGGATCTATTATCTACCCCTAATACCCCTATATTCCCATACCCCAAAATTCAAACTACAACTCCTAAAAGAAATGATTTATCACACCTATGTTATATTTAAACCCTAGTTTTGATTCTCCTAATCACACCTAAACAAACCATCTAAAATTTAGTCCTAAAATCATGATTTAAATCTCATACGAAAATTAAAGTCCTAAGTGAAGTATTCTAAAAAGAATGGGTCCAAAATATACAAGGGTCTAGCTAAACTAAAATCAACAACATCAAGTATTAAACTAAACATTATTTAAAACCTATTTAAAAGAAAAATATACTAAAAATGCAAAAATGAAATAAAATGCTAATTTTATTATATGACAATTTTCTTAACAGAAATATGAAAAAGATGCAAAAACAACCATTTAAGAATATGAAATTTCCAATTTGTTATGATTTTTCAAAGAATTAAAGAAAATAAAAGAAATTAAAATGATTATAAATTGTTAGGGGTGCAGTCAGCAATTAAAAGCATTGAAAAATGGACAATGGGCCCAGACTGGGGGTGCGCATAGTAAGGCGCGTCTGGGCCCAACTGATCAGAAAAAACACAAAAAGAAAAATGACCAAAAACGGTGCAAATAGCAGAAGACATAGTTCAATTGATATTGGGCCTTGAAAGGGGTGGTGTGAAAAGCAGTTGATTCCCAAGCCCAGCCACGTCGTTTAATGAAACGACGCATTTTGCTTCCTCAGACTTCCCTCGCGTTTCAGTTTAAATCCTGGCCATTGGATGCATGCTTCAGTCAAAGGTCTTGCTTCGATCTAACGGTGGTCACGTTTCTTCTCCAATGAGAAGCTAGGGTTTCAGCCATTAATGCCATGCACGAAGCTCATGAACCAGATTTCAACACCTTCATACAACCTCATCTCTCCATGAAATTCAATTCTGTAAAAAACAAAATTGCTCTACATCTTCTCCTCTACACAGCCATGGTCTTGGTTTTCTCTAAAACTCACCCCAGCACCAAACCCGATAGGTAGAAGACCTAGGTTCCACCATTTTACACTGATATCAATCTTGATGATTCCTTCTAACTCTTACCCTAATGCGTCCTACATGCTATGCTGATCATTCTAAGCTATCTAGCTAAGATTATCATGCCCTAACCTAAGTGTTCTAAGGCTCAACAGTTTTGGTGCTCCAATGGTGAACTCCATGAAAAGCCTTCAAATTCATCAGAATCATTCATCTAACTATCCCTAACAATTCTAACCTAAGAATTCTACATTATTCTAACTAATTCTAGCCAATTCGATGAGATTACTAACCTGGTGTAATCTTGAAAACAGATGGATGATCCCTTGGATTCACAGCTTGCAGTGCTTTGGATTTGATCAACAGACTTGATTCTTGGTTATGTATGCAGTAGTTCTTGCTCAAACCCCTTGGATTGCCATAACCACTTCCTTTTGCAATTTGGATGATACACTTGGTAGCACACGAATTCTACCTCAATTCATCCAGATCTTGATGGAAACTTGATCTATGATGGATGTAGATGATGATAGGATCAAGAATTTTGGAAAATGATGAAGATTTGATAGAGTTTGGAATGAATTTGCAAAGTTGAAGAATGGAGTGAAACTTGGTGTTTTTGATCAAAATGAAGTGCAACCCATGATTGGAGCCACTCTAGGGTTTATATAGATGCCTATGGAAACATCTAGAACTTGCTAGAAACCTCTTGTGCACAAATCCCTTGTGAATTTGGATATGTTACTTCTTTTGTAAGCCAACTAGTATAACTTCCAAACTTTGAACTAAACTCAAAAATCTACTTTTTCCAATCATCTCAAAACATTCTTTCCAATCAAAATGACCTATAACTTCACCCCAATTGGACATGGTATGAAAAATCCCATTTTTAAGTCACTTTTATTCATTAAATTCATCTTTTAAATGACCAAATTTGGAACCTTGAGCTATGAGCATTTCCAAACTTTCATGATCAATTTTCTAGACTCAAAATGTCATTTGGAGCAAGTTTTATGTTGTGAAGTTTTTCATTTGAAGCTTCCTTGTATGAGTTTTGGGCATAGGCTTGAAATGACCTGTAATTCTCAAATGACCAAAATACCCTTTGCTTGCCAAGGTCATAAGTAGAGTTTCACAAATCAGATGAAGGCATACCATACCTTTCTAGAAATCTAAGACAATGAGGACCAACTCTCATGTTGACCAGAAATCCATTTTAAAGTTTCTTGAGGGGTAAAAGTTGCTTGGAAGACAAGTAACTTTCACAGACAAGATTTCAGATACCTCAGATGACCTGTAACTTGCAAGGACCATAACTTGAGTTCTATAAATATCCTTGATGTCTTCCACCACTCAAATTAAAGGTCTTGAGATCCTATCCAAGTTTCATGTTGGCCAAGGATCCATTTGAAGCTTTCATTTTGAATTATCTTGCTTGGAAGTTTGACCTAAATCAGGGGATTTTACACAGAAACCCTAATTTAGAAACTCCTCTTCTTCTTGATTTCTCTTGATTTCTCCTGGGCACAACACCACATCCATATCTACATGTCAAATGATGAACCCCACATCTCTCAAATAGGCCTTTATGCCTTTCAATCAATCATTTGACCTAGAGTTGACCTAGGGTTGACCCAGATGACACCCTAGTTGACTGTCTTCAACTGCAACTCTTGTGATCACATTAATGACTTGTCTTACTTTCAAAATGACTCTCCATGTCTTCCATGATGTCTATATACCCTCCATGAACTCAATTCACAGCTCACAACTTCTTTGATGATCTTCAAATACTCTCAAGATAGGAGGGAGATCCACTGCTTATTCCACTAACTTCTCAGCTTTCAATTTCTTTCTGATGACTTGGATAAGATTGAATTTGAATAGGAACCTCTTGATAGGCTCATAGAGATGAGAATAGTACTTGGTCCCTTGTTGAATGATTTGCTATGCTATGCCATGCAAATGATTATACTATGTACATGACTCTATATGCAAATGCTAATGTAATTGAAACATAAACCAAGTGAAATAGGTTGAGCAAATTTTAGGGTGCAAAAGCTGCCCCTATTCAAGCGACTTGGACCCGACTGGGTGAAGCGCGAACTGCCTTCAAACATTCGAGGTACGAGACGGTTGAATACTAAGAACCCGGAAATTTGCCAACCGCAGAAATAAACTGCCCAAACTGCTTGAATAACAACATCTGCTGACTGGATCTGGTTGTTACGGCAACAAACTGATCCATTAGCGACCGTGTTGGAGATTATTTTCATCAGCCTGAAAAAGATTCTATCATCGCAGGGATAGAACTTTGTCCATGTTAGGACGCCTGTTTCGTCAACACGAAGAAATCTCAACTAAGACTTGTCCTCGTCATAACTCCACCTGCCGTTAACACGGAAAAATCTCGGCGACTTCGTTGGGGGTGACTCGTCTGCATTAGCACGAGGGGATCCTATAAACATAGGAATGAATTGTCCACGTCAGGAATAAATCGCCCACATTAGGAATAAACTTTCCACGTTAGGAACACATCGTCCACGTTAGGACTAAACTTTCCACGTTAGGAACACATCGTCCACGTTAGGACTAAACTTTTTCCACGTTAGGAATACATCGTCCACGTTAGGACTCACCTTTTTCCTGATTTGTCCATGTCAGGACTCACATCTTCGGCCCGCTGAGGAAACAAAACTTGTCCACGTCAGGACTCACGCTTCGCCAATACGAAGAAAGATAAATTTGTCCATGTCAGGACTCGCGCATCTTGTCATCACGAAGAACTGTAAACTTGTCCACGTCAGGACGCACATTTCACCATTACGAAGAAAGCTATCTGCTGGGAATAAATGGTCCACGTCAGGACACCAACACGAAGAGTAATCAATGCCGTCCACGTCAAGACTTCACACTCAATCAATATGGAGAAATCGAATCTGTCCACGTTAGGACTAACACATCTCATCAACCCGGGGAAATAAATCTGTCCCCGTTAGGACACCAATTTCTCTAGCACGAAGAAGTACCGTCAATATAGGAATAAATTGTCCATGTCAGGACTCGTATTTTGTCAACGCGAGGAACCCCTATCACTATAGGCAATAAAATTTTGACGACTCCGGGAAATACGCCTGTCAACCTGTAAGAAAATACATCCGTCTGTTCCTACAGGAAGATACTCTGAATATAGTTCCTCTGCTTATCTCCACAGTAACTAACTCCATTGGTCCCAACCCACAAACCTTTTAGCACTGACGTGACAGCGAATTTGAGGCGGACTCTACTGGGGATATTTGGAAACCAAACTACCGGACGCCTGTTCTGATAACCGGCGGCAGCCTCTGAAATTCTGATTCACGAAACCCTTTGATGCTGACGTAACAACAAATTTGAAGGAAATAATCCGCTGGCCGGACTAGAGACACTTCAACAAGCAACTCTGGTGGGGAAAACAAGAGAAATTTAAACAAATAACTCTGCTCGGGGACAAAGAGAACTTAACCTAATAACTATGTGGGGAATAATGCCAAAATTGACATTTTCGTTGCATGTCTCACGCCGCGATCTTGAATGTTTAGTAATTCATTTGAGCAAGAGCTCTCTCCACCTGCGGGAGAAACAACATTTGAAAATAAACGGGTTACCCAACCTGGCTTATGTTTCAGAATGCATATGTTTGAAAATGGCGTAATGCCCCATTCGACATGGAAATGCTACGCGTTTTTATTTGGTGGATGCAGGTATGACACTATATGCCGATGCACATGCAGACTCGAACTGCTGGGATACAGAAACCGCTTCAGCAAAATAAATGCGGAAGACAATGCCAACTCCGCTGGGGATAACCAGGTGTTACAGAAACATTCCAGCAAAATAAATGCTGGAAGAGTGAAGCCAACTTCGCTGAGGAATAGCTGAATGCGCCAATCATGATTGGACTTCTGCTGGGGAGCTTACCCGTGCCAATGAAAATTGGACTTTTGCTGGGGAGTGAACGGGTACCACAAAGTATTCCGGCAAAATAAATGCCAGGACACACAACCAATTCTGTCGGGGAGAGTTTTCTTTTTTAATCTTTGAGTTCCACTGGGGAGGAAAGAAAACACTTGCTGGAAAGAGAACTCCGCTGGGGACGAAACGATTCTCTTGGGGAAAATCAACTGACTCCGCTGGGGAAGAGTAAATGACCCTACTGGGAAGGGTAAACTGTCTAAGTACAGCTCACAAGTTGGAAATATTAATCTTCTGAGGCTAAACCACTCTGCTCGGGATGGGGGATCCACACGGTCTGAATACAGCCCTCGATCTTGGAATCGTCAATTCTGCTGAGGATAAACGACTTTGCTGGAGAATGTCCTCTGGATAAGCTACGACTAGCTGGGAAATTCGATCCTTCTTCAGTAAGGACATTGCCATCTCAGAAGCGCAACCTGCATGGGGATTCACTTCACACAATGATCAAGTCTTTTCGTTACGAGCTTCTGGTCAATACCGCAATCTTTTGATCATCCACTTCATACGGCTACGAACCCTGCAACATCACAAACAAGACAAGACAAGTCTACGCAACCAAATCTATTCAAATTAGTGTTAGTGACGTTATTTTCAGTTAATTCAAAGTTTTAGCAATTATTGGCAAGGGCCAGCGACGTTATGCACACGCTAGTTTCATTAAACCTAGGCGTTTATCATGCACAAAACAGTAAAGAACCAGCATCAAGTACTGAATAACATATTTTATTGATAGGGCCCCGAATGGGCGGAGTTTTGTACACGGGATGTAACTCTTGAAAAGAGGAAGCTACGCATAACAAATATACAAGTATGCACAAGAAACATAAATATAATGACAAATCAAATTTGTACACATGTCGGCAACGGGATGTAGATGAACATCATGAACTGATCCTCCTATGACTCGCCCGACTCTAATGCTTTCCCGGTATCCACACTTCCGAAGAGATTGTATCTGATAATCAACCCCTCAGATATATTCTCCCGCACCAATGCTCACTGCCGTATCAAATTCGTACCGCAGTCATTTGCTTTTCAAATCCCTAACTTTTGCGTGAACCGCCCTTTACGGGTTTTCAGTTCACCGGGATACCCTTTTTTGTCGAAGCCGCCCAGTGTAGGTTTTCAACTTCGCGGGTGTACATTTTTTCAATTTTATCCCTAACTTTTGCCCGAACCTTTCATTATGTTTTTGGTTCGCCAGGATGCCCCATTTTTGCCTGGACTCTCTTTTTCTGTCCAGCGGGTCAATTTTAAGCAAAGTATTTTTTAACTGCATCCGAATTCACAGGCGACGTAAAGTCTTCACCGTCCATGGTGGACAACAATAAAGCCCCTCCTGAAAAGACTTTTCTGACAACGTATGGCCCTTCATAGTTGGGGGTCCACTTGCCCCTGTGATCTGCCTGCGGTGGGAGAATCCTTTTCAGCACAAGGTCGCCCGTCTGAAAGCTCCGAGGATGTATCTTCTTATCATATGCTTTCTTCATTCGGCCCTGGTACAAACGACCGTATGCTAGAGAAGCTAGCCTCTTCTCATCCATTAAACTTAGCTGGTTCAACCTGTTCTTCACCCATTCTGCCTCGTCTAGTTGCACATCTCGTAGTACTCTCAGCGAAGGAATCTCAACTTCCAGTGGTAGCACTGCTTCCATTCCATATACCAACGAGAACGGGGTTGCCCCGGTTGATGTGCGTACCGTCGTACGATAACCGTGCAAAGCAAAAGGTAGCATCTCATGCCAGTCCTTGTAGGTCACCACCATCTTTTGAACGATTTTCTTTATATTCTTATTGGCCGCTTCAACAGCGCCATTCATCTTGGGTCGGTAAGGGGAGGAGTTGTGATGCTCGATCTTAAAATTCTGACAGAGCTCCTTCATCATTTTGTTGTTCAGGTTTGAACCGTTGTCAGTGATTATCCGCTCGGGGATTCCATATCTGCAAATGATATCTCTCTTGATGAATCTGGCTACCACCT
This sequence comes from Lathyrus sativus, assembly GCA_963859935.3. NCBI lineage: Eukaryota > Viridiplantae > Streptophyta > Magnoliopsida > Fabales > Fabaceae > Lathyrus > Lathyrus sativus. The sequence goes on from OZ012741.1 coordinate 564,880,655, forward strand.
GCTTAGTCACATTTGCATAAGACGCCGCTTCCACCCACTTGGTGAAGTAATCGATTGCTACTAGAATGAAACGGTGTCCATTAGAAGCCGTCGGCTCGATCTTTCCAATCATATCGATTCCCCACATCGAGAATGGCCATGGCGATGACATCACATTCAGAGGACTCGGAGGCACATGGATCTTATCTGCATAGATTTGGCACTTGTGGCACTTCCTCGCAAACTTGAAACAATCAGTTTCCATGGTCAGCCAAAAATAACCTGCCCGCAGCAGCTTCCTCGTCATAGCATGCCCACTCGCATGCGTACCAAAGGTACCCTCATGTATTTCCGCCATGAGCAGCTTTGCCTCTTTTTCATCTACGCAACGTAGCAGCACCAAATCGTGATTTCTCCTGTATAAGACACCATCCGGATTCAGGTAGAAATTACCCGCCAATCTCCTGAGAGTTTTCTGATCGTGACTGGATGCCCCAGCCGGATACTCTTTGTTTTTCAGGAAATTAAGGATATCAAAATACCACGGTTTATCATCGGATGCTTCGTCAATGGCAAATACGAAGGCAGGTCTGTCACGCCGAGAGATAACAATTCTGGGAGCCTCATTCCAGAAGTTGACTTTATACATGGAACACAATGTGGCCAGGGCGTCAGCCATCTGATTTTCTACTCTCGGTACATGATACAATTCAACCTTGTCAAAGAAAGGCAACAATCTCCTTGCGTAATTCATGTACATTATCAAGTTGGGCTGACGTGTCTCCCATTCCCCTTTTATTTGATTCACCACCAGAGCCGAGTCTCCGTATACATCTAGATTCTTGATTCGCAAATCAATGGCTTCTTCAAGCCCCATTATACAAGCTTCGTATTCGGCTTCATTATTGGTAACTGGAAAGGTCAATCGAGCGGTAAACGGGATGTGTGACCCGCGTGGAGTAGTGATGATTGCCCCTATTCCGCTACCATAGGCGTTTACAGCTCCGTCAAAGATCAACTTCCATCTGGAGCCCAATTCTGGTCCTTCGTCTGGCAACGGCTCTTCACAATCCTTCATCTTTAGGTACATGATATCCTCGTCAGGAAAATCAAAGCTCATCGATTGGTAATCCTCAATAGGCTGCTCTGCCAAGTATTCAGACAGTACATTCCCCTTTATAGCCTTCTGCGAGACATACTGGATGTCATATTCGGTCAAAACCATCTGCCAACGGGCAATTCTCCCCGATAACGCCTACTTTTCGAATACATATTTGATAGGATCCATCTTCGAGATGAGCATGGTTGTATGATTCAACATGTATTGCCTCAACCGCTTGGCGGCCCAGGCTAGCGCGCAACAAGTTTTTTCGAGCATTGAATATCGAGATTCACATTCAGTAAACTTCTTACTCAAGTAGTATATTGCATGCTCTTTTCTTCCTGTCTCGTCGTGTTGACCAAGAACACAACCCATACTTCCCTCAAGAACTGTCAAATACATAATCAAGGGTCTCCCTACCACTGGGGGTATCAAAATAGGAGGCTCCTGCAAATACTGCTTTATTTTGTCGAACGCCTTTTGACAATTTTCATTCCATGTTACAGCTTGGTCTTTTTTCAACAGCTTGAATAATGGTTCACACGTAGCTGTTAGGTGAGATATGAACCGGGCGATGTAGTTCAACCTCCCTAAAAACCCGCGCACCTCCTTTTCTGTTTTAGGCGTCGGCATCTCTTGTATTGCTTTTATTTTTGCAGGATCAACCTCTATTCCTCTTTCGCTCACGATAAACCCCAGCAGTTTACCCGATCTCACCCCGAAGGTGCACTTGTTAGGGTTCAGTCTCAGCCTGAACTTCCTAAGCCTTTTGAATAACTTCAGCAGATTCACCAAATGCTCTTCCTCTGTCTGGGATTTGGCAATCATATCATCGACATAAACCTCGATCTTCTTATGCATCATATCATGGAAAAGAGTCGTCATTGCACGCTGATACGTTGCCCCAGCATTCTTCAATCCGAAGGGCATCACTTTATAACAAAATGTTCCCCACGGTGTTATGAAAGTAGTCTTCTCCATGTCCTCTGGCGCCATTTTAATCTGATTATAGCCCGAGAAGCCATCCATGAAGGAGAATACGGAGAATTGGGCAGTATTGTCAACTAGCACATCGATGTGAGGAAGCGGAAAATCGTCTTTCGGGCTCGCTTTATTCAAATCACGGTAATCTACGCACATTCTCACTTTACCGTCTTTCTTTGGCACTGGTACAATATTAGCGACCCATGAGGGATATTTTGTAACAGCTAGGAAACCAGCATCCCACTGCTTTTGAACCTCCTCCTTAATTTTCACTGCCATATCGGGTCTGGTTCTGCGAAGCTTCTGCTTGACCGGCGGGCATTCTTCTTTCAATGGCAGACGGTGCACAACCATATCTGTATCGAGCCCAGGCATGTCTTCATACGACCAAGCGAACACATCACTATACTCTCTGAGCATTTCAACCAGTCTTCGCTTGACGTCGCTCTGCAGCGCGGCTCCTATACGGATGTTCTTTTCAACCCCTTCCGACCCCAGGTTAATAATTTCGATGACCTCCTCATGAGGCAGAATGACTCGTTCTTCTTGCTTCACCAACCAAGACAATTCTTCGGGCACGTCACCGTCTTCAACAAACTCTTCTTCGGCCTGAAATACCGGGTGCTCAAAGTCGAGACGAGTCATAGGCAGTTCAATGATGTCATCTGAAAATGTTATCCTGCAAAAGGAATGGTTAAATGCTTCAAAATGCGTATAAAGCGAATAACCACGTTGCCATTTTATTGCAAAACACAAAACAGGAAAAACAGAGATCGCAATATTTGTACATGAAAAACGCTTTTTTATTTAATGATTAAACAACGCAATGTTCATAACAGCACAGCCCTAAGCAAAATCATGATGCCTCGGGTAAGACACCAGATTGTTCAACAATTAAGAAAACAAAGTATTACTGTTTGGGAGTCACAGGAACAATCTCCTGAATAGACCAATTGCATAATCCTTGTCCTGGCATGCTCGGCTGAATCCAGGCGTCCATGTCGCAGTCGCTGTCTCCTTCTTCAGAATCTGAAATAGCGTTGATGGCCTCGTGACACACTCCACTAGCGGTGATGGTTATCGGTCCTCTGAAACGGGGTGCCCCCACAGCAGGTGTTGATGACGACGGTTGATATCCCAGCTCAAATCGGTCCATCTTCACGGGAATATCCAGCACCTTGCCCCAGCCCTTTGTCTCACCAGTCTCTACTAGAGCTTGAGCTTCCTTATATGACGAGACGGCTACCTCCGACGCTTTACTCGGCCCGGGACCTTTGTCTTTGATGCGCAACCCTTCAAATGCCTGACAAGGTGTTTTGTGAATCTCTCCGTCGACTTCTACATACTTGAATGATGACAGATGGCTAACCAATATATCTTCTTCTCCACAGACTGTGACCACACTGTCACCTACCATGTATTTCAACTTTTGGTGCAAGGTAGATGTGACTGCCCCAGCCCCATGGATCCAGGGTCGTCCGAGAAGGAAGCTGTATGCTGGCTGGATGTCCATGATATAAAATTCAGTTGCGAAAACCTCCGGCCCCACCTGTAGAGGTAATGTTATAGATCCAAAGACTGTTCTTCGCGTACCATCAAATGCCCTGACCACCAAGTCACTAGGCGTACACAGGATTCCTCTGACGTCTAGCTTCATCATCGCTTTCTTGGGCAGCACATTTAAGGATGATCCGGTGTCTACCAGTACATGAGACATGACTGATCCCCTACACTCAACAGAGACGTGCAACGCCATGTTATGCTCTCTCCCCTTTGGGGTCAAATCAAAGTCTGTAAACCCCAAGCTATGGCCTGCGTTCACATGCGCCAACACCCCCTCCAGCTGATTCACGGAAACATCTTGGGGTATGAAGGAAGTATCCAGAACTTTCAACAATGCATTTCTGTGAGCTTCAGAACACAATAGCAGCGACAGTATAGATATCTTTGACGACGTCTGTTGAAGATGCTCAACAATCTTATAATCACTTTTACGAATCAAGCGCATGAACTCTTCCACATCTTTCGATGTCGTTTCTTTTTTGTTCCTCTGCACAGGGACAGTTTCATTCATCTTTCCTTTTCCTTTTGCCAGTCGTTCAGCCTCTACCTCAGGCGATATGAAGATTCTCCCACTTCTTGTCATACCTCCAGTACCGACGACGTTGTCTACAACCTCAGTTGGCTGCTTACTAACATCAATTTTCACCCCATCACAGTATACTTCCAACCCATAAGTCCAGGGGACTGCCTTAGTGCTCTCGTAAGGGATTGGTCCTGCCTTGGTGATAGTGATCGGCGGTCGCTTGGCCGGCGCTGTTATAGTTATTGTTTTTCGAGGAATCGTCACAGTAGCTACATCACTTTGCTTGTCTGTTAATACCTCTGCAGGCTCTTCAACTGCCGCTCGGTCGAATTGTAATGTGCCTCCATCGATTAAAGTTTTAATTCCCTTCTTTAAGTCAGCACACCCCCCAGCTTGGGTCCAACACTCTAAACAATACTCGTCACAACCTGGATACACACCACCTTGTAATAATCTGCTCTTTATCTCGCACAACGGTGTCTTTAGGTCGTCAACACTCATAATCAAGTTCAAACCCTCCTCGGTCAAAATGGCGTTTGCCCCATGGTTGGGCATGGGCTTTTGCACTATGTTCGGACCCGCCTGTCCAAAATTGATAGCCTTACTATCCAATAGATCCTGCACCACATGCTTGAACGCGTGGCAACCCTCCACATCGTGGCCAGGAGCCCCGGAGTAGAATTCACAGTGCCTGCTTGCATCGTAACCGTACGGAGGAGTGCCTGTTATTGGCGCCAGAGTTCTCTTTTCCACCAAGTTCAAACCCAATAACGTCTGTAGCAATTCTGCATATGTTGAAGGAGGCACTTCAAACATCCTCCTTGGTTTGCCCCCCTGGAATCTGCGTTGGGCAGTATGTGCCCCCTGTTGTGGCTGCTGTTGTTGTTGTTGTTGTATTGGTTGTTGCTGAAATGGAATAGTAACACTTGCCACCTGCTGCGGCTGATTATACTGGTTTCGACCTCTGCCCCCAAACACTGCGCTTGCATCACCTTGACGACGCCCACTGAAAGCCCTTTTGTTACTGCTAGCTGAGGTGGATTCCTCAGCTTGGAATCTTCCCTGTTTAATGTTGCTTTCAATCTTCTCTCCCATCAGAATTAAGTATGAGAAACTGCCCAAAGAAGTGTGAAACAGCTTGTCATAAAACATGCCAGTGAATGTTCCTATGAACATATCATTCATTTCTTTGTCCTCTAAAGGAGGATGAACTCGAGCAGCCATGTCGCGCCATCTCTGCGCATACTCTTTGAAGCTCTCGCCCTTCTTCTGGGACAACCCCTGCAATTGGACCCGGTTGGGTGCCAAGTCACTGTTGTACTTATAGTGGGCCACAAATGCTTCAGCCAGCTGCTTCCATGTCTTTATATGAGTTGGTTCCAATCCCATATACCACTCAAGGGAAGGACCAGACAAGCTATCTTGAAAGAAATGCATTAGCATCCTCTCATCATTTGAATACGCCGACATCCTTCTGTAATATGACCGCACGTGCACTTTTGGACAGGTATCCCCCTTATACTTGTCGAATGTGGGAGCTTTGAATTTGATTGGCACCCTCAGGCCAGGCACCAGACCCATTGTTGTCATGTCTAAGCCAACAACACTTTGATTCACGACTCCCCTCATCTGCTCCTCGAGCATCCTGATCCTCTGAGAGTCATCCATAGGACCTTCGAAACCTCCACCGGAGAAAGCATCCTCCTGCTGATCTTCTTGCCAATTACCATTCCCAGTTCCGTATCCATCATACCCGTTGTTACGGCCAACTCTGGTCTGATTCATTACAGGGCCTCGCCCCCTGTTGCCATACCCCGGAGCGACTCCTGCAGGTCCAAAAGCCATTAACCCAGCGCCATTTCCATTTCTGAATCCGCCATAACCTTGATTAGTCATACCATATTCGTCCTGTCCGAAGCCTTGAGCGTTGAAGCCGTACTTCCCAGCATGATCAAACCCCTGGTCATTTAAGCCGAATCCATTATTACCGAAGCCATTACCTCCCATATTATCACCCAGGTTGACATCTCCGAGCCCAACGTTGTTGACGACAGTCTCGTTCCCAATTCCAACGTTACCGTTCCCGGCAGCAGCGCCGTTGTTCACATTGACAGCAGGTATGTTTACCACAGGTGGAGCCACTGGTGTGGGAGTACCATCCCCGTGAATAGTGTCGAATCGCACAGACTGATGATCCTCATTTCCGTGCCCATCATTTCTTACCAACAGAGGCTGCACCAAAGCTTGCAAATTCTCCTGGCCTTTCGCAATGGTCTCCATGGTCTGCATGAAGAGCGCCAGCTTCTCACGCATGTCTTGCATTTCATTCTGCATTTGATCCATAATTCTTCGGCAGTTGGTACGAGTGGAGTATCGGTGCGGGCGCTGACCTTCAATCCTGAAAAAGACCTGGTACAATGCAAGAAATGAGATATCGTTCAATAATCACCTGTAATGCAATATGAATGGGAATGCAATGCAATATGTGCCTGTGCATTAGGGAATATCATTCCCTGATTCTAGTGCAAATGTGCCAGTGCGGTGACAGTGCTAGCAATACGGTGATCGGAGCCGAATCATAGAAAACACCTCGTATATTGCAGAGAAATCCATTAAGCCCAGAATACAATATCAATGCGTACAATAAGAAGGCATGACCTCAACCAACAATCCTGGTGATGGTCAGCGCTATGCAAATAAAGCATACACATTAATATATGAAATGGTCAAGTACACTCATAAGCCTGGTACTCTTCTAGTAACTTCTTAGTCTCTGGATGACTTGGTCGGGTAAGCAGACCCTCAACAAGTTGATTTCTTCGCTTGAGGACACGTCGCACGTCACCAGCGGTTTCCTCCCATGCCCCTTCTCCGAAGCGATCCTCTAGCTTCCGCTTCTGAGACACAGCTTCTTTCTTGCCTTCGATGGCTTTGTTCAATGCATTCTGGAGACTATACCTGGCCATTACCTCCTCTTCATGCTTCTTAATGCTAGCCTTCAACTGCTCTTCGAGTTCAGAAATTTGCTGCTTCAATTTGTCTTCCCTCTTTTTGTTGTTGGTTAGCGTAGCATTCCACGTCTTATTACAAGAAGAGATTTCTCGGTGAGCGGCATCGAGTGCTTTCTTTTTGGACTCCAACATGTCATGAGAGCTTCTGAATTCTTTCCCCGGGCGTTCACGCTTCTTCTTCTCTTCAGTCAATTCAGCACCTAGCCTGTTTACTAACTCGATCTGCTGTTGGAAGGAGTACGCAGCCTTGTTCTTCTCACTACGTACCTGAGCCAGTTCCTTTTCTAACTCTTCATTAATCTTCATCAAGGCTTCTTTTTCTTTTACAACTTGCTCGTAAACCTCCATAGTAACAGTGGTTGGTTCTTCCACCGGAATATGGACAGGGACCGGTGCAGCCGGAATGGCATCAGTAACTGTCTTGCTCTCTCTTGGATCCAAACTTTGTAGGGTGCATAAGCCTGACAATCGTTCTTCCCTAACAGTGGTTTCCCTCTTCTGTTGATATGCATCCATGCGTGCTGAAGCTTGGCTAGTAACTCTCCATTCAAATCACCGGTGAAGTACAGAGATTCCTGTACTTCCCCCTCCTGAGGTGGGTTCTTCAACGCGTATCCGAACTGGCGAACGAACAGAGAAGGGTTGTAATTGATACACCCTTTTCTTCCTATCAAAGGAACATTAGGATACCCAGAACAACTGAAAATAAGCTCAGACCCCAACAAGTCTCGGTCAAACCACTCAATGTCTTCAGAAGATAGTCTCATCAAGCGCTCTGGCCAGTCAGCTGTAGTTGCACTATCTACAAAAGGTCCCTTCAGGGGAAGATGGCTCTTAAACCACATATACAGCAAAGGCACACAACAAGAGACGTTCTTGCCTCTCCTATTCTCATTTCTGTAGTGCATCGAATGGTAGAAGTCCCCGATCAATGTGGGTACGGGGTTGCCAGCAGCAAACAAATGAAATGCATCCATGTCCACGAAATTTGGGAAATTGGGAAACAACACTATCCCATAAATGCATAGAGCCAAAACAGCGTTAAAGACTACCCAACATCCACTCTTGGCGTATTCTTGAGCCTTACCAATCAGAAACTGGAGAGAGAAACATGGAACCCCGCGCCAAGAAGTCATCAACAGCTCAGAAGCGTTCATGTCCAAGGCCTTAGCTAAATCCTCCAACTTGGGCTCAGCGGCAGAGTGGATAAAAGGAACTTTATTCTGTACTGGCAGCTCAGTGAACTCTACATACTCTTCCATGGTAGGCCCCAAAATGAAGTCAACGAATGTGAAACATCTCAAAACAGGGTCATAGAATTGCATCAGTGTATACAGCCCATTCAATTCATCATCAGTTGGTTTGCGAACCAATCTCAACAACCGTCCGTAACTCTGCCTGAAGCTTCTACGGACATCCTCATCAGCAAGAGAAATCAGACCCAGGAGGGGAGTAATGTCAGGGATAGGTAACTTGTAGGCGAATGTCATCCTCAAACCAACCATGATCAATACTCAGAAGTCCGGACACTAGAACCAGGGAATATGCAAATGCACCTGCAGCACAGACACACGTTAATGGGATGCAATGATAATGGTTATGCGAACAATGCAATGCAAGTAACATGTAACAGGGACCAAATGCCATAGCTGAGAAGCCTGAACCATATCAAAAGTCTCAGATAGACCCTCCAGAATTCCTCAAACCCTGGTCTCAGATAGACCCAATACAAAGCTCCAACACTGGTCTCTGATAGACCCCATAACATAACTCCAACTGGTCTCTGATAGACCTCATACCATAACTCTGACTGGTCTCTGATAGACCTCCCAACTGTCCATAAATACTCAGGATCTCAGATCGAGAAACAACCGGTATCTGAAGGTCTAGTTACCTGCATAACCCCAAAACCCTCTCACAGGTAGGTGTCCTAGTAACTGACAAAGGTATGGCATCCTATGCGGTCGTCGGCGTCACAGACTTTCAGGGTTGATGATACGATTCCCAGAAGGAGTGGCATCATCAAATCCTGAAGAGGCCTCACTTAGCCAACTTCCAAATGATCGGTTCCCAGAGTCGACAATCCAACTAACCAGCAACCCGAGCCACCCAAAGGGCAGGACAGGAGGCCAACCAGAAGAACCTCGTCTGAGTGTGGATTTCACGGGACACTAGGACATGCAAAGCACGTGCGCGCCCACTAATTTCCACTCTAATTCTAGGTGCACTCAAGCCCAGGTCCGGCTTATCTCTCAATCATAGAACACCCGTCACAACCCCAATACAGCAATAATAACAATAATATAATGCTGAAAGTAAATGACGAAAATATAAAATCCATACAAAATCCTCGACGGGAAAACAAGCGCTAGGATTGACTCGCTTAAGGGACGTTGGATCCCAAATGCATAAGGAACTATCGCAGTCCTTAGCAGCCAGGGGACGTTGGATCCCCAGCAGAGTCGCCAGTTGTCGCTACTGCGAAAATCGGCGCCAGCTGAACAGAAGAGTCGCCACCATGCATTATTTATCCCAATGGAGGGAAAGGAAATGCTCAGAGTAAACCTACCGCAAAGACGAGAAAGGAATGGTCATTGCAACCACATCCTGGGTTCGGGAGTCGGTTACGCAAGGGGAAGGTATTAGCACCCCTCACGTCCGTCGTACTCGACGGGATCCACGCTTGTTTTCTGGTACGGATTGTTATTCTATCTACTCTACAGGTCAAGGGTTAAAAGAAAAGAAAATGACTCGGCAAAGTATCGCACTTTATGCCTACGTATTCCCGTCTGGAACGAGAAATCAGAGTCAACGTAGTTCGCCTACCTACGGGAAAGGAGGGGAAGGTCGCTCGCTAGGATATCGCATCTTATGCCTACGTACTTTCATACAGCATGAAAGATCAGAGCAAACGTAGTTCGGGCCACGTGCGATACAAGTCTGTCTTGATTGCTTTTATTCCTTCTGAAAAAGGGTTTTTCTGATTACCGGTCCAAGCGGACAAAAATGACGTTTTGATGAGTTCACATTCTTTTACGGAAGAAGTGTCTTTTATTGTGTTTGAAATATTTATTGTGTTTTTCTGTTTGTTTTGAGAAAGAAGAGATAGAACTCTAACCTATGGTTGAAAAGGGAGTCAAACTAACCTAATGTTATCATGCATGGGTTAAGACCTAATGTCTATCATGCTCCTCTCTTGCGCAGAGAGAAACAGAGATCCTAAGGGAATAGACGGAAACAGAAACAATAGCAGATATACAATAAAGCAGTAAAAGATGCATGGATGCAACAATACAAGCGAGGCAAGGGAGTCCCACTCAACCTCGAACCTAGAAAACAACAGGAAAAAGTGAACAAAATTCGCTTTCAACCTAACAGATTAAATGGCAAACAATACAGTCCGGGAAATTCAATCAATACATCAAGAATTAAACAGCTAAAATAAACAGCAAAAGCAGTCTTCATCAACACCTGTCTTCAAGTCCTCTTCAAACACCTACAAGCTTCAAGCAAGCACCAGCCTTCATCTTCAATCCTACAAGGGCTTTTCTTCAAGTCCCAATCTCCAAGCTAAGGAACCAATCAAGAGGATGAACTGGGGTGTTAAGCAACTAGTTGACCACCAAAGGTGGCAAACAGACTGCTAACAACACATAGAATGTTTCTCTCAAGAGTTCTATCTCTTAGACACTATCACCAAGCCTTCCAAAGGAAGGGGGTGAGTGTCCTAGAGAGACTTTGCATCATAGAGAGGGATGGAGGCAAACAATACCTTCCATGTTTGTGAATCAAGTTGCTACTCTAGAGCTCTGCCTAACTCTTAGATCCTATAACCTTCAGCAGCTGCCAGCAAGAGATACTCCTCATCAACTCTAGAAATTGGTCTTCAATCTCTTTGGTCTCCAATGGGCTTCATCATCACAGTCTTCAGCTCAAACCCCAAACCCCAAGCAGGCCCAATACCCCACACAGTCAAATAATAACCCTAGAGAGGGCACACCACACAATCAAGCAGATACAGGAGTATACTAGTAGTAATAGTAGAATAGGGGAAGCCTAATACTTTCTAAGGGATCTATTATCTACCCCTAATACCCCTATATTCCCATACCCCAAAATTCAAACTACAACTCCTAAAAGAAATGATTTATCACACCTATGTTATATTTAAACCCTAGTTTTGATTCTCCTAATCACACCTAAACAAACCATCTAAAATTTAGTCCTAAAATCATGATTTAAATCTCATATGAAAATTAAAGTCCTAAGTGAAGTATTCTAAAAAGAATGGGTCCAAAATATACAAGGGTCTAGCTAAACTAAAATCAACAACATCAAGTATTAAACTAAACATTATTTAAAACCTATTTAAAAGAAAAATATACTAAAAATGCAAAAATGAAATAAAATGCTAATTTTTTTATATGACAATTTTCTTAACAGAAATATGAAAAAGATGCAAAAACAACCATTTAAGAATATGAAATTTCCAATTTGTTATGATTTTTCAAAGAATTAAAGAAAATAAAAGAAATTAAAATGATTATAAATTGTTAGGGGTGCAGTCAGCAATTAAAAGCATTGAAAAATGGACAATGGGCCCAGACTGGGGGTGCGTATAGCAAGGCGCGTCTGGGCCCAACTGATCAGAAAAAACACAAAAAGAAAAATGACCAAAAACGGTGCAAATAGCAGAAGACATAGTTCAATTGATATTGGGCCTTGAAAGGGGTGGTGTAAAAAGCAGTTGATTCCCAAGCCCAGCCACGTCGTTTAATGAAACGACGCGTTTTTCTTCCTCAGACTTCCCTCGCGTTTCAGTTTAAATCCTGGCCATTGGATGCATGCTTCAGTCAAAGGTCTTGCTTCGATCTAACGGTGGTCACGTTTCTTCTCCAATGAGAAGCTATGGTTTTAGCCATTAATGCCATGCACGAAGCTCATGAACCAGATTTCAACACCTTCATACAACCTCATCTCTCCATGAAATTCAATTCTGTAAAAAACAAAATTGCTCTACATCTTCTCCTCTACACAACCATGGTCTTGGTTTTCTCTAAAACTCACCCCAGCACCAAACCCGATAGGTAGAAGACCTAGGTTCCACCATTTTACACTGATATCAATCTTGATGATTCCTTCTAACTCTTACCCTAATGCGTTCTACATGCTATGCTGATCATTCTAAGCTATCTAGCTAAGATTATCATGCCCTAACCTAAGTGTTCTAAGGCTCAACAGTTTTGGTGCTCCAATGGTGAACTCCATGAAATGCCTTCAAATTCATCAGAATCATTCATCTAACTATCCCTAACAATTCTAACCTAAGAATTCTACATTATTCTAACTAATTCTAGCCAATTCGATGAGATTACTAACCTGGTGTAATCTTGAAAACAGATGGATGATCCCTTGGATTCACAGCTTGCAGTGCTTTGGATTTGATCAACAGACTTGATTCTTGGTTCTGTATGCAGTAGTTCTTGCTCAAACCCCTTGGATTGCCATAACCACTTCCTTTTGCAATTTGGATGATACACTTGGTAGCACACGAATTCTACCTCAATTCAGCCAGATCTTGATGGAAACTTGATTTATGATGGATGTAGATGATGATAGGACCAAGAATTTTGGAAAATGGTGAAGATTTGATAGAGTTTGGAATGAATTTGCAAAGTTGAAGAATGGAGTGAAACTTGGTGTTTTTGATCAAAATTAAGTGCAACCCATGATTGGAGCCACTCTAGGGTTTATATAGATGCCTATGGAAACATCTAGAACTTGCTAGAAACCTCTTGTGCACAAATCCCTTGTGAATTTGGATATGTTACTTCTTTTGTAAGCCAACTAGTATAACTTCCAAACTTTGAACTAAACTCAAAAATCTACTTTTTCCAATCATCTCAAAACATTCTTTCCAATCAAAATGACCTATAACTTCACCCCAATTGGACATGGTATGAAAAATCCCATTTTTAAGTCACTTTTATTCATTAAATTCATCTTTTAAATGACCAAATTTGAAACCTTGAGCTATGAGCATTTCCAAACTTTCATGATCACTTTTCTAGACTCAAAATGTCATTTGGAGCAAGTTTGATGTTGTGAAGTTTTTCATTTGAAGCTTCCTTGTATGAGTTTTGGGCATAGACTTGAAATGACCTGTAATTCTCAAATGACCAAAATACCCTTTGCTTGCCAAGGTCATAAGTAGAGTTCAACAAATCAGATGAAGGAATACCATACCTTTCTAGAAAGCTAATACAATGAGGACCAACTCTCATGTTGACCATAAATCCATTTGAAAGCTCCTTGAGAGGTAAAAGTTGCTTGGAAGACAAGTAACTTTCACAGACAAGATTTCAGATACCTCAGATGACCTGTAACTTGCAAGGACCATAACTTGAGTTCTATAAATCTCCTTGATGTCTTCCACCACTCAAATTAAATTTCTTGAGATCCTCTACAAGTTTCATGTTGGCCAAGGATCCATTTGAAGCTTGCATTTTGAATTATCTTGCTTGGAAGTTTGACCTAAATCAGGGGATTTTACACAGAAACCCTAATTTAGAAACTCCTCTTCTTCTTGATTTCTCTTGATTTCTCCTGGGAACAACACCACATCCATACCTACATGTCAAATGATGAACCCCACATCTCTCAAATAGGCCTTGATGCCTTTCAATCAATCATTTGACCTAGAGTTGACCTAGGTTGACCCAGATGACACCCTAGTTGACTGTCTTCAACTGCAACTCTTGTGATCACATTAATGACTTGTCTTACTTTCAAAATGACTCTCCATGTCTTCCATGATGTCTATATACCCTCCATGAACTCAATTCACAGCTCACAACTTCTTTGATGATCTTCAAATGCCCTCAAGATAGGAGGGAGATCCACTGCTTGATCCACTAACTTCTCAGCTTTCAATTTCTTTCTGATGACTTGGATAAGATTGAATTTGAATAGGAACCTCTTGATAGGCTCATATAAATGAGAATAGTACTTGGTCCCTTGTTGAATGATTTGCTATGCTATGCCATGCAAATGATTATACTATGTACATGACTCTATATGCAAATGCTAATGTAATTGAAACATAAACCAAGTGAAATAGGTTGAGCAAATTTTAGGGTGCAACACCTACTCCTCTCCCTAAGAATTTATCTTGAGAGTATTCACTAATGCATAAGAGTATTTAGAAGGTTAATCTCATGAACTCCCTTATACAAGAAATGAAATTTCAGGCTGAATTCTAACCAAATAGAAAATAGGTTTGAAGTGGGTAGTCTTCTCGCCATATAAAACACAGACTTGAAGCGGATAGTATTCTTTCCAAAAAGAGATTTTTCATTGGTTGATCTTGAACCAAGATGGAGTTTTTAAGTTGGCTATCCTCCGAATTGAACTAAGGTTTTACACGGGCTGACCGCGAACCGAACCAAGATTTTTACTGTGTTGATCTCGAACTGAGTGAGATTTTACACAATGATGATCTCGAACCGATAGAGCTTTTAACTGAGTGGAGCTTAAGAACCATTGTGAAGTTTTTTCACTGTTTATTCTTCACGAATCCAAAAGAGAGGTTTGCTTCAATGGTAGAGCTCATACACCAAAAAGAGACTTATTCTAATCCCCCGAAGTCAATCAAAGAGCTTTTACAATAGTGTATCTCCCTACCAAAATAAAGATTTCCTAGGGAAGAAAGATTTACTCAGTTGAAAATAATACTCTAAGTAAATTTACAATAAAGTCCCCATCTAGAACAAATTCCTCACTAAACTCAAGAACACTCTCAAAGCACTATGGCAAAAATATGTGAAAAAATATAAATAAATTAAAGAGAGTTGAGAGAAATAAAAAGTGAGGGTTTTCACGTTTTCTAGATGGTTTGAAATGATAGAGAAACTCTCTATTTATAAGGTAAGAAATGGTGTAAATTAGGAAACAATTCACAGACCTTTTAAAGGACTTAATCAATTATCTAATCAATTAGACACTTGCAATACTCGATTATTTATCCCCTACATGGAAGGTTTAGATAATTATTAATAGATGATCATAATAGATTATGGACTTGATTCGGCCTCATCTAATCGATTAGCCATATTTTCTAATCGGTTAGATAATTTAAAAAATTATCTTAATCAACTTAACAGTTCCGAATTCAATTGGATAGGATCCAAAAACATTTTATGGTTGTTTTAATAAAAAAGTTGTGAGGTTTCTCAAGGTTTTAAGTGTGTGTGGGGTGGGGTGTGTGTGTGTTGAGTGTGTGTGTGTGTGGGGGGGTGTGACTGTGTGTGTACATTTGTGTGCATGTGTGTGTGTGTGTGTGATTTATCCATACTTTTTTACAAAAATGCTCTTATGTCTTTACAATAACTAATCACTCAGATAGGTCGATTAGACGAGCTTTCACACTTCCTCTCTTTCACCATTTAAAGCTTCATGTCTTAAAATTATCTTAGAAATTATTAAACACAAGAGAATTGGTTCTTCTTTATGATGCTTGAGATGTTTCCGCATACGTTGTCATCATCTTAGGTGTTTTAAATCAGTAGTGACCTTAAACCCAAATTATTCAGTTAACTTTGGCTTGATTCATAAGGATGCCTTGATCTTGGTCAACCACCACCTTGTGCATCTTTAATAGCTTGTACTTTCTTTAGAAGTTTATTTTCATCAAGTGTTATCATTATTAAAACCACCTCAAGTGTTGTTACTACTTCACGTAATGTCATCATTGAAACCATGTTATTATCAAAGTTGAGCAGTTGTTTCTTGAATCTTGCTATACATCAACTTTATCATCTTGGATCACTTCTTAATTACACCTGCATGCACATAGTTCCACACAAATATTAGTGTGAAGGATGTGGAATAAAATAACATTTTTCTTTCTTTGAAATAGTATATTGGCAGGTCTCTGGCCCACTAAAGTCCTTTCTCTAACTGGTTTGAAAATAATATTCTCTAACTGAGCCAATAATGATTTCAAATTCTTTAACTATGGCTCTTAGAGCGAAGCTTTCTTGTTGTGAAACTTAAAAGTTCAAGCACACTAAGAAATTTAATGTGTGGGGACAAAGAACACGGGAAACCAAAATAATGGCCTTCAGCAAAACTAATTCTTTATGCAATAAGAGAATAACTTAACTTTGTAGAAGAAGATAAAAGACAAGAAACACAATAACTTGTTTACCTAATTTGATCAAACAAGTTCTGATGATCAAGCCCTAATTTTAACCTCTAAGCATTTCCCAATCCCTCTAACGCATATATTGATCACAAAGGCCAAAAGTATTTAAAAGTGTTTCTTAATCTTCTTAGATACTCCTAAGGGTTTCCCAAATTCCAAGAACGTACTCTTAGGAATTCACCACTACCTCTCTAAGATTACCACAAGGACTCCCAAACCCTTTATCTATCTTCAGCTCTAAAATTATAAATTTTTTGCAGGCAAGAATGGTGAAGATACATATTTATAAGTGTTGAAACTCAACAGATACTTAACGGGCCCAAAACAAAACTCATAAAGAATTGATCCACAAACCAAAAAAACCAAGTCCGATACACAAAAACTATATGGACCGAATCCAATACCCCATGAACCCGAATCACTTGTCGTAACTAACCTGGTATCTTCTGTTGCACACCATTTCCGCTTGACGGTGATCTGAGTCGTTGCTGGCTTACATAGACTTCCAAACAAATTTTTGGTTTCTACAATCTCAAAACATGCTTCCTTTCTCTTTATCACTTAAGGTTTTAAGGAATACTTCAAGAAACTCCACCTTGACTTGAAACAGTGATGATGTCAATTAAGCCATCAACCATCATGCTGCTCTCTTCAAATTTGACATATATTGAACAATGTTTATCAAGTTGAAGCCTTGCTTGAACTTTGACCTTGCCACTTGCATCTATTTTGTCCCAAACAACTTGTTTTGCTTAATTAATCTAATAAAACTATAAGTATTGTTCTTCAACCATCTTTAATTCCACCTATTTTTAAATGCCTCCGTGAAGGTCCCTATTTCTAAGTTTTGCAACCCTTCGGCCAAATTCAAAGCATAACACGCAAGGCTTGCATAACAATCCCTTATAGATGGTAAAACCTCCCTCCTTACCTTATGATAATTCAAATCATAATCATAGGCCTCTGTAAACATTCTCTCTCTATTACTAGTATCCATAGTAGGAACCTCCACCTCAAATTAAGATTTCTTTGCTATAGTTTCCAAAAGTTCATTCATGTGTCTTTGCTTTTCTTCCCCTAACATGATTTATTAAAAATAATAGATTTATCGTTTATGAACTTTGATCTATTATGTTCCACTCCTAACAACCCATTACTCTTCCTACCTCTTGGATAACTATTGAAGATATAATCCATAATTTTGCCATCAAGCTGAATTGACTTGATTTGATAAATAAGAAAATTTTTGACGGCCTTCAAAACAGAGTAGGTTACAATATTCATACTCAAAGCTCCATGAGTGTTTGGAAGTCTATTCTTGTAAATGAATATCTACCGATTATGTAAGTTGCTTTGGAATCAATCTTACCTTATTAACTCCATGATAACTTAGTGTTCAGATGTGTTTTTATCCATAAAGCTCTTCAAATTTCTCTGAAAACAACCTTCAAACATCCATTATGCCTTGACCTCATTTTCATAGCTTGTTCTTTTTATGAAAGTCTTCACCAGTTGATGATAAATGAATAACAATATTGAAACCTTATAAAATATATAAGCTGCATATTTTAAATTTTGTAGTTATGACCATTCACTACTACAAAAAGTGCATACAACGACGTTCATTTTACCACGTTTGATGGAAGGATCGTGGTGACATCTCTAAATTCAAGTGCCATCATTTTTATTTATTTTTAAATGAAAATATTTTACATATTGCCATGGTTGGATAATGCAACAGTGATGAAAGTTTCTAAAGTACAAGGGTTCAATTCTTAGCGTCAGGCATTTTATGATTTCTTTAATTTTATATGGGCACCTTTCTTTTTGATTTTTTTAAATTAAAAATAAATGTGATTTCACTACGGTTGATTTGTTCAATTATGGTGATATGAGTTACCTCCTTTTATTTTTATTTTCATGTTGGTGCCATTCTTTTGCATTTATTTTTAATCTGAAAATATTTCATAATTCACTATGGTTGTTTTAGCCAACCGTTGTGATATATTTTCCCCTTTATTTTTAAATTTTTCATGGTTAAAAAATGTTTTATAAAATTTAATTAAATAAATCAGATATCACTACGCTTGTTACTAACCACCATGGTGAAACGTGTTATTCATAAACATGTAACACAACTTAGCTTGTCTATTCATTTGTCATTTTTTCATTTCATCATTGAGAAACCATTAACCCCTAACACATTCAGAGCAAGTTGAACCAATTTTTCCATCTTCGTTAATGAAATGAAATACACTATCACTATCATTTTTTCTTTGATTAACATACAAAGCCATCATTATCATTCATTATTGGGTTTCCCTTTTACAAATTAACAACAATCACTATCATTGTAGTTCGTTCTTGGGTTTTCCTTTTAAATACAATGAAAAAAAGTCAGAGTAGAAAGACGAAGAAAGGATGACAAAACTCACAATAATAATCTCTTTTACTTATTCATCACGTTTCTGGCACATAAATTATTCACCATGCATGTACGATACGTTTATGTTCTTGCAGTTGATGTTTATGTTTGAGTTGTTGATGTTGAATGTTTATGGTTGTTTTTGTTCATGTTTCCAATATTTTTTTGTTTATGTTATTTGTTGTTTATATTGTTGTTGAATGTGTATGAGACACACTACTTGAATTGTCAATAGAAGGTGGATGCACCATGGGAGAAGTGGCAAGTGAGGGAAATGAAAGTGACTCAAATGGTATGAATTGAATTTTGATGCATCATGAGTAGGCGGACACATTTATGAATAGGCTCACTTATGTTATTGTTGAATGATATTGATATTGAATGTTATTGTTGAATGTTGATGTTTTTGTTTTTGTTTATGTTGTTATTGTTGAATGTATATTAAACACATTATTGTTGTTGTTCTTTACATGATTTTGTTTTTGAATATTTATGAGACACATTTGTTATGTTGTTGTTTATGTTATTGTTGACGAATGTGTATTAGACACATTGTTGTTGTTGAATGTGTATGAGACACCTTTTTTATGTTGATTTTGTTGTTTATATGTTGTTGTTGATGAACCTGTATTATACACATTGTTTTTGTTATTGTTTGTATGTTGTTTTTTATGAATGTGTATTAGACACATCGTCGTTATTGTTGTTTATATGTTGTTGATTATGAATGTGTATTAGACACATTTTTGTTGTTTATATGTTGTTATTGACGAATGTGTATTAGACACATTGTTGTTGTTGTTTGTATGTTGTTAATGATGAATGTGTTTTAGACACATTATTGTTGTTGTTGTTGTTGTTTGTATGGTTTGCTAAGATTGGTTTAATCTTTTGTTGTTGTTTTTGAACGTATATGGACTCTTCAAATGATACTTATACAAATGATTCTCGTAATAATAAATCTCAAACTACAGAGGGAAAAAAGAAAATAAAAAAAAGAGGTGAAATAATGATGGCTAGATTAACGAAAGTCGGCAACTCAGGTAACAAATTTTCGATTGAGTTTAATCTCGTAACTTGGACATGTTATGGTGAAAACTATTTTCTTTTTAGGAGCTATGTCGCATTTCTTGGACATAGGAAAGTGAACATTTTGAATGATGATTGGACCCTAGTATCAAAAAATGTGAAAAAATCATATGGATAGACGTTAAGGTATTAATTTGAATTTACATTATTCGTTAGTATATTTTAAATTACTAATACATATTTATTGATGTAACTGTAGTCAACTTTAGAGTTTACTAATGATGATAAGTTGAAGAAAAAGTGGATCACTTATGTTAGTGAGCGTTGGAGGGGCTTTAAGTCATATCTCACGCGTAACTACATTACAAATCCTAAGGCTAATCTTGATAATCTAGCTGTAAAATATGATTTTATTGGCAAGAAGGTTTAGGAAAAGTTTGTGAAGTCCCGTAATTCTGTTGATTTCTTGGCTAGTATAGTAATCTTGTTTTCTGATAATTTTATGATTATACGTTATAGATGAAACCATGCAAATTAATATTTTCACCATGTTTATAGTAGGTTAAAGGTGAATCAAGAAAGCTAAACAAAGGATTTTTTATGCGCATGTTTTTTTTCCTACATATGATTTGTTATGTGTATGATTTTTTATGTGTAATTTAAATACCACTTTGGTAACAATGTATCTTATTCATGTTGTGTATGACTCTTTGATTGATATGGCCAGTCAAGGTACATTTGTTCTACAACCACGATATAATATATTAGTTGAAGCAATTAGAATAAAGGAGCATGTTGGTCGTGTATGTGGTGTTAAAGAAGGCATCGACATGAGATCATGGTTTGGTACATTGAGAAAAAGCACACACATGCGAAAGAAAGAGATACACGAGATTGTTGAGAAGAAGTTAGCAAGTGAACGTGAATCGCAAAAGAAAGAGTTGGAAGATTTCGAGGTGGTGCACAATAAGAATTTGGAATATACGTTAGCACAGGAGTGGGAATTTCGAGGGAAAGAGATGGTCGAGCTCGTTGAGGTATGTGAAAATAGTGGATTATTTAGATAAATAGGATTTTAGTGTTTGGGCTGAAATGTATGATATATTAAGTTGAATGTGTTTTGTGTTGCTGTTACTTTTTGTGATGCAGAGATTGAGCAGTACCATCCAACGGTGTATAAATGAAGATATGAACAATTGTCTGTAAGAGTTGTTGTAGGTGGTGCGAGCACAAGAGGAAGTTGCTCAGCCACCCATATCCACATCCATAATAAGATATTGGTTCTTTCTGAACATTCAATTAAACAACTAGTATGTCACGTTAGGGATAAGAAAGATTTAATTCGTCTTCAATTAGATCATGATCGAGAGTTAGAGGTTTTATATGTTGATCCTAAAGATATAACGAATTTTATGTTTCAATGAGTGGATGGACATGTGGATACTACAATTGTGGTGCATGTAAAAATAGAGTTAAATATCTCATTGGTACATTCATCATGTTTCATAGAACTAATTCCTCACTTATTTTTTACATTTTGTATAATCATTTAGGTACGTTCATCGTATTTGTATATAATTAAATAAATAAATAATTTATGGATTCTTGGATACATTTAGTATTTCAAAGTGATTGAAACATTCATATCATCACGGTTTAGTGAGGGGAATAAATATGATTACATAACACCATTTCTCCATTATATTTAGTTTCCATGTTTTACCAAATACGTACTAATTATGTTTGTGTTCACTCAGTGGTCATTAGCAATTGATCATCATCTCACACCGGATGAATATAATAGTTATGCAATGTTCCTTAGGCAAACCACTTGAAAAAAAGATGAAACATATTATTTCTATGTAAGTTTATATGAGAATTTTAGTAATATTTTCTTTGAGCTTGTACTTAGCTTAGTTGTAATATGTTTAAATCCTTTTATATATACAGAGTTGTGGAGTTGCACAATATGTTGAAAGGAGTTAGAAGTAATAAGTTCGCGAAATGAATTACTTGTGAAATTGATTTGTATGTAGTTACATACATGTGTGGTTGTATATTCATGAAATTTTTACATTTGTAGATGAGGAAACATAAAGGAGGATACGAGTGTGGTTATTTTTGTCATAAAACACAAGTTAAACATTGTATATGCCAACATTGTTGATTCTTGGGATCAGGTATATATATTTACAATAATATTTTAATGTTTAAGTTTTTTGTTATTTTAAATCATGTCATCTTCAATTCCCTTCACTTTTTAATATAGTTGCGTAGCGACAATACACCGTTCTTACAAGAAGACTTTAAAGACTATCGTACACGTTGGACATTTTGCTTCAATGCACTTTATAGGCAAGGTTGATCACACACGAGTTTGTAATATAATTTTGCTATATTTTTGTGTTTGATGTAAATAATATTTAGTTTGATTACATTTTGGTATAGCCATATTTTGTAATTATGTATAGCTTGCTATATTTTTGAGTTCGATGTATATAGTAATATTTTAGTTACAAAGATATGTGTATTTACTGGTTCTATTGTGGAAAAACATAAAGTATAAAATACATGTACTAAAAAAGGGGAATATATGGAATAATAAAAAAACTATTAAAAAAAGACAAATTATTTCACCATGGTTGATTAAGATGACAATGGTGATAAGTAGAGCGTCAATTATTATATAACATGCTATGAATGAGAATGGAACTAATGATCGTTATATTTTTAACTACAGTTGTTTGAGATAATTGTTGTGATATGTAGTACGCGACATAGTTTATCATTGCGGTCACGCGCCCAAGGTGAAAAGCAACATGCTTATTACCACTCCATACCTTACCACAGTTGGTCAACTGTGATGGTATCTCTTTTCCAACCATGGTGAAAGGTCCTTGACGTAGTAGTGACTTCACCATGTGAAATCTTCAGCATATTGTGATTACAAACGATACCTTTCAACAAATCAAAATTGAGAAATAGAGTTCTTGGATGAACAATGAAATCAGTTATAACAAAGAGAGAAAGAAGAAAGGGTAAAGAAGAAAGAAGAAGAAGGATTAGGGAAAATTGTTTACTATTCACTTTCTCGTAAGGGTTTACAAATGATTACAAATGAATATCATAATTGGTCTCACTCAACAACCTGAGTGATCTAGCCTATATATAGACTAAATAGATAACTTGCAACCCAAGCTAACTTAAACAATTGGATCTTTAACTCAAGGCTCAGTTCAACAACTACATACTAGAACACAATTCGACTACAGCATGTAGGTCTTCAACAAAAGCATGTGAGAAAACTTCGAAGGCATGCTAAATAGAGTTTGATCCAATATCTCACAAATCTCCACCTTGGATCTAACTCTACCATCAAGAAACAAACTAGCTTTCTTCATGCAGCTTTATCAACTGCATATAGTGGAAAAACTTGCAACTGGGCAACATCGGTGATTATATTAACAACATTATGATATGTCGAAACCTTCACCATTTTAACTTCTCCATGCTTGATTTCCCATCTGACGAAATGCAGCCTCATATCAATGTGCTTGGTTCACTCATGATAGGTTGAATTCTTCGACAGGTGTATTACACTTTGACTATCACATTTAACAGTGACAACTCAACCTTGAAGTTTCATCTCCTTTGCAAAACCTTCAAGCCATAATGCTTCCTTCACAGCTTCAGTTAGGGCAATATATTTTTCTTCAATGGTTGATAACGCAACGACCTTCTGAGGTGTTGCTTTTCAACTACTTGTTGTGCCAAACATAGTGAATACATATCCAGAAATAGATTTTCTGGAATCCATACAACCTGCATAATCTGAGTCGACATATCCTTCGATTGCTGCTTTACTATCTTCACCCAAGGCTCCACCATAAATTAGGACTCTGTTCAGAGACCCATTTATGTACCTTAGAATCCACTTAAATGCTTTTCAGTGAGCCTTTCCAGGATTTGCCATGTACCTGCTTACAAGACTTACTGCATATGCTATGTCGGATCTAGAACAGACCATAACATACATCAAAGAGCCCACTATATTAGAATATGGAATGTTATTCATATAAGCTCTTTCGACATAAGTATTGGGACATTGATCTATACTCAGCTTGAATTGAGGGTTTATTGGAGTCACAAATGGATTTAAATTCGACATACCAAACTTTTTGAGAATCTTCTGTAGGCATGCCTCTTGAGATAAGCATAATTTCGACTGCTTTTTATCTCTTTGAATGTCAATCCCAAGAATCCTAGACGCAACTCCCATGTCCTTCATGTCGAACTCCTTATTGAGTTCAACCTTCACCCTCATTACATCTTCAATATTGTTGCTTGCTATTAGAACATCATCCACATAAAGCAATAAAATAAAAAATGAATTACCAGGTCAGAATCTAAAGTAAACACAGTGGTCGAATTGACTTCTAATGAAACTTATGTGTGCCATGAAATTGTTAAATCTCATATTCCACTATCAAGGGGATTGTTTCAGTCTATATAAGAATCTCTTCAGCTTGCACATATAGTTTTCCTTCCCCTTTTCGACATACCCTTCAAGTTTCCTCATTAGGATTGTTTCATCTAGATCACCATACTAGAACACAGTCTTCACATCCATCTGTTCCATTTCAAGGTTGAATTGTGCCATCGTGACAAGTAACATTCAAATGGATATGTACTTCACAACAGGAGAGAACACATCATTGAAGTCGACACCTTATTTTTTAGTGAAACCCCTAGCGACCAATCTTGCCTTATATCTTTTAGAGTCACTCCTTTGGTTCCTTCCTTAACTTTGAAAATCCATTTACAACTGACTAACCTAGCTCTATCAGGTTTCTTAATCAGTTATCAGGTGTTGTTATCATAAAGAAATTTCATCTCATCATCTATGGCCTTCAACCATTCAGTCTTCTTTTGTTTCTTCATAACTTCTTTATAGTCTCTAGGTTCTTCGTTGAGAACCTCACTTGCAGAGATTAAGGCATAAGCGATAAGATCTATATACCCAAGTCTCTAAGGTAGCTTGATGACTCTCCTAGACCTGTCTCTTGCTAGCAGGTAGTCATTATCATTCTCCTCATCTTCGATAGCAGCTTCTGCTTCTTCTTCAACTACATCTGGGGTACGCGATTCAGCATCAACATGCTCCACCTCAACAGGAATCTCTCTCTGTTCCATCTCTTCATCAGCATCATCAGTTTTCTTGAAATCCATCTCTATTTCATTGAAAACTACATCTCGACTGGTGATACACCTCCTGTGACCTAGCTCTAGGCACCATAGCCTATAATCTTTGACTCCTTCAGGGTATCCCATGAACATGCATTTTAGGGCTATAGGTTCGACCTTGTCTTGCCTAATGTGAGCATAGGCCACGTAACCAAATACTCTCAGTTTGTCGAGACTAGGTCGATGTCCCGACAAAAATTCTTTAGGTGTCTTCATATCTAACGCAATCGAAGGACATCTGTTTATCAAATATGTTGTTGTCGAAACAGCCTCAGCCCAAAATACCTTCACTATTCAACATGCATCTAACTCTTTCCAAAATAGTTCGATGAAACCTTTCTGCCAAACCATTTTTTTATGGAGTCCTTGTAGTAATTTTGTGCATTACAATACCTGAGGCAACACAAAAACTGTCGAATGCTTCATTGAAAAATTCAAGGTCATTGTCAGTTCTCAACCTCTTGACCTTTCTGCTAGTGTGATTTTCGACCAGAGTCTTCCAACCTTTGAAATTCTCAAAAGTTTCATCCTTAGTCTTCTGGATGAATACCCATAACTTCCTGGAATAATCATCAACTATGGATAGAAAATACCTTGCTCCTAAATATGATGGACACCTTGCAGGCCCTCAAAGATCAGCATGGATGTAATCAAGGGATCCATGAGTTCTTTCTTTGCCTTTGTTGAACTTCACTCTACAAGATTTTCCAAGTACACAGGGTTCACAAAATTTTAGCTTTTCGACTTTGTCTCCTCCAAGCAGATTTTGTTTCTCTAATTCGACCAGACCCTTTTCATTGACATGGCCCAATCTCATGTGCCAAATTTCTGTTTTCGACAACGGTTTTGTGAATGCAACATTTTTTGAGCCACTTACAACCTCAACCTCTAGGGTATACAAGGCTTGTTTCTTCACGCCTCTCAATACTTCCTTCAACCTCTTCATGACTCTTAGGATACTTTTCTCTCCTTGAAAAACATACCCCTTCTTGTTGAATTCACCAAGAGAAATCAAATTTCTCTTTAAATTAGGTACATACTTGACTTCAGTCAATAACCTTATTGACTCATCATGTAGCTTAAATCTCACAGATCCAATACCTATAATTTTGCAAGATTTTTTGTTTCCCAGCAGCACTGATCCACCATGTTGATCACATAGCTCCTTAAATAGTTCTCTGTTTGGAGTCATGTGCCAAGTGCAACCTGAATCCATAATCCACTTTTTTCTTGAGTCGCCGCTCAAAACCACAAGAACATCAGATTATTCGAAGTCATCTTGAACAATGATTGTGTTGCCATTATCCTTACTGTCACAACTGCGAAAAACACTTGGCGGAAAAACAGAAGAGTCGCCACTGAACATTATTTATCCCAACGAGGGAAAGGAAATGATTAAAGAAAACCTCAAAGAAGGAAGAAGACACGGTCTCACAACCAAATCCTAGGTTCGAGAGTCGATTACGCGAGAGAAAGGTATTAGCACCCCCTCGCCTCTGTTGTTCTCAACAAGATCCACGCTTGTTATCTAATCAAAGGGTGTGTCATCTAAAGCCTACTACTAAATGAAAAGGGAAAACAAAAGAAGATACTTGATAGAACTTCGCCGTCCTAGGCCTACGTATTCTTTCGTGCAATGGGAAAATCAGAGTCAACGTAGTCCGGAGGACTATAGATGAAGGGGAAGATTGCTCACCAAGACATTGTCGTCTCGTGCCTATGTATCCTCATCTGGAATAAGAAATCAGAGCAGCTGCAGTTCAGCTCATCACGGGTTGCTTAGTGTTTTTTTATAAGCGATGTTAAGTTCCCATTCTAGCTGTTAGGGTTGATGTCTGTTTGCGATAGAATGGAAAAATAATGTACACTTTCTAAAAAGGTTTGAGAAATGATCCCGAAGGATGAAAATTATTTGAGTTTGTTTGTGAGTTTTAGAGAAGTGAATTGATTTGGTTTGAGATTCACATTGCACTAAAGTCTATGATATAGGAGCAAATGTATCGCATGATCACCCCCAGACAAGACGTACGTTAAACACTATAGATGAAGCAAGGAGAGACCCATCACTCATCATTTCCCATATACTTAACTGTTATGGCGCACAATGTTCATCGTATTTATTACGTGTTTTTGGTGTTGTTTTAAGAGAGAAGAGAAAGACACACGGAAGGTCTAAAGGGAAACATGGTCCTAATGTTGTCATGCAAAATGGCCCTAAGGTCGGGATGCGGAAGAAAATTATATCCTAATGTTAGCATGAAAAAGATGGACCTAAGGTTGAGGTTAAAGGGATTAACCTAATGTTATCATGCATGAATTAAACTCCTAATGCCTATCCTACTTCAAGCTTAATCAAAAATTAAGTTGGACTAGGAGGCCTTAAGGGAGCATGCAAGAATAAGCCAAAACAAAGAAAACAAAACAAAAACAACAACTACAACAACGCTTCCAGCTCAGAACAACAATAAAATACAGCTCACAAGCAAAACAGCTTTTAACAACGCACATTTTTAGGCAGAAATAGGTGTAAAAGGCAGCAAGGCAGAATATGTACATTTAATAGCATGTAGGCAACACAATAGTAGTGTATACAACAACATGCAATGCATCAAGACAAATGCATATGGATAGGCATCAATCATGTACAATTATGTAACAACATAATATCAAGTATGCATCTAAGATTGATCAATCAATAATGAACATGTTCCATCACCAAGCATAATCATGCATCAAAAGAAAAGATCAAAAGCATGCCTTCACATTTAAGCAAACACACATGAATTGCAAACATAAACAAGCATCAAGCAAGAGCAGTTGATTCACATGTGTAGACAATTAAGCATGAACAAATAGGAATG